>OX101786.1:50600898-50938398 GCA_944452715.1 Ophion slaviceki
ATAACCATAAAAAAAAGCAGTACTTAATAGGGGTACTTTGGCTACAATTGACCTTCAAAGACAGCGAGGTGGAAAATTCTTAAAATTAGCCATCTGATTGAAAAAAAATGGCCCATTTTATCATTCCTAAGGTTATTTAGTTTGTTAACTAATCAAAAAAGACTGCAGGAAAGCTAAGATTTAAACATTTAGAGGTATATTTTTTTTTAGTTCAATTCAAGTTTAATGAATTTTGCCCCATCCGTTCTTGTAACGAGAACGGATCGCGTAAACGAGCTTTTACCTGATCCATGAGAACGGATCGCGCAAAATTCATTAAACTTAAATTAAACTAAAAAAAAATAAACCTCCAAATGTTTCAATCTTAGCTTTCCCTGCAGTTATTTTTAGTTAGTTAACAAACTAAATAGCCTTAGGAATGATAAAATGGGCAAATTTTTTTTTTAATCAGATGGCTAATTATAAGAATTTTCCACCTCGCTGTCATTGAAGGTCAATTGTAGCCAAAGTAGCCTTATCAAGTACTACTATTTTTAATGATTATGAAAGCCGACAGTCTGGCGCATTCTTAGGGCCTAATTAGGGACCATGAAGTCACCTGTTTAGATTTTTAATTTAAAGTTGAAAATTTAAGTCATAATTTACCGAACGTAAATTTTTCACTTTAGACCAACATTTTCATAACTTTCATCACAGTTACGAAGCTGATTATTTTATGCATAAAAGTACTACTCATATAGATTCAGTTGCAAAAAAAATCTCGATAGTCTTCTACTTTTTATAAAGATTTTTTTTCAATTGGTCACGTCGGAAATTCTCAAAAATGCAGTCAAATATTCATAACTCGAAAACTATGAAAAGTCGCGCGACATACATGGGGCTTATTCAGATACCCCACGATACAAGGGACCTAAATTTTATTTTTAGACGTCAATGTTCCGGCCACCGTGTATGTATATATATATATATATAATTTCAACGTTGATATGTATGTCAAATTTTAATATATATTTATGTATTTTTTTTAATGTAAAAAGGTGTTGTTGTTGATCTCGTCCCAAAAAACCCACGTTTCGATTATCCGAACTTTTGATTGTTCGAACTAGTCTCGGTCCCAATTGGTTCCGATAATCGAGGTTCTACTGTATACGTAAGGCAGGTTTGCAGTTACAAGAGCCTTGCGGTTGAGATATGAGCGTGCGGGCTCTGAGTGTAGACGACGCGGGTTCGATCCCCGGTAGCAATGTCTTGTTTTTTTTATTAAGCACATACGAATTAAATATCATAAACAATGCCTGAACAGGCGAGAATAGCTAAAGCGAGAGTAAGTTCGAAATTTTCTGAATATAAAATGAAGAAAAAAAGTTGATTCACCGGGGATCGAACCCGGACCTTCAGCATCGTAATCCGTCGCGCTACCAACTCAGCCACGACGCTCATTGCAGATAGAGTAACATTTATGATACACCCTTTTCCATAATGTTTACTGTTGAAAAAAAATGCCGAAACGATCGCGGCAAAGGCTCAAGATTTCTTTTTGAACCTTTCACGGTCGTTTCGGCGTTTTATTTTTCAACGCGGTTCGTCGTTAATTTTTTTAACCCGCATTTTCGGCATAAACGGGCAACCGAGAGAAAACAATGATCTCGATATATGTTTTTCACTTTGAAATTCATTCAATGCATATTCCAATCCGCATTACGGCCACACATATATGTCGAGCTCGATCGGACGGAAAACCTCGCTCCGTTCGCCTGTCGAGCGAGCGAGGGGCAGAGACTTTTCCCCCACCGAGCTACCCATTCGTGTTCACGTTGACTGCGATACCGACTTGAGCGGTGATCACGGACTCGCGCGGCTACAAGGGAATCTGCAACCTCGACAGAGGCGATGATCACGAAATCATACTCCCGAACTCGCCGCCGCGATTTAGCGCTATTTACGAGGCACGCCGAAAAGGGCCGCGTTGTGCATCTCCCCACTAATCTCTGCCGAAAAGGGGAGCGTTGTACATCTCCCTACTAATCTCTGCTGAAACTACGTATTGGCCTATGCTGTGTCCCATGGAGGCTAGAGTGGGAGGAGGCCGATCTGTGCATTTCAAAGTGGCTACAAAAATGTGGTCCTACCGGGATGGCGCCACTATCTCTATAATCTCGAGCAGGAAACAGTGCAGCCAGACAGTGCAGCCAGATCACGCGCAAAAGTTACCCCCTCTCTAGTCTCTTGCGCGCCCATCACACAATCATAGTAGCGCGTGTCCGTGAGCGAGCGATGCTCGGACGTCTTCGGAAAGAGCCGAGCGCCATCGAAGTTTCCCGACCGCGCCTTCGGCAGCTACACCAATACATGGACGCTGAGCACGTGCATGTGCGGCCAAGCCGAAACGAAGGCTTCGAGGGAAAAAGCAATCTGAGCACGACTCGCGCGTGACGTCACCCGACGGCACGAGCGAGGCTTTTACATGATTTCAATGCTTATTTAGCTCTTGATTCTCTGCGTTATTAATGTATACAAAAAAATGTATTGCACACTCTGATCGCTTATTTTTTTAGTTTATACGTTAATTTAAATATAATAATAAATCTAAATTACAACTTATTTATCTTCTAAAATATTGTTTACGCTTTACTCAAACCCGTCCTTACGCCAAATCAATTATAATTCATAAAAGTAAGCGGAAATATATTTATATTCGTATTATTATGTTAATTCTCATAGCTCTCATATGAAAACTCTCATATGAAAAACACCAAAAAAAAACTTCAAAACCTTAGATTTCAATGAACCAAGAACATACATCTTCACATTTTCAATCATGACGAATTTTTAAGAACAATATCATCACAAACACATCTGAACCAAAACAATATACATCACCTAAATTATCAAAACATAAATCAAACAACACAAAATCACAACATCTTATACTCAACTCTTACTAATAGACAACAGGACACAAATAATAATCTTTCCACTGATCCTCTGAATAATATAAATTCGACAATCACATTAAATAAAACGAAAGAATGGCTTATAAATCTCTCCAACATTGATATTCCGCTACACATTTCCACATTCTTGTCTCTAGGTGAAAAGTTTTGTTTTCCTTACCTCAAACCCTGAGATTTGTTGGTAAATTTTATTTTGCAATATAAAGAAAGTTGAGAACATGATGTATTCTATGGCTTTAATTATTTCGTTTAAAGGAAATGTTTTTGAAAATAGATTTGATCTTCTTTGAAGGCTTTGAATAACAAGTTGTAATGGGATGTTGGTATAGAGAGAAACAACATCAAACGAGACCAATTTGTAGTTGAGTGGAATTGAGATGTTAGAATGTGAATGTTTTAGGTAGAAACTATTTTTGACGTGTGAATTAGTCGTATTGATTAATTTAGAAAGTTTTGATTGTATAAATTCAGCTAGTTTATGTGTTGGACTATTTATTGATGATACTATTGGACGAAGTGGATAATTATTTTTATGAATTTTTGGCAGACAATAAAGACGAGATAGGTTGCAATTTTCAGCTTTTGAGTATTTGTATTTTGTTTCATCAATGAATTTTAGGGTTTTCCATCTGGAGAGAATATTGTTAATGCCTTTTTGTAGAGTGTTGATGGGATTTCTATTTGTTAATTTGTAAGTTGAGGAATCTGCGAGTAAATTATGAGTTTTTGTAATGTAATCTGATTTGTTAAGAATGACTGTTGAATTTCCTTTAACAGCTCGTGTAACTAAAAGTTGAGGGTTGTTTTTTAAGAATGAGGACGTGTGTTTTATAATTTGATTAGTGTTGGAAAATGATGTTGGAATATTTATTTTGTTTAAGATTTTAGTGAATCTGGTTCTAATTTCGATTTGTCTAGGTTTGTCGAGTAAAAAATCTAATTTGGACTCAAGTTCGGAGATCGATTTGTGGATATGAGTTTTTATGTTTGGGGGTTTGAGGTAAGGAAAACAAAACTTTTCACCTAGAGACAAGAATGTGGAAATGTGTAGCGGAATATCAATGTTGGAGAGATTTATAAGCCATTCTTTCGTTTTATTTAATGTGATTGTCGAATTTATATTATTCAGAGGATCAGTGGAAAGATTATTATTTGTGTCCTCTTGTCTATTAGTAAGAGTTGAGTATAAGATGTTGTGATTTTGTGTTGTTTGATTTATGTTTTGATAATTTAGGTGATGTATATTGTTTTGGTTCAGATGTGTTTGTGATGATATTGTTCTTAAAAATTCGTCATGATTGAAAATGTGAAGATGTATGTTCTTGGTTCGTTGAAAACTAAGGTTTTGAAGTTTTTTTTGGTGTTTTTCATATAAGAGTTTTCATATGAGAGCTATGAGAATTAATATAATAATACGAATATAAATATATTTCCGCTCACTTTTATGAATTATAATTGATTTGGCGTAAGGACGGGTGTGAGTAAAGCGTAAACAATATTTTAGAAGATAAATAAGTTGTAATTTAGATTTATTATTATATTTAAATTAACGTATAAACTAAAAAAATAAGCGATCAGAGTGTGCGATACATTTTTTTGTATACATTAATAACGTAGAGAATCAACAGCTAAATAAGCATTGAAATCATCTAAAAGCCTCGCTCGTGCCGTCGGGTGACGTCACGCGCGAGTCGTGCTCAGATTGCTTTTTCCCTCGAAGCCTTCGTTTCGGCTTGGCCGCACATGAACGTGCTCAGCGTCCATGTGTTGGTGTAGCTGCCGAAGGCGCGGTCGGGAAACTTCGATGGCGCTCGGCTCTTTCCGAAGACGTCCGAGCGTCGCTCGCTCACGGACACGCGCTACTATGATTGTGTGATGGCCGCACAAGAGACTAGAGAGGGGGTAACTTTTGCGCGCGATCTGGCTGCACTGCAGCTCACTTCTCATTATTTACTTGTTCCGTCTCTTTCACACCCAGCTCGTGTCTCGAGATTTTAGAAATAGTGGCGCCATCCCGGTAGGACCACATTTTTGTAGCCACTTTTTTCAAGTCTCTCCATAAGAGATCGGACTCCTCCCACTCTAGCCTCCCTGCTGTGTCCACTCGTTCTCTCTAGTCTCCCTGGTGGAAAGTGTCATCGTTAGTAAAGCAAAAACGTAGTTCCTCACTTATCCACTCGACGCGCTGCCAAGTAGATGTAGTCTTATAGATATAGACATACAGCAATGGACAAATAACCTCCTGACAGCCAGTACGCGGGTTCACAACGTTTCTGGAAATCTAATCTACCTGAAACGCTCCGGTAGCTATATTTTACTATATTCGATTACGGATGCGCCAGTTCGCCTATCAACAAAACCAAAAACGGCAAAAACAATGTTTTGTAAACAACAAACTCGCTAAACTGACAAATCAATAAAAACGGTGTGTTTTAAACATACACAATGCGTACATTTCTTTTTTTATTCCTCTTCCATTGTATTTATTTTCAGGTTCTTATTAACATTGTTAAAAACGCAAAAGAAAAAATAAAAGTTGTAGAAACAAACAAGCAATGCAATATTCTAAGAATAAACATTAATTATGAGGAACAAAAAGTTATACCGCAAACATTTGTTCATACCCCATCTACTCAAATGGCGAAAGACCAAATGAAAAATATTACAGAAGTTCGAACAAACGAAAAATACAGTCTACTGAAATAAAAATTCTCTTTCTGGACGGGGGTTCAGGAGTGAAAAATCCTCAATCATTTTCCATTTATATCGCTCCTACAAATATTGGGTCTGTTCGTTTTGGCTACACTTTTCTACACTTCTTACGCCTTCTGAGGACTGTCTATTACTATATCTATTGAAATTGTAGAAAGTGTAGGTAAACCGAACAGACTATGTTTATTTCGAATAATCTGCGCCTTTGCACAGCCGTTCGGACCTGCGTTTGATTAGCTAACTTCTACGAGCACTTCGGGCGGCAGAAGCGAGAACTGCCTGTTTGCCTCATTATCTGAGTCACTCCCCACCAGCCCCCTGGCTCGCCAATCACTGGCTAGTCTCTCGATAACTCCAGCCGCTACGTGGCGCTGACAGTACTCCGCGCCGTCCGTGCTGTAGCATCAGACCAGCCCCCTGACGCTGGGTACTATTCCTATGGCAATAAATTACTCGCGTGTTGTCCGGGATGTTTGATTGCGACACAGTCCCCTTCGTGGCGCCAGTAGTCACCTGCTCGATTTCTTTTACGCATGCGCGGTCCATGCTCGATATAATAATATTTTCGGAGTCTTTGGAGATTTACGCGTTTACGGCTGTGTTGTGACTTGTGGCTTGTGAGTACACTACAATTTTCCGAACATATTAAATGTCAAAAAATCAATCCGCGATCTGTGAAGTGTATTTTTTGTTTACCAT
This sequence comes from Ophion slaviceki, assembly GCA_944452715.1. NCBI lineage: Eukaryota > Metazoa > Arthropoda > Insecta > Hymenoptera > Ichneumonidae > Ophion > Ophion slaviceki. Next base: position 50,607,264 of record OX101786.1, read on the forward strand.
GACATACCTTCTGTATTGTGTGTAGGTTATAATTATCAAACGACGAAGAGCGGCAATTGGTTTGAGATCAATCATACCGATATGCATCGTCCCTGGTTGTACCTCAGGGTACAAATCAAACCCAGAAAAGGTGAATTTTTTCACAATTCCCAAGAACCTGCAAAGTGAGAATTTGTGGGAAATAGCTGTGCGGCGAAAGAGCAGCTGTGTGAAACGTGGAAAAGCGGTTTGCGAGAAGTATTTCCAGGAAACCGAAATAATTTGGGTACGTCACTTTCTAAGTCCCGATGGAAAAGTGCTTGGAATAGTGAGTTCGATAATTTTTTTTGCCGTGACCTGAATTTTTATTTTTTTCCTCTTACATTCGAATTATGACAAAAATTTCAGGGGAAATACAAAATCCCTCACTTAAAACAAGGAAGTGTCCCACTGCTATTTCCGTGGACCAAGACAGAACAGCTACAGTCAGAAAATGTGTTGACAAAAAATGAAAATTCGAAATTTTGTACCACGTGAAACATATTCAAGGATCATTTATGTATAAAGAAAAAACCGGTCATTTTATTAAAATGTACATTAAATGTTGATATTTTGAATTTAAAAATTATTCAAGGGAAATAAATCTATTTTTCCTCATATTTATATGTATCGATTTATTTCTTGAAATTTTCATGCTCGTTGAGAAACCGACAGGCACGCATACACTTGCTTCCCGGTCTCTAACTGCCAACAAACAAATACATTTCGAGTTACAACATTTTAAACGATTGAAATAATCATATTATAATAATGATTATAATAAACATTTTCTCCATTGTTTGGTGGGTTCGGCTGGATCGCAGGTTATATGTCACATATTAGTTATCGAGCAGGTGACTACTAGCGCCACACGTGGCAGCGATTGAAAATAAAAACGACGGACATTACGCCAGCCATATATGACTGATGGCGACAGGGGGCTGCATCAGACCCAAGGAGACTAGAGGTAAAGGAGTCCTAACGCAGTGTTGGAGAAATGGTCTGAAAAAGCGATGACGGCAACGACTTACACCACCTACCGCGTGGCGGCGCCTCTACTGCGGTGATACCGGAAACGCCGGGAAACGCGGGGAAACGCGGTGATTCGAAATAGTTTGTCGTACATTTTTTCTATAAAATTGATGAGTTATATTGATATGCTTTTGTTCATAGTTGTGAAATGTAAATATATCAGTCATTTGTCGACTTGGAGCCGATCGATACTGCAAATGTTTTATTTTTATTCGGTGACATGAACGATTAAATAACCATAACGCAACCTAACCTCTAATGCAACCCAACCAAATCCTAATCGCTTATTCGATTTCAAAGAGAAATATTTTTTTAAGTCACGACAAACAAAAATAAAACAATATAGAATTTACGTTAAACCGCAAACCAACCAACAATCCAGTCCGAATCTAAACTCCATCGGGGGGAAAATGCTTAAATATTAAAAAACTACTTATTCTAGTGATGCAAGTGATAGCTCAATAGTTAGCACGCTGGAGTAACGTGCGCCAGAGCCCGGGATCGCACCCTCGTCGGAAAAGTTTTTTTTCGCAATAAATATTGCTCATAAACTAAGTGTCGAAATGAAAAAATCAGTTTTATTTTTGCTCCTAAATGTAAGTAATTACAAAAAAAACTGAACGGAAGTTATGTACTGCTAATTATAGACGAAAACTCTCGCAAAACAAAAATACTGACGATGAATGAATAATAAACGTTAATTTCGGGACCACCGATATTTTATTTGTTTCTTACACGCCTATCAAATGTCTACAATGCTCAAAAAACAGATACGAAGGTGGCAGAGATGTTGTGGGATTAAAAAATGTGTACATCTTTCCGATCAGATTGTACATTTACGATGGTTGGTTGTATAATTAAACATTTGTAGTTCGTCGATTTGTTTTTTGCAAAAATGAACACGACTTGTATTTCATGAAATTATATATTTTTCAAAATATTTCGCGTTGGTGTGGAACAGCCCATACATTGATGTAGCGCAGGACAGGCTGGAGGCTCGTTGGCGGTTCGTTGAACTTTTTATAACCATCTGACTTTTGCTGGATACAAGAAATTCTCAACCGCATATATCAACTGCATTTTGATAATGAATTCTTTTTTGTTTTCAATGAATTAATCTACAATATCTGCGTGCGTACATTTCGGGTATCAAAATTCAGAAATTAAACATTGCAAAAAGTGTTTCGCCGATTTCGCGAGCGAGCCTCGAACTTCTTGCGCTGAGCCTCATTATTCTCGTTCGTGTTGCCCGTTTTTTTTTCATGCATTAATATTTTTATTCTACCAGCACGAATCCAATTAACTACACGCTGTGAGATCGCAAACGCCGATTATTGAAGAAAAAAAATATATCGCAAGGATCGTCAAGGTGAGTTGGAGTCTTCGAATAAATGTGTTTGGCTTAATTGCGATAAAGCCAGTAACGAACATTCGGTGTTGATCGTTTCTTCATCTTCAATTGATAAAAAAAACAAATGTGGCGAGTTACGAAAAATCCTCGATGTGTCTCTCGAGTGAAGAAGAATACAAGGAAGATCGAACAATATTTGCTTGCTGATAAAAATGGTTTAAAAACCAGACTAACAATAAATATCTACGCAATATTTACTGGCCGATTAAAAAAAATTGTCTAATTATAATTTACTCCAAGGATACATTTTTTTCTCTCAAATCAATATTTTCGAAAGTGCCAGAATGCTTATCTTGAAAATTGATTAGTATAAACTGCGGCTGAATGAAACTCGAGTTCATAATTTGTACATCTGTCCCTCATGTACACACGACGAGTCTAACGTAGTTCGAAACGTCCATCGCGTCTATTCTCGGATCATTGCTCTTGCAGAGCTGTTGCGACCGGAAATCGTCGATGCTGCTCCAACAACAATCCAGGTTTCATCGAGTGCTGCTGCATCATCAATTGCGATTGATGCGAGTCGTGACTCGAGTGAGATAATTGCTGAGTACTGAGATGAACCAGCGGCAGTGGACTGTGGCTCATCTTATTGTCCTGCTCGTGCGGATGCTGTTGCTTCTGTCGCTGCTCGATCTGCAAAGGCGTGCGATAGTGGCTGTCGCTGCAGACAATTCGTCACCGCATGCACTGATATTATACTGATATTATAAGTACAGTGAACTTCCGCTAACTCTCGCACTGTCAGGATCCTGATCTGCGCGGTGCGACAGTAACCGAAGGGCCCTTCTCCGCCACTAAAGACCAAAAGCATGAGCGAGACTTTTTCCTCAAGCGGGAGGGTCAGCGACAGTTATTCATTGAACAGTTAGCGGGAGTTTGCTGTATTGATCGCATAATCGACAACAAAGCACTTGGCGGCACTGCTATGCGATTTTTAGCTCGACAGGGGAACCGCGTTGACTGGATACTGAGCAGCGCTGCTAAGTGCTTTACTGGCGAAAATAAGAAAAAAATGTAGAGCAAAAGACTTACTCCGGGTACTTGAAAAACCGATAGTGTGCCGTAATCCAGCACGCGTCCGTTCCGCCCTGACGGCACGTCGCCCAGTTCGGCATCCCGGATACACGCACGGTTTACCCATCTCGACCTCGATAAAGCAATCTGCAAAAATTAAGAAATACATTATTGTAAATATTAGATGTCTTGCGGGGTAATATTTTGTTATTGTAATATGCAGGTTGAATAAATTGAACTAGCGTCTAATTTCCACGCTGCAAGCTAGTATAATGGTTGAAATTGAAAATATATATTGTTTATTAATTTTGTTCATATTTCCACTCGAAAAATGCACATTAATCCGTCACTGCAATAGAAATTACGCCGGCCCCGAGCGTGGAAAAAAACGTCACATATGGCGCCATAACCTCAATTTATTTAACCGGCAAATTATAATAACAAAATATTACTCCAAATGTCATTAAATATGAAAACAAATGCCTTCTCCTTACCAGTACGTTATCTTTTACGAGATAACGAGTCACAATATTTTGCAGGAGCACATTTTTCACTTTATACACACTTTATACACACGGGAAAGAAATACACCGCGAATAAAGACGTATAAAACGGAAATCAAACTCAGAGCTCACTTCGTTGTATAACCAACGCGAAACTTCACAGCGGTATCTTTGGAACAAGAGCGCTACGGTGGCTGAATTTCAAACTAGGAAATATCATCGCTTTTACATGTCACTTTTACATGTCATGGCCTTCACGGCCGGCGCGAGGTTCGGGCAAGGGAGTAGAGGCGCGGAAGCATGCCAGCGCCGCGCAGTGCGAACTAACTACGGCACATAGAACGAAGAGAGGTTCCCTATAGGAAATCATAGGAGTGTCAGGGGGCTGCTCCCCACAGAGATTAGTAGAGAGATGTACAACGCACCCCTTTTCGGCGTGCCTCGGAAATGGCGCTAAATCGCGGCGGCGAGTTCGGGAATATAATTTTGTGATCATCGCCTCTGTCGAGGTTGCAGATTCCCTTGCAGTCGCGCGAGTCGTGATCACCGCTCAAGTCGATATCATAGTCAGCGTGAACACGAATGGGTAGCTCGGTGGATGAAAAGTCTCTGCCCCTCGCTCACTCGACAGGCGAATGGAGCGAGATTTTCCGCCCGATCAAGCTCTACAGCCCCGGATGTACGATTTTTCCGAGCCGGGGCAAAAACTTGACATCCCCTCCAGCATTTGAGATTAAGGGGGGAAATCTCTTTAGACGCCCGAAAATTAGTCATTTTTCATACATTTTTTTAAACGTGATGAAATGATCGCATCATTTTAAAATTTTGACATTATCCTATTACCACTTTCAAGTGTTCATTTTTATTTATTTTTTAAACAAAATAAAATGGCGGATTTATAAGGAATTCCTTTAGGCGTCTTTTGAAAAACTACTCATGTTATAGCTCAAAAAGTTATTGATCGATCTGACTGAATTTTTGGGAAGTTTCTCAGTATAACATTATTGGAAGGACGTACCTATAAAAATATTTTTAAAAGTATAAAATAAAAAATAAAGTAGACTTTAAAATCGAATTTCCGTATTTTTTACCCTTTTCTCGACAATTTTTGCCCCTAAAAGATAATTTATTTTCGCGATAACCTTAACATTTTACGTATATCCTTCCACTAATCTTGACGTGAGAGACCTGCCAAAAGTTCAGTCAGATCGATCGATAACTCGTTCAGCTATAACATGAGCAGTTTTTCAAAATACGCCTAAAGGAATACCTCATGAAAGTTCGTCTCATAGGCACGATTGTTTTCGATGGCTAGGATCACAAGGCCATTGAAACTCACTAAAGCGCCCTGGATGCTAGGCGCTTCAGTGAAACAAGCTTTTTTCAAACACAAGAATTTGGCGCCCCCTGAAATTGTCGCCCGGGGCAGGTACCCCGGTTTGCCCCCCCCCCCCTAGATCCGGGGCTGGAACTCGACATACAGGGTGACTTTTATAAGGTGGACAGGTGTTTTTTGAGGGTCTTGCGCGGTGATTTTGCGACTGAAAAAATATGATTGTCAATGGATTTTCACGCTTGCATTGAAAAAAAATATCGTATTTTTGTCATGAATAGCATTTGCCAGAGAAAATAGCGTATTCTGGAAAAGAATAAAAAATCCATTTTGCGCGCAGGAGAATGAAGTTTATAAAATTCCGAATACGGAACACTCCCGAAAAACTTTATTTGTGCTCCCCGTCATGGAGAAAAAAATTATCAAACATACGATTTAAAGTGGATTAATCGGAATTTAATCAGTGGAATAAACTAGCTAAATCAGGCACGACAGTGCTATAGGAAGTGCTAGTCTGCTGACGTCACAGCTGCAACTTCCGAATGGTCGGCTGTCACAGGAAGTTGGTTCAGAGTCCGATGATACGCGGTCGAGCCGAGGGATCTGAATGTGTCCCTATCTGAGAACTTGATTCAAAATAATGTCAATTTATAAAATGTCCGAGGATTCCATGCACTGCAAATACGATTTTCAATAATTTGTGATTCGCTAACAACTTTTGGAATAAATAATTCTAGCAATACATTTTAAAGTAATTTGACGTGGAATTATTAATTTTTACCAAATACTACGAGATTTTTGTTTTTTAATGTTGCATAAATTATCTTCACATGTTGTAGTTACAGAATTTTTGAATATTTTAGGAAAAAGTCAAAAATAAAAATGCTCGTATAATTTGGCAAAAAATAATAATTTCACGCAAAATTACTTTAAAATGTATTGATAGAATTATTTATTGCGAAAGTTATTAGCCAATCGCAAATGATGAGGATTATTGTTTGCGGACCATGAAATCCGCAAACATTTTCGAAATTGACATTATTTTCGATAAAGTTCGCAATCTATCGATCAATTTCAATCGACTATCTTAAACCTCCATCCATAAAGGTATTTCAGGCACATTAATCCCGTGAAACTGGGTCGCTTTCGTTTTTGCACTGCTGAACCAACAATTGTCGGTGGAAAAAATCTGAGAAAAATCATGGTCGATCTTTACACCGTACTTCTACGGGAATAATAAGGTTGTTTTCTTCCTTATTTTCGATTTTTTTAAAAATAAATATTAAGTGAAGCAAATGATCTTGGGCGGGACGAAAACGACCCAGGTTTGCGAATCGCGGGTTCGCATTTGCTCCGCATTGGGTCAGATTGAGTCAAGAAATCTGACGATGCTGCGACAACGACGGAAGGAGCATTATTTATTTCACAAAGATAAAATCGGTGCTCGCAACGGTTCCCGGAGCCGAAGTCAGATAATCCGGATATTACTGCCCCGAATTCGTCTCCGATTTTATCTTATTTCCGGTCAGAGGGGTCGAGAAGTCTGACGATCCTGCGACAACGACGGAAGGAGCATTATTCATTTAACAAAGATAAAATCGGTGCTCGCAACGTTTCTAGGAGCCTCAATCGGAAATTCCTGATAGTACTGCCCCGAATCCGTCTCCGATTTTATCTTATTTCCGGTCAGATTGGGTCGAGAAGTCTGACGATGCCGCGAGAACGACGGTAGGAGCTTTGTTTATTTAACAAAGATAAAATCGGTGCTCGGAATGGTTCTCGGAGCCTTGATCGGACCATCCCGATATTACTGCCCCGAATTCGTCTCCGATTTTATCCTATTTCCGGTCAGATTGGGTCGAGAAGTCTGACGATGCCGCGAGAACGACGGTAGGAGCTTTGTATATTTAACAAAGATAAAATCGGGGCTCGGAATGGTTCTCGGGGCTTCGATCGGACATTCCCGATATCACTGTCCCGAATTCGTCTCCGATTTCGGGAATGTCCGATCGAGGCCCCGGGAACCATTCCGAGCACCAATTTTATCGTTGTTAAATAAACAATGCTCCTACCGTCGTTCTCGCACCATCGTCAGACTTCCTTTCCCAATCTGACCGGAAGTAAGATAAAGTCGGACACGAATTCAGGGCAGTAATATCGGGAATGTCCTATTGAGGCCCCGAGAACCATTCCGAGAACCGATTTTATTCTTGTTAAATAAACAATGCTCCTACCGTCGTTATCGCAGCACTGTTAGACTTCTCGACCCAATCTGACCGGAAATAAGATAAAATCGGAGACGGATTCGGGGCAGTACTATCAGGAATTTCCGATTGAGGCTCCTAGAAACGTTGCCAGCACCAATTTTATCTTTGTTAAATGAATAATGCTCCTTCCGTCGTTGTCGCAAGATCGTCAGACTTCTCGACCCCGCTGACCGGAAATAAGATAAAATCGGAGACGAATTCGGGGTAGTAATGTCAGGAATGTCCGATCGGTGCTCCGAGAACCGTTGCGAGCACCGATTTTATCATTGTTAAATAAATAATGCTCCTTCCGTCGTTGTCGCAGGGTCGTCAGACTTCTCGACCCAATCTGACCGAAAATAAGATAAAATCGGAGAGGAATTCGGGGCAGCAATGTCAGGAATGTCGGATCGGTGCTTCGAGAACCGTTACGAGCACCGATTTTATCTCTCTTAAATAAATAATGCTCCTTCCGTCGTTGTCGCAGGATCGTCAGACTTCTCGACCCAATCTGACCGAAAATAAGATAAAATCGGAGACGAATTCGGGGCAGTAATGTCAGGAATTCCGATCGGTGCTCTGAGAACCGTTGCGAGCACTGATTTTATCTTTGTTGAATAAACAATGCTCCTTCAGTCGTTCTCGTAGGATCGTCAGACTTCTCGACCCAATCTGACCGGACATAAGATAAAATCGGAGACGAATTCGGGGCAGTAGTGTCAGCAATGTCCAATCGGTGCTCCCAGAACCGTTGCGAGCACCGATTTTATCTTTGTTAAATAAATAATGCTCCTTCCGCCGTTATCGCAGCATCGTCAGATTTCTCGACAGAACACCTGTCCACCTTATAAAAGTCACCTTGTATATGTGTGGCCGTACTGCGGATTGGAATGTGCATTGAATGAATTTCAAAGAGAAAAACATGTATCGAGTTCATTGTTTTCTCTCGGTTGCCTGTTTATGCCGAGAATACGGGTTAAAGAAATCAACGAAGAAACTCGTTGAAAAATAAAACGCCGAAACGACCGTGGAAGGTTCAAAAAGAAATCTTGTGCCTCTGCCGCGGTCGTTTCGGCGTTTCTTTTTCAACAGTAACATTATGGATAAGCGTGTATCATAAATGTTTCCTCAATGAGCGTTGTGGCTGAGTTGGCAGCATGACGGATTAACGATGCTTGCGGTCCGGGTTCGATTCCCGGTGAATCGATTATTTATCATTTTTTTTTCTTCATTTTATATTTACAAAATTTCGAACTTCCTCTCCCTGTAGCTACTTTCGCCTGTCCAGGCATCATTTATTATATTTAATTCATATATGTTTAATATAAAAAAAAGACATTGCTACCGGGGCTCGAACCCGTATTGTCTACACTCAGAGCCTACATGCTCATATTTCAACCGCGAGGCTCTTGTGACTGCAAATCTGCTTTGCGTATACACTCTTATCCAACCTTAAAAAAAAGTTCGCTGCAGGACCAATTGCATATTGTTTTTATGACCCCAAAGTATTTTGAATCCAAAAGAAAACGATTTTTCCAAATTCCTAGAGTGGTCCTATCTCTTAAAGAAAAGAAATTGATTTTTTGATCGTTCTAAATGTATATCCCCCCTTAAAGAGTTTAAATGAATCTCGTACGTGTTAGCGAAAATCAGTAGAAAATTATGAAGCAACTCGTCCACTTCTTTGCTGTTCGCTATTTCAGTGTTCGTTATTTGGACCGTCGCTCGTTTGCCTATCTACGATCTACACATTCGAAGTTTGTATCCTCGATATATGGCTTTTTGCTATAGATGGCATTACCAATATTAGATACTCACTTCTTTCTATTTTGGAGATATGAATGTTCTAGATTGTTTGAATCAGTATTCCCAGTAAACCAGTCATGTAACGGCAATATAACGTGGAAGTTACAATTAATATCACAATGTTACACTTATGTAGTATAACTGTTATGTAATATGGAAATAACACTGCAATGTTTCACTCGATACCTGTATGTCATATACATATAACGTACCATGGTAACATCATGGTAACATTACCAAAATGTATAACAGTCTCATAACATGTGTGTAACAATGTGAGTATAACATTGGTAATATTTGGGTTATGTAAACGTTGTGAAAGGGTATAATATTGCAGTTACATAACCAACATATTGTAACTGTTACATATTAGGCTTATAACAATGTGAATGTAACATTGGTAATATTCAGGTAATGTATATGTTATGAAATGTTGCAATATTGCAGTTGCATAACCAGTACTTGCAACAGTCACATAACATTGTTACAACCATGTGAGTATAACAATGGTAATACGTACATAATGTGAATGTTCTAAAACGGCTAAATGTTGCATGTACATAGCTAACATATCGTAACCGTTACATATTATACCTGTAACGATGTGAATATAACATTAATAATATTCAGGTTATGTAAATGGTATGAAATGTTGCAATATTGCAGTTGTATGGCCAGTACTTGCAACAGTCACATAACATTGTTACAACCATGTGAGTATAACAATGGTAATACGTACATAATGTGAATGTTCTAGAACGGTAAAATGTTGTAGTTACATAGCCAACATATCGTAACCGTTACATATTATACCTGTAACGATGTGATTTTAACATTAATAATATTCAGGTTATGTAAATGATATGAAATGTTGCCGATTTTGTATGATTAAGGGCGGGTTTTTCCAACTTCTCGGTAAGCCTCTACCTGCCAGTTATCCTATGCTTGATAATGTATGTTAACATTGATATTAACTTAGGCGGAAAGAAATAAAAATTTTAAGATTTTTTTTGCTCCATCATTGGATATAGCTATAAACCTTATTCTTTTACAATATTGTTTCAACCTTCTAAAATACGAAAAAATATTTTTTATTTTGATTCATTGAATATTTTTTAGAAGGCGCCAAAGTTGCGTCTTTGAAAATAATACCTGGTCCCATGGCCGACAGTTAATCTCAGGAGTCTGAGACAAAAAAATCAAAAAGCATTTTAAAGAGATGTCTGAGACAAAAAAATCAAAAAGCATTTTAAAGAGAAAGGTTTCGTACACAACAATTTACCACAGTTAATACAAAATCGATGATAACAAAAAATGGCGGATGTTTGAACCAAATTGTCAAAAATTGACCTCTTTTTCGCTATTTTTTCTTGCTAAAATTGTGTATTTTTATTTTTCGGCCAAATTGTGGTAAATTGTTGTGCAGGATATATTAACAAACAAAACGCGCCAATATGAGTCAAGTGAGTCCGGAGATTATAACTGTCGGCCATTTGAAAGAACGTCATTTCGAGAAAATCGCGTTTCACCTTTTTTTTCATCGTATTCTTGTAGTGTACTCTTATGGCGTCGAGTCGATGCCGCAACTCTTGATAACTCGAATTTCTCAAAAATATTTTAGTTGTTGATTTCTGAAGGTCTAAGGAGAAGAAAAATGAAAAAAATCGATTTTTTCACAATTCTAATTAGGACTAATACCTTATAAGGTACTAGTACTTATAAGGATGTTTTCGCGTTAGACGCATTTAAAGATTAATTATTTAAAATTCGCATGAACCTTCTTAACAATCATACTCAACTGTGCGTAAAATTTAAGAAAGTCTGACCGTCTAGAAATGGTGTTATTTGTTATAAAAAATAATCTTTTTTCGTCACTTCTCATAAGACCTCATGTTCAATTTGCAATTTTAAACACTGAATATCTCGATTACCAGACGGTGAAACCTTCTTAAATTTTTATACACATAATATGACGCTCACGAAGATTCACGCAAAATTTCAAAAAATTATCTTTAAAACATTTTATCCGATAATTTTGACTTTACTTTGTATATACTATTATGCTTATGGCGCAAGAACATCCTTAATAAGACTTATTATTAGTACGACCTCGAATTTCGATTTAAACAATTCCCGCCACGATGCAGAGCCAGTGTGGGGCTATTGCTGAGCCTCTGCCGGTACGTTATTGCACGAAAAAAGGGCGCGCAATACGAGCATTTTAAAAGTTAGAGATTATAAGTTAACTATAGGTGGGCAGCCAGCCTTTTTACGGTGAAAGAAGAAGCCTGTCAAAAAAGCGTATTACATACATTCGCGATTACATATTACATAAATTAGCGATTACCTATATTATATACTTAAGTCCTGTAATGGTTACGCAGAAAGCTTATAAGAAGTACGTGGGAGCTTTACGGATTCGCCATAAGCGTCGCTAGTGTCGTACACCGTGTTCTGTGACGTGTGACCCCCGTAGCGCCTCGCGCCTCGTGCTTCGGGCCCAGCGCATCTCATCGTGGTTCCCGTGTTTCGGAAGGGAAGGTATAATCGCTGCTTTCTTTGATCGTCTTTTTTGTTCAGAATATTTTGAAATATTAAATATAATAAGCCGTGAATACACGTGTGTTATTCAAGTGATGAAAAAACGAATAGCATGCAGATGTCATATTAACCCGAGTTTACATGCGCGGGATTTGATTGAGGTTATAAAAGTCATGTTCAAGTGAAAGTTATATTCTTTTTGCAAGTGGGGCCCATATGGCAATAAATATTATATTTTGTGTAATGTTTTGCTTCAATTAATCAGATTAAATTTGGTGTTTGTTGTTAATCGTCTGTATGTAAATGTCGTGCTTAACCTCAATTCGACCACGTGGATTATTTTTGAATAATTTTAAAACTTTCATTCTGGTAGATTCCATTTAGAAATTTGTTGTACTGAGTTGATTAATTAACCATATATATTTTTTGTCTTGAGTGATTGTACTGAGACGTTTTTTCCCAACAGATACTGCTGAATTATCCTCGCGAAGGGTTGCGCTGCGTTAAAAAAAAATTCTTCCGCAGGGTTTTGCTGCGTCAAAAAGCTCGGTGATATCAAGTAAGTGAAATATTATCAAATTAATATATACAAAACGATTGATCGTTTCAATTATGAAATCTCCTCCAAATCTCCGAACCGAAGAACCTCCGAACACAGTCCCTCTGTTATTATTATTTCTATTTTTTTTACAAATTAAATTCTTTCTCTTATAAATGGAACAGTTTCAGAAACGTATTTGAAAACTGTTATATTTTCACACTGATACAGTTTTTTTTACCTTTCAGTTTGTTGCACTATCTCAGAAAACGCCAAGTATTCTCAGTATTACCTATTCATCCACGACATATAAATCCCTTTACCTTTGAACGTAAATAATTGAACTTTCACGTTTTTTCAAATATTAATGTTACATTCTATAAAATGCCGAAGTGTATTAAGAGTATATCAAAGCGTAGAAGGAATCAATTGATTCGCGAGAAAATCTTAAGGCACAGTACAATCGATAATCGTCCTTCTACTCCACATTTCGTATCATTAGATCGTAGTTGCTATACCAATCCGCTCAATAATCTAATCGATAATAATCTACTTAACGAGCAACCATCGACTTCTGCTGCCTTCGATACTTCTGCAGCTGAAACCATTGCTACTATTTGCGCTGACGATGTAAGTGATACACCTTCAAAGCTCATAACTGAACCTGGTAGTCTCATGCAAATTGAATCACACGAAAATTCGCCACGTGATTCTTCTTCTAACGAGACTTCAATCGAATTTGAAGATGACATTGCAAGTGCTCTCAATGCGTGCTTAGCCGATGATTTACGCTCGTGGACAGTACAAAATGACGTATCACATAGAATTGTTAACACTCTATTAAAAATTCTTCGTAAGCATGGTAATACTAATTTACCGGCAGATATTCGTACTCTTCTCAAAACACCTCGAAATCTGTCATACACGATTGTCTCGATCAACGGTGGCGAGTACGTGCATTTTGGATTGACAGTCGGACTAAAACGGACAATTCGAAAATATTTTGATGATATTCCACATTCCATCGAAATAAACATCAATTGTGACGGTTTGCCATTGTTTAAAAGTTCCAGAGGGCAGTTTTGGCCAATTTTAGTATCACTTGCTACGGACTTTTATTCCGAGCCTTTTGCAGTTGGAATACATTATGGTAATAAGAAACCGGATGATGCGAACCTTTTTCTTAAACAATTCATCACTGAAATGGTTGAACTTCGTAACGATGGTCTTGACATTGAAGGTCACACGTGCCGTATAAATATTAAAGCGATTGTCTGCGATGCACCGGCACGGGCTTTTATCACTTATACTAAAGGTCACAACGGGTACTTTGGTTGTCCAAAATGTACTCAAGAAGGTGATGTCGTGTGCAGACGAACGACTTTTCCGGAAATAGATTCCCCTCTAAGAACCGATGATTCCTTTCGACGCCAATTACAGTCCGAGCATCATCGCGGCATCTCAGATTTATTACGATTGAATATTGGTTTGGTATCCCACGTGGCACTAGATTATATGCATCTTGTATGTTTGGGGATCGTAAAGCGACTTCTGCGATTTTGGGTCTATGGCCCGAAAAATATCCGATTATCAAAACAACAGCTGTCTGCTGCATCACTAATCCTACTCTCGTTGAAATATAGTATATCCAAAGAATTCGCAAGGAAACCGAGATGTTTTGACGATATCGATCGCTGGAAGGCTACCGAGTTACGGCAATTTCTTCTCTATACCGGTCCTGTGGTTTTGGAATCAGTTTTGCCAATACATTTATACAGTCATTTTCTTGCATTAAGCATAGCGATTCGAATTTTATCCGATCCAAAATTATGTTTTGTGATGAATGATTATGCTCAATCTTTGTTGCGCTGGTTCGTTTTGCATTATGGAGAATTGTACGGCCCCGAATATATTTCATACAATGTCCATAATCTCGTACACCTCGCCGATGAGGTCAGACGATTTGGCTGCGTGGATCGCTTTAGTGCCTTTCAATTTGAAAATTATTTGCAAACTCTAAAGAAGGTAAAAAATTCTAAAAAACCACTGCACCAAATTGTCAATCGAATTACGGAACAAAATTCAATTCCTATTCAAACACTTTGCCGTAAACAATATCCAGTCGTACACTACTGGAGGGCTACACAAAAGATCACATTTCTAGAGTTTGACGGATTTTCAATTTCGACCAGATATCCCGATAATGTTTGTCTTTTGATTGACAATTCGATTGTTATCGTACAAAATATTTTCAAAATAATGAGTGTTTTGTACATAATAGGGAATAGGTATAGCAACACAAGATCCATTTTTACAGTTCCGTGCAATTCTAAGAAATTCGACATGTCTCTGATAAGTGAAGAATGCACTTCTGATCGGGTAACATTAAAAGCCTCAGAAATAGCGAGAAAGTGCTTGATATTTCAGTATCCGAAGGAAATTACCTCTAGGGTAGTAATTCCTCTGCTGCAATACAATTATTGACGAGTAAGATCCCTCTTTTCGAATATACCGTTCACCCCATTTTACATTTACTCCATCCTTCTCCCTCATTTTACATCCTTTCCTTGCTAATTAAAGCTTGCTGCTTAACCTATCTGACGACAACGTATATGACGGCAGCCGATATGACATATCTTGTCGTTAAATTCGACGATGGAACCGTTTCGGAAGTACCTTCTAATTGGCTTGAATCAACTGATGACGAAACTTTATGTTGGTGGCCAATACATTCAAAAAAGATCGGTTCGCTGATCACAAAACGGGCTGAGCCAGATAAAATGACGTGGGAATTGCTAAATGTTAAAATCGAAAAACGGTGTCGTGAGTATTTATACTATATGAAATAAAATAATTTTTTTATTTATTTATTTTTTCAACTCGTAACCTTTTTTCAGAAACTCTAGAAAAGGCTCGAAAGGCTGCGTATGACGAACATTATAAAACAACTGATGACGAGGATCTCGGAAAAGGACGCAGACAATCGAGAAAACGAGTAGTGAGCTCCTCTGATGGCGAGGATGAAAATTACAGACAACCGAAACTATCGCGAATTCGACCATCGCAGAAGAGTAAGTACCATGCCTCTTTTATTGTTTTGATATAAGGAGGCTTTAGCGAAATAATCAAATCGAGCGTCTCTTAAGGCCAGGTCAAACACGCGGTCCCATGAGTGCGAGAGAGAATATATAGGACCGAAAAAGAGGCTGTGTAATCCTTTTTAGAAAAAAAGGTTTACAAAAGTAGGTGAAACAAACTGATGTAATAATAAGTGACGTTCGCAGAATGTCTAATGTAGCAAACAAATTGAATGAAGACGTTTACGCAAAAAGACCCAGTTTATAGTAATAAATCTGAGGATTAGTTTTTAATGAATTTAGATAGTTATTTTAAAATCCAATGGGTCTGTATACAATAAATATGGAGTACTTGGCGATCAATTCATAAACGATCTTTCAAAAAATTAAATAAGTTCTCACTAATAAATAGGTGAAAAACTAAAAAAATTGCACGAATTTATGTTGCGCGGATAATTAGCACAAGCGAAATACATTTTTAGGTAACTGATGCTTTTTGTTCAATAAAATGATTACGAACAATTTTTGATTGCTTACTTGATGTAGCTGATTATGGCGCTGAAGCTTCAACAAATTATTAGCACTCTTTTATGTAACAGCTTCGTAAGTAAAATATGATTGAGAATAAAATTTTCATTTGCAGCACGAAACATATTATCAGATCTGCCAGTGGCCCCAAACGATGCAGTTACTTCACCAGTATCAACGAACTCGCTCGAAATTGCAGTGTCCACAGGAACTGTGTCTTTAAAACCGCACGAAGATATCGGCTACTCAGATTGCGCGAGTAATGAGTCTCTAGAGCGTGAGTAATGAAATAATATGCTTATCCATGTTTGAAAGTACTAGCTATACATCTGTCAAATATAATTTATCATATTTGTGTCTTGAAAATAGTTTCGGACGAACATGTGGGGAAAAGGATTGATCGATCTGGCAAACAAAGTGGTTCATGTGCGAAGTTTCCCGAGCAAGCATCCCTGAAGGCAACAAATGTTTCAAACCTGGGCAACGAGGGTTCCAACAGTGTGGATTCACAGAACCGTACTTTGGAAGGTAGAGCTGAATGAATAACCTACTGACCATTAACATTGACCATATATAATAAAAAATAAGTTACATCTGATCGACATTAAATAACTGATAAATTGTGTCCGTCTCGTACATCAAGACTCGAATATAAAAAAATAACAAGGATCAAGAGGCTCTTGGTACAAGCAATCTCAGTCTCAATAACAAGCACTGTCCAACCGGTGCCTTGGCCCAAACACCTTAATAAACAATATCGGGTTAAACATTTTTCTCGAGCCGTACATCATCCTTCGAACTGCTTCAGAAAGCATTTTCGATTATTTTCATTGGCTCGCCTCCCACTCCCCCATATACTGTAGCGGTTTATATTATAGCAGTAGAACCGAATTTTCTCTCTTTTTTTTTGTTCTGGCCTTTTACGGCCATTTCCCGTAACCATGAAAATTGATGAGAATTTATTATGTCGACGCAACGAGAGCCATTTTCACGCCTCCCTGCTGACGCGCCTATGCGTATGCTTTCGGTTTAATCATACCATCCGACACCGCGACAAACAATTTATCAGTTATTCAATGTCGATCAAATGTAACCTTTTTTATTATATGTTTTGTCTACTCTGCTCTAATGCAGATAATCAGAGAGTAATTATTCGGATGATCGCATCAATGGAAATCCACTTACGAGACATTCTACGAAAACTCGATCGTGGAAACCAACCAGAAGCCTCAGGAGACACGAATCTCATTAAATCTGAACTACCACTAAAATCAATCGCGGAGATAGAAAATTTCGAGCGAGGACTTAGTGAGAAACCAGAAATGGCAAAGCAATTCGTACGCTTATTCATACAATATCTCGACCGTTATAATATATTTGTGTAGAAGATTTTAATATAATATAATTAATATTAAAGGATACGTTTGTACGAAAAATTGGAGGTCGTTCAGCACGTGAGGACATCCAAAGAATTTGCCGTCAAGTATTTACAAATGCGTGCGCGCAGTTGTGTTCGTGGAAAGGACGAAAACAAAACTTTTGCATTGAAGATCTTCGTCTCATTGCAACTATCAAAGGTGAGTAATTATACAGGGTGTCCTAGGAGTAACGTATGCCCTTCTAGCATCTGGTAGGAAAAAAAATTCTGAGACGAAAAGTCCTTAGTCATTTTTTGATCAGGCGCATAGATAGTTCATTAGGAATTAAAATAAATAGCCAATCAGGTGCGTGCTACAGCGGAAAGCCACCGTAGAGGGGAGGGATAGGGGAATGCGTTGTAATTGCGTTCGACGGAAAATGTGTGCGGAGGGAAAATTCCGAAAGCATGTGTGCAAGTGTGTATGTGTGTGCGTGTGCGCGCGCGCATGCGTGCATGCGTGCGTGGGTGTGTGTGTGTGTGTGTGTGTGTGTGTGTGTGTGTGTGTGTGTGTGTGTGTGTGTTTGTGTGTAATTGAGAGAGTGTGTGCGTGCGTGTGTGCAAGTGTGTGCGTGTGTGTGTGTGCAAGTCTGTGTGTCCTAGTGTGAGTGTACGTGCGCACACGCGTGTGTGTGTGTGCACTTGCACACATGCTTTCGAAATTTTCCCTCCGCACACATTTTCAGGCGCACACAATTACAACGCATTCCCCTATCCCTCCCCTCTGCGCTGATTTTCCGCTGCAGCGCGCACCTGATTGGCTATTTATTTTAATTCATAATTAATTATCTATGCGTCTGATCAAAAAATGACTAAGGACTTTTCGTCTCAGATTTTTTTTCCTACCGGATGCTAGAAGGGCGTACGTTACTTCTGGGACACCCTGTACACTTTAAGAGGAGAGGTATAACCAGCAGAAACCTTAGTAAAACGATCTATACCTTAAATATCTCGCAAATTCCATAAAGACTATTGTCGTATTATTCGTTTTCTGACTGACTGTTTTTAGTGAGATGTTGAAAGTTCTCACATGGCTATAACAATTGAGCTATCGGGATAATAACTTGGCAATCTCTAAGTTTACTAAGGACTTTTGTAGGGGAAAACAAATTTCGAATCGGTCACACCAAAGTGGAGCTGCGAGCACGTAAAATTTCGGTATTTTGACGTTGCTGAACAATCCACAAAAAAAGCAAAAAATTGCGGTAATGATATTTATAGAAATATTCAGCTTTCGGGAAAATTAATGGTACATTTACAGCTAAATCAATGTGTGTGATAAAATATACCACGAGAGTTGAACAAAGTTCCTCGGGCATCTTTTCCAGTGACCTTTGATTTTTTATCTCAAGAAATCTAATACGCTGTTGCGCTTTAAGCCCGCACGTGAGCTAGTAGCACAATAGATAGATATTTTCTGAACATATACGTCAATCAAATTCTGACGCAGAATTTAATTTTTATCGACACGAAAACGTTCATTTTTATGTACATTTTTCCTTCATGCAGTTTAATGTTATCAATTTTTTGTTTGCAGAAGCCATTATGGAGGGACATCCGTCAACGAAGCAAATCGAGTTTGAAGAAACCGTCGCCGAATGGTTCCGGTTTGCAAAACAGCGGGGAAATCGAGAAGCTGAGCACCAAAAAAAAAAACAAGAGAAGAAGAACTGAAAACGACGAGGACAACTTATACTGTCGTGGTTTCAAAAATTAATATAAACCTAATAAGTATTAATATAAATAAGTTTATCGTGACCGGTGATCTAGTCCTAGAATAGCTCCGAAACCGATTTAATATACTGTTGCCGATTAGACTCAACAACTTCCTATAATTCTCCAAGAGTTGTTACAAAGATGCATATTATTTATATAAATATTTTTTTTCGTTCTAAAGTTTTGTTTTTGTGAACTCGGGTTGATGTTAAAGACAAGGAATTTTTTTTCGTTCGTTTTTTTTTCGTTCTAAAGTTTTGTTTTTGTAAACTCGGCTTGATCTTAAAGACAGAAGGAAGTTTTTTCGTTAGTTTTTTTTTCGTTTTAAAGTTTTGTTTTTGTAAACTAGGGTTGATGTTAAGGTAGTACGAGCGCGCTCTTGATTTCTATAGATTTTGTTCAAGTTTTAATCAGACATTGTTCATATCATTATGCATGTTTGAGTGAAATTTCAGAACAGTCGACTATTTAAATTGGGAGATAATGGGTTTTAAAATTGCAACTTTTAACACTGCAGGGTCTACATTGAAATTTAGACAGAATAATTTTCCGTAAACAATATTTGTCCCCTATAATAAGAAGACATATGGCAACACCACAGAACAATATTGTTCAATATTTCGAGAAAAAAATAATTATCGTGTTCCTAAAGTAAAAAATGTCGTCATAAAAAAATATTTGCATTATAAATATTAATTTTTTATATTGTTTATGTTATCTTTATTAACAAATAAAAGTGTTGGTTCATTCATAACTAATTAAAAACTTTGTTCGATTAAAAATTACTTCCAAATTAAAATTTGTGTTGCATAAGTATTTCAAATATGCCGCGCAAAGTCACGTCATTGGATACGTGGAACAATGTGGTGTTGCCATATGCTTCTTATTATAGGAGACAAATATTTTTACGGAAAATTATTCCGTCTAAATTTCAATGCAAACCCTGCAATGTTAAAAGCTGCAACTTTAAAACCCATTATCTCCCAACCTAAATAGTCGACTGTTCTGAAATTTCACTCAAACATGCATAATGATATGAACAATGTCTGGTTAAAACTTGAACAAAATCTATAGAAACCAAGATTGCGCGCTCGTACTACCTTAAAGACAAAAGAAAGTTGAGTCCTACTATGGTGAACGTAATGTATGCGTATGTCACGTCACCTTAGCTCTGTTTCTAGATAAAACAATTGATACATGGATTATATTTTTCGTTACATTTTTAGTAATTAGTTGATTAGTACGATTAGTGCGATTATATCATATATTATCTAGTCGATCGGCAAAGTAAAAAACAATGTATAGTTCATAATTATTAAAATAAAGAACTTTACTTTTCCATGTATATATTATGTTGACTATTAATAATTTTTTATTCATTAAGAGACGCAATGGAAATATTTCAAATTACATTATGACTTAATTATACTTTGAAATTTAGCAATATATTTCCTAAAAAGACTTCAAAGGTATTCATGAAGCAATAAAATGTATAAGGTCGAATATAATCAATAACTAATCATATTTTTATAGTAATTACGAATATAGCTTGGTGGAAAATTATAATTGAACCATAGTGTAAAATTATTTGTATTTTCAGTTGTAGCGAACGTGTCTCTTTGACGTAAACATAATGTTATGGTAACATAACAATTGAGAACACTGTAATGTTGCATTTATACCAAATGTTTTATAATTCGTGCTACCATAATATTACAGTTATATCAGCTCTCAATTCGTGTTAATACAACATTAAATTTACTTCAACTGTTACGTAAACATACATGTGAATGTAACAAAACATTTACATAAAATGTTATCTAACCATTGATGTACTTGTAATATAACATTCATATGAACCATTAAATAACTGTTCACGTTAATGTAATATTGCAGTTATATCAGCTGATAGGTAACAGCTAGGTTCACTGTTATATTACATTTTGAAATTGCGGTTACGTAACGGTTGTGCTACTTAATATATTACAGTTACATTACACGATGAACCAGTAACGTAACTGAAGTATAACGGTTACATAAGATGGTACATAACCAGTGATACTTATGAGTAGGAAATAAGAACTTACACGTAAGTTGCATGTAACATTCGACTAATGAAACTTGTTACTTTTGTTACCGTTACTGTTACATTTCCGTTACATAGCAGTTGCATTGTACAACAAACAAGTAACATAACAAAAATGTAACGGTTACATAAAATATTACATAACGAGTAATACTCTTGAGTGGGAAATAGCAACTTACATGTAAGTTGCATGTACTATCCGGTTAACATTACTCGTTATTTTCAGTTACTTTGCCGTTACATTGCCGATACAGAACTGTATTTACTAGGATAATATTCGAGTAATATAACTTGTTATTGTTGGTAATGTTACCGTTACATTTCCGTTACATAACAGTTGCATTGTACAACAAACAAGTAACATAACAAAAATGTAACGGTTACATAAAATATTACATAACGAGTAATACTCATGAGTGGGAAATAGCAACTTACATGTAAGTTGCATGTACTATCCGGTTAACATTACTCGTTATTTTCAGTTACTTTGCCGGTACAGAACTGTGTTTACTGGGTTTGTATGACTCAAACTGCAGACAATCTAAATACACGTTCTCGAATAAATGGGCTCTCGAATAAATAATCCTTTGGTGTAATAGTTATTCGATTTCGTCATCGGTCGAAGGATGAAATTTCGATTAATTTACAGTTGGTTTTGAGTGTGAAATTCTGTCATTTCAAAATCTTTGTCGTTCTATATTTGGCCTTTCAAAGTTTTGACCCCCACCCCAATGTGAAATGTGTTGAAAAAAAATGCCGAAACACACTTATCCAATGTGAAATGTGTGTTTGAAAAAAAATGCCGATCGAGAAAGACTCAAAGTTCTCTTTGAGCCTTTCTCGATCGTTTCGGCACTGTTCTTCAACAATTTTCAAAATTAATTTTCTAAAGGGCAAAGTAAAAACTCATTCACTTATTGGGAAAAACATTTCTTTTTTCATCATATTTTCCAATACCGTTTGCACCAAAATTTTAAACGCCCGCTCATTTTGAGCAACTTCACCATGCGTCCCGCCGCTCCCCTCGCTCGTGCCACTGTCCTGTCGATAGAAAGCCCTTCTCGCGCCCTTGGGCACCCTCGGGCGCCTCTTGCCGCTGCGGCTGCTGCTGACAGCCACTCAGTGAAGTTGCTCAAAACGAGCGGGCGTTGAAAATATTGGTGCAAACGGCATTGGAAAATATGATGAAAAAATTAATGTTTCTCCCAATAAGTAAATGAGTTTTTACTTTGCCCCTTAGAACATTAATTTAAAAAATTTGGGGGGGGGGTTGTCATAGTTTGCTTTACGTCACGATTTTAAAGCTTCCAGAAATAGCAAAATTTCTGCATGTTCAAGGTTTTTAATTTAAACCTCGAGTGTAATTTTACCGTGGACAGCTTACAGCTTTCTATACGCAATGCCAGTTATGGGGGAAAATCACTGTGCAAGAACTTGCACAGTAGCTGTCCCACATCCCCTAAGCAAAACTTGAAGGAATTTTTTTTTATAATTCTTGAAAGTACATGTATTGAAAAATATGTTGGCAACATTTTTGGTAAAACTATAGAATCACGGCTCCAGCCCAAAATCGGTCCAATTTTTTTGGGTATTGTTATGGATTTAAAAAAAAACGATGTTATATGTTGAACTAAGGTGGGGGAAGCCCAAATATGAAGAAAAAAAAACGTTAAAAAGTGTCATTACGTCGCACATGATTTCCATTGATATACTAATATTTCGAAGTTCGTTCAAAATATACTTACTTTTTCACTATGTTTACCTTACCTTGTTTATGTTTCATCAATTCACTTTGCTTTGTGCGAGTATTATATGTATGCGTGTGTGTGTGTGTGTGTGTGTGTGTGGACGCGGGACAAAATAGCGAATTATAGACACACACTCACATATGCACACACGCACACACACACACGAATGCATATACGTACACACACACACATACATGCACACGCATACACACACGCACACATACACACACACAGTGATTGTTAATTAGACAGCTAGATTAAAAGAAAAAGGTTGAAAACAAAAAATCATGTTACGTATTTCTTTTTTACCCTCCACCGTAATGGCACTTTTTAACGTTTTTTTTGCTTCGGATTAGGGCTTCCCCCACCGTAATACAACATGTAATATCGTTTTTTATCCATAACAATACCTCAAACAAATTTTGGACCGATTTTCGGCTGGAGCCGTGATTCTATAGTTTTACCACATTTTTATTCACAAGTCCGAAAATTGACGGAGGCATAGGCACTTTAGTGAGAACAGGTAGCGCGATCGGTTAGTGCCCTCAGTCCCTACAGGTGTGGCATCATTTACAATAGATAAAGTACAGGCTCTTATTATTTTGTGAACTATCCAGAAGATGAAGAACCGTCATATCGCCCGCTACTAGATACTTCAATGTAAGTATCGATATTCTAGAAAAAAAACGTAATTTTATATCAAGAAGCACGGAACGAAAACTTTGAACGAGTTTTTCTCAAAACTAGTTTTTTCGACCTTGTCCGAGCGAATACTTAAAAACTCATGAACCAATTTTCTACTTTTTACAAAACATTTCTGTAATCGCAGTGACTAAGGCTGTACGTATCGGCGTTTTCAACGTTTGATAATTACTATTTTTAACGACTGCTTGAATACAGAATAAGGGCCTTAAAAATAGAAAAAAATGTCCAAATGGTCGGCATTTTATAAAAAAAAGCCAAAATAAAAAAACGGCTACGCATGACGATAGCTATATTTGCATAAATATCGATAAATTGTTGACTTTTAATATACAGATAACCTTAATTTACAGATAATTCACAGATAACGTTAATTTACAGATAATGCATAAAGATATCGATGGGACAATGAAGAGAATTTTTTTTTTCGTCGTCAAATCAAGGCTTATATCTCGGTCACGGGGCGAGATGCAGTCAGAGGCGTCAAAAAACGAGGATTTTCAATAATCTTTTTTTATGGTTATTAAGTATGTTATACAAAAGTGGTTACACAGACTTTTTATGTTATATTTCAACTTGACTTGTAGAAATTTTCCAAGGAAAATGTTGATTATTTATAAACATATCGCCATCTTTGTCGGACCCCCTTCGGCATGTAGTGCTTTGTGGTGACCATCATCAAATTTTACTGCAGCATCTGAAATAAAAAAACCAAAATAATGATTAGTTTAATAATGAATCTAGTCCTTTATCGAAGCTTTTTTTTTCAAAAGTTAACAAAATGGCGGCTTCCGACAGATGACTTCCGATTTTCGACCAGAAAATCGCTCCTTTATTGTTAAAAAAATGGAAATTTTCAACAAAGATGAAAATCCTTCGTTTAAGGACTAGTTTTTAATGCTATCAATCAGCACACTAAATTTTATCAAAATCACCGATTTTATCGAAGTCACCGACTTGAAAAACATAGTTTCGAGAAAAACGCGTTTAAAGTTTTTCGATGTGGATACGGTATTATGTGTTCGTAAAATTTTGAGCTCGATGGATGAAGCTCAACTTTTTAAATGTATTTTGATCCGCTGAATGCGAATATCACATTTTTTTTTCTAAAAAGTCGAGCATTCAATTGTTTATAGCCAATTGTTAAAACAACTTAAAAAAAATGTTTTTCAGGATGAATTATTATTTTTCAAACATTTTGGGCAATTATAAAACGAAAGTATTCTTTATAAAATTTTGCCAAAGTTCATAGTTTTTGAGTTATAAATTTTTGAACTTTTCTGAAAGAGTTTTCCAATTTTACACTTGATTTATGTATAGAAATACTAATTAAAAAATTATTCACATCTAATCATCAATTCCTGGGCCATACAATAGGGCTTCTGCCTATGTGGAAGCTTCCAAAATATCAATTTGTTGTTGTCTTCGAAGCATTCTACCTTCCCGGGTATTATCGTTTGCGCGATTGCCGGCCGCTACCTGCCATGGGGACCCGACGCCCCTTTACTAATTGTGGGATGTCCCGGAAACTATTCATCGGATTGACTTGAAATTTTCAGGGAATATTTTCAAAACATCATACTTCACGAAAATGTTTAAAAAATCGATTTTTTGAAAATTCTGTCTGCATCTCACCCCCTTAATTTTCAAGATTTTGTCATAAAAATTACTATAAAACTAGATGAATATATACTTCATAAAATGAGTATAAACCCGATCCTTTTATAATTAGTTATGTCTATGAAAAAATCGCAATTATTGACGACAAAGCACCCGTCACGTAACGGAATATGGGGGGGGGGGGGGGGGGTTCTGGCCAAGCGTTACTGAGCGAGACTTGCGCCTAACCTCGCGCTACCCGCCTCGCACGAGTACGGGCAACTTCGCCCGATACACGCGCGCGCCTACCTTTAAGCTACCCGACGTGCACGCATCGCTGGGGCGGCTCACCGAAGTTCCGCGGCTCACCACTAGATGGAGACGAGCCCAGCGCTTCTCGTCAGTGGTGAGCGCCGAGAACTTGAATATAAGGAGCCGCTGCGCGAAGCAAAGAGAGAAGAGCAACTCACAGCTGTCGGGCTTCCACGTCAGACACTGGAGCTACAACGCGTCGAGGCAATCTTTGCCAGACGCTTCTCTCTCTCCTTTTTCCTGCCCACGACTGCATGCTCATGCGTCGAGGCCAAAAGCGTAAACGCATTTCGCAGCGGAAACTCTCGATCTGCCTCACAACTGAGTGGAAATTGATCGAGATCACCAGGCCGATCAATTCGTACCCAGGGTGCCTCACACGACCACCTAGAGCGACCTTGTGGACATGCGACGTGAGGAATCGACGCTGGACTTCTCCACGCTGGAGTAAGACCGCTCCTTCGCTCCTGTCACCGCTAGCAGAGACTCCACCTCGTTACTGCTCTACGGCTACTCAAACTGCAACAGCAGCGAGAGTACACCGAGGGACCCAGTTATCAACCATTGACACCGTCAACGAGACCACCACAGCTAACACCGAGACTCAAACGTCATCCGGCAGCGAGTGGGAAACGCGGTCTCCCAAAGAAGCGTCAGCAACGAGGGCCCTCACTGACTCTTCATCAAACACTCCACCGCTGCATCTTCTGCCAGGAGTAAAACGAACAACCACAGTGCCGCAACTGTACTGGAGCGAGGCACCGCGAGCAATAAACATGTATTTTATCGACGACAACAACAATAAAGTTTAACAATGCTTTTACGCCGCACCTCCGCTGTATGATCATTTCGAGACCTGCCCCAGCGCTGCGCCTACACTACTCTAAGTTTCGCGAGCTATCCGAACAGTTACGGTCCCGTTACATGGGGGGAAGAGGGTCAAACATTGGCAAACTTTGCGTTACACAATTTGTGTGCGCTCCCAAACGCGATGAGAATAACCATAACCTCAACGATCAGCAACAAAAATTAGCTGTTGAAGGACGTCGAATCGTGGAATTACAACATCTTGACGACAGTTTAAATTGTATTCGCTGTACCTAAGACAAATACGTGCATGAATACATGCATAAATTGAGCAAATTAAATTTGTTTGCAGAATAAATTTATTTCACACCGTCTCAGAATTACTAGAACTCGGGGGAAAAAAACGAGCTCCGAGATGCCAGACCACGCGCCGATCAGCTAGCTGCAGCGTACACTGTTGCCATTCCGTTACAGATGGTGGGGCCCGAGTTCGATTTGGAATAAAATTGCCACTTTTCATAAGTCGATATCTCCGAAACTAAACGGTCAAAGTTTGTCATTTTTTTTTAAATCAAACCCACGCTAGTACTGCGTACACGTGTGTTTTTTTATTTTGAAATCCTAAGATCTGTTTAGAACCTATATCGAGAAATGCGAGCAAACTGCTATCGGTTTACGTGTTAGGTATAGAGATCGCGTACAAAAATACCCATATTCAATTGCAATTATCTCATGAACTAAACGGTGAATCGAATAGAATTTTTGGGCATTGGTCCATGAAGGTCATATCTACACCATACTTAAATTTTAGCCAATTCCTAAGATTTGACCAAAACTAGAGTGTAGACGACGCGGTTCGATCCCCGGTAGCGGTGTCTTTTTTTATATTAAACATATATGAATTAAATATACAGGAAGTTCAAAGTTTTGTAAATATAAAATGAAGAAAAAAGAATTGATAAAAAATCGATTCACCGGGGATCGAACCCGGACCGCAAGCATCGTTAATCCGTTATGCTGCCAACTCAGCCACGACGCTCATTGAGGATAATGAAACATTTATGATACACGCTTATCCATAATTTTTACTGTTGAAAAAAAAACGCCGAAACGACTGCGGCAAAGGCTCAAGATTTCTTTTTGAACCTTCCACGGTCGTTTTGGCATTTTATTTTTCAACGCGTTTCGTCGTTGATTTTTTTAACCCGCATTCTCGGCATAACAGGCAACCTAGAAAAAACAATGATCTCGATACATGTTTTTCTCTTTGAAATTCATTTAATGCATATTCCAATCCGCAGTACGGCCACACATATTTGTCGAGCTCGATCGGACGGAAAACCTCGCTTCGTTTGCCTGTCGAGTGAGCACGATTTGCGAGGGGCAGAGACTTTTCGCCCACCGAGCAACCCATTCGTGTTCAGGCTGACTGCGATACCGACTTCAGCGGTGATCACGACTCGCGTGGCTAAAAGAGAATCTGCAACCTCGACAGAGGCGATGATCACAAAATTATATTCCCAAACTCGCCGCCGCGATTTAGCGCCATTCCCGAGGCACGCCGAAAAGGGGAGCGTTGTACATTTCCCTACTAATCTCTGCTTCCCACCCTAGGAGTTTTCAGACCTGTATGTAAAACCGTGGACTAGCCTGGCCACTGGATTGTCCGCTTCGGCCAAGTTTCGGTAAATGTCAGTTTGGTCGTTGTTTTCTCCCTCTTTTTCTTATTCATTGCGTTCTGACATGTCTCGATGTAGATCCCATAGAACTAGCGCGTTTGACCTTGCTCTTTTTTCTATTTCTGTTTATGGTCTATTTTTTGTCTTTTTTATCAATTCTCTTTTTCTTTAAATTTAATTATCTATTCTTGTTAATTTTTACATTTATTTTTTTCCAAATTTTTATTTATATATACGTGAATACAGGCATACACAGACGCATGCACTTACGCACCCATGCGTGTGCATACGTGTTTATATATACACATTTAGGGGTTTTCCCCCTATCTGCTGGAATTATATTCCCCTATTTTAGAAGTGGGTGTTGCTTTGATTGGAAGAAGGTGTTTCAGTAGATCAAATTTACATTGTTTTTAATTTCTTCTGCAAAATCTGCAATGACCTCAATATTTTTTTGGATTGAGAGAATGAGAGGCTACGTATTTCGAATAGGGGCCGATGCTCATGATCCATCAGAGTTTCGGCCATTTTTATTGAGCTCTGTTTATTTAACTCGCATTCCCAGAAGACGTGATTGATATCTTGTATAGGGCTTCTACATGTGCAGGCTTCAGTATCCATAAGTCCTATTGTAAAAAGGTGTTCGTTTATTCCCACATGTCCTGATCTAATTCTGTTGATTAAAGTTATGGTTTTTCTTTCGACATTCAGCCCCTTCCACCATACATTTTTTAAGTTTGTGTGGCGCAATTTGCTGTACCGTTTATCCTTCACTTTAAAAGTGTTTACTAATCTTTGATCGTCATTTTTAATTAGTATTTTTTGGATTCGTTTCGCGGCTGCGTTTGGAGTTGTGATTAGTTTGGTTAAGGTAGTTCTGTAGGTTGTTATGTCCCAGCCTTCACCTTCTTTTAAAATCCCTTTACCATGGAATTACCAACACAAACATGCACGATAGCGGCACCCTCATTTATCGACAAAACCCTATATTTTGTAAAACTTATGCAGGCGACCGTCGAAATAGACCATAGCACCCAAATAGGAAAGCGTCGCGCGTACGGTCCCACGCGTAAACATAGCCAACAGTAAATCAAATTTACGAGCGACCATACTTGCAGTCTCGAAAGCGAAACGCCGCTCACGGAACACTCGAATAGAAAAACCGTAGGACCCAAGCGAAGATAATCCCTTATTCTAAAATTCAAAACAGACGCCAAGGAAAACTCACCCGTGACTCCACGTGGTCGTAAAACTGGCTCTCAGCGACATCTACCAGAACACGTGTGCTAAAGCCGATTCTCGGAAATAGAGCTGCGATTGCGCCTATCTCCCCCGCGACCCAATAATAAATCTAGAATCATGCTCCCCTGCTCGGCTAACCAATCACGAAAATTAATGTAACTTCTGCGACCGATTACCCAATCTCTAAAAAAAAAACGCCTCGTAAGAAATGCACTTTCCCAAAAAAACCCCTTCCCCACACAAAACCGAACTCTCTTCGCTTTTGCGATACGAAGGAGCATCACTGTGTTACCGAACTCCGACTCAAATGGTCGACCTACTTAATTAAACAATTTTTCTGCGTTTCCGTGTAATCATTCGGTACAAAGATAGATATCTTTGTACCGAACTATAAGTTTGTAAGAGTTAACCGTAATAAACGTGAACTATGTGACTTAAGACTAAATCTACGCGTCTAAACATTTATTTGATCAACGATCAATCCATCGGGCGGATCCAACTCTCTTGCCGGAATCACGCACCTCAAATTCGTCTAAATCCAAATTGTTATTAAACTGTATTCGGAACTCACGCAGAAGCCAAACAAACACTCACTGCGCAATCTAAATCAATTCAAACTTTCGCGCTCTAACTCGTCAACCTTGCGAGTCCCACCTATATCTCCCTCCGGGACGTAACAGGTACACGTATGAGCCAAAAGTTTCGGTCGAAGCGTATAGTAACATCCAATGCCTATTGTTTGTGCGGCTCTTGAATAGCCTCGTGCGCGGCACTTTTTGTCTCTTTTGTTCCGTAGCCAATGAAGGGTATTACAAGGAAAAAACCACGCTTCGTGAACTTCCTTCATGTTGATTTATTAATTTCGCGCTAACGTGCGTATATGGCTCTCTCGCTACGACTTTCTGGTAGCTCGAGAGGTGACTGACTCTATTGGCGGGCTTCACAACCAGAAAACAAACAGAACAAAGATGGCGGTCACGCTAGAGGGCTGTAGCGAGCAAACAAAACTATGGATGGCCGAAGCGGCAAATTAAAAAAAAAGGAAATCATTAACACCTATACGATGCTGTTGGTTGTATATTTTTAATGCATAGATAGGTCTCATCCTAGTATAGAGAGGGGCGCTGTAATAGTGGCAGCGGCGCGATTTTCTTGCAGTCATAGCGCTGAGCCAGCCCCCTGTCACCATCAGTCATACATGGCCATGGTCTTACATACAGGTCTTGCAACGAAGCTAAATTTTCGTGATGGGGGTAGGCACGCTTATCGGCTCCACTTTTCGATTCACTAGGCGCCGCTACGCGTCGCTACTAGCAAGGGGAAGTAGTTTCCCCCTTACCTCTTACCAGTGAATGGGCCCAAGGTGCTTACGTATGTTTTTGTGGGGCGATTGTCGAAATAACCGTTATTTGCGACCATATATTTACCGTTTGCGACTGTTATTGCGACAGGTTCTACGCGATTTACCGTGATACATTTTTGATCGTGTTTTTACGCATGAGTGTGAATTTGTTTTGGTAGTGTTCGCAATTGTAAAATGCGGTACAAAAATTGTAACCAGAAATGCTCCGCGTTTCGAGTGCCCAGAAACGTCGAACGATACAAAAAATGGCTCGATGCTATTTCGGGACTGAAAGAGTCTCAGTACGTGTGCGAAAAACATTTCGAAGAACGATGTATTGTGAGACATTGGAGAAAAAAGGATGTAAATGGTCGTAATATGTGTTGGTATGAATTAATGTATTCAAAAAGTTTTCAGTTTTTTTAGATAAAAGTAGTCATCTTTTCTTTAATCAACCCATTATTTTTTATTGGTTTCGTATATTATGCAGTTTACACGACAGTACGGTAAATTAAGTGAGGGCAAACGGCGCATGCGTTGCGTTCAGGAGGGAAAAGGACAGAAGCGCTATTTCTCTCTTCGTCGCACCACTACTTTCCCTTGCCGTTACGCACCAAGCGGCAGAAATCGGAATAAAAAACAGAACCGCTAAGGGTGCCGACCCCCACTACCGCCGTTGTCAGACCTGTATGTACGACGGTGTACATGGCTCACGGAATGTTCGTCTTTTTTATTTTCAATCGCTGCCACGTGTGGCGCTAGTAGTCACTTGCTCGATAACTATATATATATATATATATATAACCTGTGAACCAGCCGAACCCACCAAACAACGGAGAAAATGTTTATTATAATCATTATTAGAATATGATTATTTCAATCGTTTAAAATTATGGAACTGGAAATGTATTTGTTTGTTGGCAGTTAGAGACCGGGAAGTAAACGCATGCGTGCGTGTCGGTTTCTAAACAAGCATGAAAATTTCAAGAAATGAATCGATACATACAAATATGAGGAAAAATATATTCATTTCCCTTAAATAATTTTTAAATGCAAAATTTCAACATCTAATATACATTTTAATAAAATGACCGGTTTATTCTTTATAATACATAAATGAACCTTAAATATTTTTTACGTGGTACCAAATTTCGAATTTTTTTTCTACCGTTTCATTTTTTGTCAACACATTTTCTGACTGTAGCTGTTCTGTCTTGGTCCACGGAAATAACAGTGGGACACTTCTTTGTTTTAAGTGAAGGATTTTGTATTTGCTCTAAAAATTTTGTCATAATTCGAATGTAATAGGAAAAAAAAAACTAAAAATTCGGGTTACGACAAAAAAATTATCGCACTTACTATCCAAGCACTTTTCCGTTGGGACTTAAGAAGTGGCGTTCCCAAATTATTTCGGTTTTCTGGAAATGCTCCTCGCAAACTGCTCTTCCACTTTTCACACAGCTGGTCTTTCGCCGCATAGCTATTTTCCACAAATTCTCACTTTGCGGGTTTTTGGGAATTGTGAAACAATTTACCTTTTCTGGGTTTGATTTGTACCCTGAAGTACAACCAGGGATGATGCATGTCGGTATGATTTATCTCAAACCAATTGCCGCTCTTCGTCGTTTGACATTTATAACCTACACACAATATAGAAGGTATGTCGTGGTAAACAAAAAATACACTTCACAGATCGCGGATTGATTTTTTGACATTTAAAATGTTCTGCAAATTGTATTGTACTCACAAGCCACAAGTCACAACACGACCTTAAAAAGCGTAAAACTCCAAATACTCTGAAAATGTTATTATTATATCGAGCATGGAACGCGCATGCGTAAAATAAAACGAGCAGATGACTACTAGCGCCA
This sequence comes from Ophion slaviceki, assembly GCA_944452715.1. Lineage (NCBI taxonomy): Eukaryota > Metazoa > Arthropoda > Insecta > Hymenoptera > Ichneumonidae > Ophion > Ophion slaviceki. The sequence continues at coordinate 50,639,835 of OX101786.1, forward strand.
CGAAGTGGACTGTAGCGCAATCAAACATCCCGGACAACACGCGAGTAATTTATTGCCATTGGAGTAATACCCAGTGTCCGGGGGCAGGCCGCGTCTCAGCGGGGATTCTGATCGTAATGAACCTAGTGGTGACTAGTGAACTACCAACTCTTTGAAATGAGCTACTCACCCCTTCCACTGGAGTTTTCAGACCAGTATGTAAGGCCGTGCATGAGCGATCACAGCATAGGGGCCGTACGTAGATTACGTAACGCAATTGGGGGAGGGGGGGGGGTCGACCAGGCGTTACGGTCTACGTACGTAGACGGTCAAGGTTTGCGTTATGTCAAGGTTTGCGTTATGTCACGATTTGAAAACTGCCAGAAATAGCAAAATTTCTGCATGTTCAAGTTTTTTATTTAAACCTCGAGTGCAATTTCACCATGGACAGCTCACAGCTTTCTATACGCAATGTCAGTTAAGGTGGAAAATTACTGTGCAAGAACTTGCATAGTACCTTTCCCACATCCCCCAAGCAAAATTTGAAGGATTTGTTTTTTTATGATTCTTGAAAGTACATGTATTGAAAAATATGTCAACATTTTTATTCACAAGTCCGAAAATTAACGGAGTTATAGTCACTTTAGTGAAAACGGGTACATATATAAAGTATATTATAAAGGGTATATATATAAAGTATATTATAAAGTAAAGTATAAGTAAATAATATATAAAGTACAGGCTCTTATTATTTTGTGAACTATCATGAAGATGAAGAACCGTCATATCGCCCGCGACTAGATACTTCAAAGTAAGTATTAATATTCTAGAAAAAATCGTAACTTTATATAAAGAAACACGGAACGAAAACTTTGAACGCGTTTTTCTCGAAACTAGTTTTTTCGACTTTGTCCGATCGAATACTTAAAAACTGATGAACCGATTTTCAATTAAAATAAACATTTTTGTAATCGCAGTGACTAAGGCTGTACGTATCGGCGTTTTTAACATTTGATAATTACTATTTTTAGAGGCTGCTTGGACACAGATAAAGAGCCCTGAAAATAGAAAAAAATATTCAAACTGTCTGCATTTTGTAAAAAAAACCAACATAAAAAACGGATACGCATAACGATAGCTATATTTGTAAAGATATCGATAAATTGTTGACTTTTAATTTACAGATAATCTTTCATTGTTATCAAGATATCAATTACTCGATATCAAGATATCGATGGGACAATGAAGAGAATTTTTTTTTTTCGTCGTCAAATCAAGGCATATATCTCGGTTAATTTTCAAGATTTTGTCATAAAAATTGGTATAAAACTAGATGAATATATACTTCATAAAATGAGTATAAACCCGATCCTTTCATAATGAGTTATGTCTATGAAAAAATCGCAATTATTGACGACAAAGAACCCGTTAAGTAACGGAATAGGGAGGGGGGGGGGCGGGGGTTCTGGCCAAGTGTTACGAGCCCGTTATGTGGGGGGGGGGGGATGGGGAAATTTTTCGTTACGTAATTTTCGTACGCCCCCATAGAGACTACATAAAGGAGTCCGAACTCCAATGGAAGGGGTATGGGAAAAGTGACCACGAAATCGAGGAACGGGAGGGTTCCCGAAACCGCCACTTCGTAGCACTGATTGTTAGATGCGACAACTTGAAGTTAGCTATGCGTGAGAGAGATCGAATCATGGAGTCTAGAGGGGAGACCGAACGGGCATAGGAGAATCGTAATAAATTTGGACCCTGAAAGCGACGAAAAAGATATATGTTCGTTGTAGTTAGAAATTCAGCCACGAGCGCGCTTGCGTTTTCAGTATAGGATATGAAGGCATTGGTGATGCTATTCCATTTTCTTACGTGCGAAAAAGTGTAGTGAGTTGATTGTTCCACATTTCATAACGAACAGGTAAGAAAACGGTATTTTTGTTAATAGTACATAGAATTTTCAGTGCAATTAATAATGTTTTAGACGTATTGCGATTGTAATTCGGGAATTGTGTAAAGTGAGGTTAGCGTTCATACTATCACATGCGATCACAAAAATTACAATAAATTAATTTTTTTTACAGTGCTTCATCAGTATGGGGAATACTGTTCGTACAGAGCGTGTCTAACTGGGGGCGACGCCGACAGGGTGAAATGAAGGCGTTTGGATGTACGGCAGTTGTCGGTCTTCAAGATTCCGAAGGTAAATCTTCCACTATAATTTTTTTTCTTCAGTCAGCTAAAGCAACAAGCATGATTTTTTCTCAAAATATTTTCATTAATACACACTGACGTATACTTTCAATCTGTTTATTTAAAAAATTTATTGAGTGCATAATTTTTGTTTTGTTCACAGAATATGCTGCAACGATGGAGCGAAGCCATCGGATAGTGTCCCTCGCAGACTGACTCAGTGTGTGAGCTTCATTTTTCCGACGATGCAATCATCAAAGAATACCGCATTACCCTCATAACCAGGTAACAGTAATAATAATTATATAATCATTCATTTTTATGTAAGGACTCAATTTAAAGTCAGCACGGAAAGAAAAAGTGTAATTATGATTTTTTGTATAAATTAATCCGACTTCTTTTATAAATATTATTCAAATGATGTAAGTATGCTTCGGTGCCCCTCCGCAGCCAGTTCTATATTCACAGTCTTATTCATATTCCCAATGAAAAAACTGAATAGTTGTTCTTCGACTTTTGTAATTGAATACAAACTAAAAAAACGATTTATTCTCAACTCAACTGCACTGGGGTGACTAGTTACCCCAGTGTAGGGGTCTAGGGTTAAGTATTCTTTATAAAAATATGTCGTGTACAAAAATTGTATGTATTATGACGGGTATCGCGTGTTAATGTAGGCGGAGGAAGAGGGAAGGGGGGATCACTGGTTCAATACCAAATAAAATTCAAATATAATTTAATCAATGCAAAACAACTAGGCTCGATACAAAAAAAAAGAAGTTGAGTGATAAATTACAAAAAGAAATAATAAAGGGAGACTCGATATAATGTGAAGAAATCCCGCAATAATGATAATAATTTGGACTCAAATTATTTGACGGGTTACTGGACAGGCGATGTCCCAACGCTATTTCTCGACCCGTTTAAATATTTTCTATTCTACAAATTCAATAAATTGGGCGCCAGCCTTTCTCGAGCAACGCTCGTAACGCGTACTCAATATGGGAATAAACAGAAGAAAAATCCAAAACAAACGCGGCCTTCGGCCGCCAAGCGCGAGACTCGATACGAATTGAAATGGGGACGCCTCAGGGTATCTGGGAACGGACGGGGTTCTCGAACACGATGGCCACTTAACTTGGACTACGACTATCTTAAACTTAATTTTACAATACTCGAATTAATAATGCGCAAAAACCAAAAATGTCAAAATACCAATTGCGCGATTTTATCGCGCCGCGATTTATTCTTACGGGAATTGTGGGAAATTCCGCGAGGGACACCGGGGATCCGCCGCGGACACCTTTTTACACATTCTTCGCAAATAATTAATACACTAATTCTCGGCTAATGGCTCGAATCGCTCGCACTGATTTTTGAGTTCGTAATCTAATTTACACTTTATTAAAGCGACGCGCATGAAAACGGGACGATAATCGGGAATGACGGGGGAGGGGTAAAGGGAACGAACTTTTAACGGTCGCTCGTGCGTCAAAATTTTTCCGAACCGACTTTAATGGCTTTCGCTAGCCGCTCTCTCACAAGAGAAAGAGGAAAGACTTACGTTCGCAGGGAAGGTCCTTTCCAAACAACTCGACTTGGATTTAACGTCCTTTAGTCGTCTTTTCTGTCTCGGTTTCTCTTTCTCCTTTCGCTCGGTTTTGCGCTGGGCTTTTTGTCTCTGACTGTATCCTCGCTCAACCACGCTCTAGGACTAAGTGACGGACCACGCCGGCCGGCTTCCTCGTCTCGCCCAATCCCGTGCCAGACGACGGACCTCCGATCAATTTTAGATCTCGATCCTCGTGGTTCGCCCTGTCGGTCGATATCCTCAGTGACTCTTATCCCTCCCGAGTCGCTGAGCGCCCTAGTCGGTGCGGCGCTCGCCAGCCATACCGCGCGAAAGCTGCAGTCTCTCCTGACGCGCGGTAGGCCGGAGACTCGGGAGATGGCGGCAGGATGCTTCCGGGCGGCCAGTCCACGTTCCGCGTCGGTGAGAGATGGCGTTGATGGATCTTGGAGTCGACGGCCGGACCGACGTGGCCCCAGTCGACAGTCCGCGTGGTCGTGTCGCGATCGCGATAGACGAGTGCGAGAAGGATGGGGGGGATAGTGTCGCGGCTTCTATACAAAGAAATCCTTAAAAATACCTTAAAATTAACAATTAAATTTTTCCGAATAAAGGTGCGTGGCGGAGACTAAGCCCGAGCGTGGTCACGCGGGCTTTTTCTCGAACTTCGTTGTGACGCAACGTCACAGTATCAAATGTATAATAATAATTATTATTTACTTAATTCATATACATTTACATGAATATGTACATGGAACAAATAAAATGAAATTATGTATCAAAAATTGAGAAAATGACTTAAATTTGCACGAAAAATATACCCATCCAAGTATTGGCCGCGGATCCGATGGGAGTTCGTTCACATGCGTTCTCTGGGGTGAGTTGCGTTCTATAATCGTACACACAAACGTTCACAGATACTTTAATTAAATTTCGATTGACGCTATAATACTCATCTCGTGATACGTTTTTTTTTCTTTCATACATGCTTAGAACAATTTTGCGTGGCGTTGATATTGCATATATTTATTGTTGTGTTTTGATTCGCTTTAATTTTCTTAATCAGTGGGATCCTTACCCTACATCAGGATTAAACAGAGACAAGAGTAAGTAAAAATAAAGAAATAGTATACGTAGGGATAATAATTGTATAAGCATAGGTATCTAATAAATATAATTTTTATGAGGGGGATATAAACACAATGAGGATTATACCTCGAACGTTCTACTTTGGTTGGTTTGAGGCATAATTTAATTTTTATTGAGTTTGGACATCAAATATAACTCGTATCCAGCCCGGTATACATTACCACGCTATCTGAAATACGCTCCTCTCTCTCTTTTCTCAGTCTTTCTCTGTCATCCTATACTAGCGACATCAGCGCCACCACATAAACCTATATATCTTTTTCGTCGGTTTTAGGGTCCACGTCCCTGTGGCACACGGATACATCGCCGCGCCGTCTACCGGCGGAAATACCAACTACATTTTTTCTGCCGAATATTAACCCGAGACCTGTTGTTCCATGTAATATCTGTTCTTTGCCGATACCCTTGATTTTTTTGTAACAAAAGGGATAGCAACATTTTTCACACATCTCGAACCCAGCTTCCACCTATCATCCGACCATATACCTATTGTACTCACAATTAGCACCGGTGTCATCTCCAGTCAAACACCACCCTTCTTGTATAATCAAAAAACGGACTGGGAGGCATTTAGGGAAAGATTTCCTTAAAAAACAGCGACGATGCTGCCGTAAAATACTTCACCGAAATAATCCAACGTACCGCTCGGTCAGTTACCTCTCAAATAGAAACCAAGGTCACTGACATCTACGATTCCAAGGAAATAAAAGATAAAATAGCCATAAAAAGAAGACTGAGGAAAAGATGGCAGCTAACGAAAAATCCTGCAGACAAAACTAATTTTAACAGAGCCATTCAAAAACTGAAAAAACTTATTGGAGATTAGCAAAATAAATCTATCCAGCAGTCTTCAAAATTTAACAAACACATCGACGGCGGACTACTTCTTATGGAAGATAACAAAACGATTTAAACAATCACAACAGCAAAGCCCTCCGATAAAAACGCCTATAATAGCTGGGCTAGAAGCGATGCAGAAAAAGCAGAGGTGTTTGCTCACCATTTGGCTAACGTATTCAAACCTTTTCCAACTAACCTGGATAATGCTGAAATACTGGAATACTTAGAGAGTCCTTTACCTATTACGCTACCAACCCAACACACTTCTCCAATCGAAGTACACGGAACGATAGCTAAGGAACTGAAAAGCAGAGAAGCGTCTGGATATGACCTCATTGACGGTAAAATTCTTAAAGAACTACCGAGAACAGCCATTGTTTTTATAACGATTTTATTCAATGCAATAATCCGAAAATCACACATTCCTACACATTGGAAAGTAGCTCGAATAATCCTTTTCTTAAAACCGGGCAAACCCCCCCGCGAGGTCTCGTCGTACAGACCAATAAGTCTGCTACCAACCCTGTCGAGAGTATTCGAGAAATTGTTGCTAAGAAGAATGAAAGCAATAATAAGCAACGAAGACCGAATTCCACAACACTAATTTGGATTTAGAAATAAGCAAAAAAACTACTGATCGGCTGTTTTTCTAGATGTGAAGCAGGCATTTGATAAGGTTTGGCACAAGGGGCTGCTTTGGAAAATAAAACGAACGCTATCGCAGTATTTTTTACTACTCGAATCATATCTCAGCAACAGGCAATTTCAAGTACGGCAGGGCCAAGATTTGTCACAGGTCTTTCCAATCACGTCAGGCGTTCCTCAAGAAAGTGTTCTTGGACCTGTTCTGTGAACCATCTATACAGCAGACTTACCATCCGACAGAGATACAACCGTAGCAACGTTTGCTGATGATACAGTTATACTCGCGGCCCATGAAAACCCCGAAACTGCAAGCACCATATTACAAACACACCTAAATACCATTGAGCAGTGACTGGACAAATGGCGAATAAAAGCTAGCGAAACCGAAGCAGTCCACATCACGGTTGTTACCAGGAACGGTAATTACAAAGGTTACAGGAAAGGTTACCAGGAAAGGCCCTAACGTTTCGCTCTACAACCAACCGCTGCCGAATGTCGAAGAGGTTAAATACCTAGGAATGCACCTGGACAGAAGACTAACATGGGCAAAACACATAAAAAATAAAAGAAGAGAACTGGATCTAAGGGTCAGAAAAATGTATTCGCTGATCGGTAAAAACTCAAAACTCGTTGCAGAACAAATTAACAATCTATAAAGCAATACTTAAGCCAATATGGACTTATGTCATACAGTTATGGGGTACAGTCAGCAACTCAAACATCGACATACTGCAGAGGCTGCAATAAAAAACTCTACGAATAATAACCAGCGCTCCCTGGTACGTGTCCAACAATACTATACACAGAGACCTCAAAATCGACACGGTCTAAAAAGAAATCCAACGCCTCAGCTAACGCTACGAAATAAGGATCGAAAACCACCCCAACCAACTAGCTTCAGGCTTACTAATAGAAGACGCAATTACAAGAAGACTCAAGAAATATAAACCGAGAAACCTACAAAATCGATTCACAGTATAAAATGAACAGTGAACAAATATTATTAACTGCGCGAGTTGAGTATCACTGGATACCCACCACGATCTTGCCAAATAAATCTGACATCAACCAAATTGCCGAGTCTTAGAAAATAACAGATTGCAATGAAATGAAATGAAAAAATCAAGGGCATGTACAAGGTCAACATAACTTCAAAAATGTTCAAACCGAGTTTTCTCATAGGTGATCAAGCTTTTTTCAGGAAGAACAAACCATCAGTATCTGGAGAATTTCGTGACGCAGAGCTTGAAGATAATCCTTTACCCTAAATATTGTTATTATTTGAGAAATCTTTGTTCGAAAATTTGAGCTATCTCGCTGGTACTCCTGTCACGCGGTCCATTTTCTATTTCGCCTTAACCCTTTAACTGCTATTGTAGCAAATTTGCTTTTTTCACTTTGACCCCGTCGGTAAAAGCGTAAGGACGTTATAGCGGACAAGCTACTTCACAGTTCCATCAATCTATGCTAGATGCAGCTACAAATACCGGGACAGCTTGAAATTCAAACGTAAACATATGAATTATGTTAATATGGCAACAATGTTGTCGTGAAAATTTACGACGCTTGCCCCAGCACTCGATCTGCTGCCCGTTTTGTGTCCAAAAAAGTAAGTAAATGCACATTCTTGAAACATTCTTTGATAGAATTGTATAAGGTAAGCTTAACTGGACGAACTAGGCTTTGTAGATTTTTGATTGAATTAGAACAATAGTTCGAACCGAGCGGGTGAAAATGTTAGTAGCAAATTTGCTACAGTCGGAAAATGCTACTTCCCAGGTCCTTATCGAAAAAATTATGGTTGGACATTGACATTTAACCCTTTTTTAGCTACACTACCAGAGGAAATGATTTTGTGCCATCCAGAAATAGGCGTGGCCGTTAAAGGGTTAAACGTTGTCGATGGAATACTCATACCACTTTTGTCGATTAACACAAATATTTCAATATTATTTAGTCGTTTCCGAAATAAGTACGAATAATTCGTAGACGGGTATCATTCCCATTCTCTCGTGGGATGTCTCCGTTCATTATTGGGCGTTCTCTGTCGACCTCGTCGAAAAACAATTAGTAGTATAACTATGCTGGTTCCCCCCATGTAGGAATCTACCTTACCGACTGTCGGTAAAGTAGATTCCCGCTAGTCCCGAGAAATCTACCTTACCGACGGCAGATTCTGACCCAAACGGGGTTCCTGTGGGAATCTACCTTACCGACGGTATATACCGACAGGAAATCCCCTTTTGGCGGGAAATTCAAAAGACCGCGGGAAATTCAAGACTTTTTTGGCGGGAAATTCAAAAGACCGCGGGAAATTCAAACGACTTTTTTCACGGGAAATTTAAAAGGCCTTTTGGGGGGGGAAATTCAAGACTTTTTTGGCGGGAAATTCAAGACTTTTTTGGCGGGAAATTCAAACGACTTTTTGGCGGGAAATTCAAAAGACCGCGGGAAATTCAAGACTTTTTTGGCAGGAAATTTAAAAGACAGCGGGAAATTCAAACGACCTTTTTCACGGGAAATTTAAAAGACCTTTTGGGGGGGAAATTCAAACGACTTTTTGGCGGGGAAATTCAAACGACTTTTTGGCGGGAAATTCAAAAGACTTTTCGGCGGGAAATTTAAACGACCGCGGGAAATTCAAACGACTTTTTGACGGGAAATTCAAAAGACCTTTTGGGGGGAAATTCAAACGACTTTTTGGCGGTAAATTCAAACGACTTTTTGGCGGGAAATTCAAAAGACCGCGGTAAATTCAAAAGACCGCGGGAAATTCAAAAGACCGCGGGAAATTCAAACGATCGCGGAAGTTGAAAATACGTTTTGGCGGGAAATTCAAAAGACCCTTCGGCGGTAAACTCAAAGCGGATACTTTTCGGCGGGAAGTTCGAAGAAGAAGAACGTCTTGGGGGGCGGGAAATTGAAAAGACCGCGCGCGAAAGTTTCAAAGCGCAGACCTTTCGGCGGCGGCAAATTCAAAAGATCTTTCGGCGTGGAAATTCAAAGTGGAGACCTTTCAGCGGGAAGTTCAGAAGACCGCGCGCGCGGGAAATTCAAACGCGCGCGGTTCGTGATACCGGCGATCAGGATACTCGACGATCAGGATACTCGACGATCGGAATTGTTGTCGGACACTCGGTTGAGATGTTTTTTTTTTTTTTATTAAGAGTTCAAGATACATTGTTTACATTCTCTTTTGAGTGGCAAACTTTTGTCGGCGTGTTCGCGGCATCGTTGACACTCGCTGACTTCGGGGTCATTTTTTAGGGATTCGGGTAATTTATCCCAGGCGAGATCGACGCTGTGTGCAGCGAAGGTGACGATGAATTCCTTGGGTAGCTGGGCGATGTCGATGGGTTCCATGGCAGAGAGGGAACCGACTCGATGAAACAGTCTGAGCGATCGTCCAACGGACGGGAGGCTCTCTCGAAGAAACTTCCTCAACAGCAGAACATTCCGAAGTGCGCAATTGGGTGAATCGTGGTAAGGGCAGGATGCCGTCCCTTTGTTGGCCCTCCTCAGCGAGGGACACGCCACGACATCTCGTGCATCGAATCCAAAGCATTCGAGCCACTGCTGCTTCTGCTGTCCCTTCACGTACATGGCGCCGGCGTTGTGCAGAACCGATCGGAGCACGTTCTCCACCTCGCAGTAGGGTACTTCTCCCGTGCTCCAGCCGAGATGATGATAGTTGCGTTCGAGCCAGGAATTTATGTTCTTGTACCTGGCTGGGAGATCGTACCATGGGATCGGTGGTTTGAAGAGGAAAATCAGCGGCTGCACGTCCGCATTGAGCGGAGCCACCGCCAGTTCTTTGAGTACAAACTCGTCCCGCTGGAAGCCCTGTGTATCCACCACGTATTCCATTGCGATTAATGACGACGAACGCTCGAGCGGCATTTATAGGCGGATTCTCCATCCCCTCCACTCTAGAGGCGTTTCCTCACATCCCCACTTATGGGATTGTAGTCGACGATGCGATCGTGCAAGATCAGGCAGTAGGCTGTAGTTCCCGCGGGAAAATTGGATTGAGCCTCTAGTTCGATACGAACGTCAACCGGTGCCTGCTTGAGGGCGTCGTTCTGTTTCGAGCAGTCAATCACAATGAGTGGAGCATGCGCGATGAAGTCTGTCTTTGTCAGCATGGGTTCCGCCGGCTCCTTGGCGTAGTACGCAGTCTGGAAGCTGGCGTACATCTCGTACAACTGAGCGTACTGGTTGCGCGACACGTCGAGATTGAGGTTACCGTAAGGGTAGCACTGCGAATTGAGGAACAGTTTGACATTGGTTATTGCGCAGTGATCGAAGCGGCTAGCGTTTGCCGTTCGAACGCCTCGTCGATTCGTTTGCAAGGCGAGAATGACAAAGCGCGGTTTCTCCAGCTGATTCGACGTCCTGACCGTCCAAACGTGTTTCGTCGTGATTGGGAGCATGGGGTATTCGTACAATTCCCACATGCGAAAAGACATAGTGATGTTCTTCTCAATGTGACTGAGCAGTCGTATCTTGTGCTTAGTCGACAGCATCACGTAAGGCATCAGCCACTCTATTTTAGCGATCTCAATCTTGAATTCCTCGGTGGCGCCATTCTCGAGGGCTGTTTGAACAACTGCGTTCGTGTCGTTCCTCGATCGCGTGAGAATCAGCTCGTGCTTCGTGTTGATGACGATCTTGCGATAGTCCTCAGCGAAGCCGAGAATCATGGCGAGCGGTATGCATACGTCGAAGTATCCCCTGTCGTCCGTCAGTTGCTTCGGCTCTTCGAACCAGCCGGAGTTTTCAACGCTGAACATCTGACCGGGGCTCAGTGAAGCGTAGCCCTTCATGAGACTCGTCAGACCAACGTTCTTGCTTCTATCCACCTCTATGGCATTGATCTCGTAGCGAATTTCCTCAAACAGATGCAAGATGGCGTTGTTAACGAACTTTGTCGCCGTGACGGCATTTCCGTTCGTTTTGCTGAGTCTACCGCAGACGTGTAGGGAGCTTCGCGCCGGTAGAACGCACAGGTCCTGATGCTGAATGGATATGCGAATCTCATCGCTGTTGGCGAAACTCGATGAAGTATAGGGTTGATGCGCGTGAATCTCGTAATGCGTTACGGACTCGTCGAAAACGACGGGCGAGTGCACGTTCAAGGCCTCTTCCATTCCAGCAGCAAAATATCACGCAAGTTACTCTCTTCCACCACGACCACCACCAACGACAACTTTGAGTCCGAGGCTTCTCAGGAACTGAATGTTCCGACGTGTTAGCGTTTTCGACACTCGTCGACGACTGATGCTTGGGCGACATGGTAACGCGCTTTTATAGCCGACCTTGTTGTTGTAGACGATACCCATGTCTACTTGGCTTCCTTGATGTGCAGTCTGATAGTGATGACTTCACCGCGAAAATTCACCAGTTCCCCGTCCTGATCGACTATGCGCAATTGCACGTGGTCAATGACTTTGACGGTGATCGGCAGGTAAATGACTTGCGAGGGAACTTCGATGATCTTATATCCTGGCGGTACTGCCGGGAAGAATTCGTGGATCGTGTGCGCTCTGTGCTCGTTGATGTACGCCCCGGACGTGATGTTGCACTCGACTCGCAGTGCGTTGACTCTGAGAATAGCCACCGGCAAGTCCGAGCTGTGAGTTGTATCGGGTGACAGCTCGCGCGCAGCAAACCCCAACAGGTTAGCGATGGAGTCCGCCGGTCGAAAATCCACGCTTCGGTTGCACTTGAGCAAGCTACGCAGCGTGTTGTTGTTGGGCTTGAGGTTGAGGGAGATGCCTTTTCGCCCAAGCACATCCTGCAAGTACTTCTCGATATCTTCGATCTCGTAACTTCCCGTCGGCAACGCAATCACCTCACCACCCGCGTAAAACTTGTTTTTACCGGTATCAATGTTGGGCACGGAATTGAACGAGAGGAATTCCACTAGGCCGAGAACGTAGTTCTTGCTGGGTGAGAGTTCGATCGGCGGAAAGTACTGCGCCTCCAGCAGGGACGACCTTCCCGACAGGCTGAGGGTCAATGACTCTTCCATGCTGATGCGCGACTGACTCCGCGTGAACTCTCACAGCTGCTTATATAAGAATTTCAGACAAAGATGGCCGCACTCGTACGTGTCGAAATCCTGATATCTCGCGTGATTGTACTTGACCTCGGCGACTCCGAGGTACTTCAGGAGTTCTCGTGGTGGTGGTAGATCGCCGAAACTGTCAAAGTAGACGACGTTCTTGCCGTGCTTCCGATAGGCCACCCAGTGCGTGCCCGGTCCTTCCTTGTCGTCGAGATTTACGATAGCCGATTCGCGATAATGCGGTCCATTTTTCGGCAAATCGTTTCTCATGAATACACCGCGAAAGTGCGGAACGTCCTGCGCGTATTTCAGCAGGTCGGCGTTCGTTAGAGGGCGCTTGGGATAGTTGAACGTTTTTTTTGTTCGCCTCCACGTGTATACCAAATCCCTTCTTGTGTGGCTTGAGGTAGAGCCCCTTGCCGAGAGCGATAGCTTCCATCGTCTCGTTGTGTCGACGATTCTCTTGCAATTGACGCTCGGCGGCTTTAGCCGTATTCACAGCTTTTGCCACGCCCGCAGCGCCACCTACCAGCGCTCCCGTAGCACTCAAGCCGGCAAACAAGGGAATGAGGAACGGCAAAACTCCGCCCACTTTCTCCGGGATGGGCAATACGCGTGGCACTAACACCTTCCTCCTTCCGCCAGCTTGCTTCACAGCTTCGCGAGCCTTCGTGAGCGCCGATCGAATGACTTCGCGAGAATTACTTCCGGTCGATCGCGAGGCGGCTCTCACTATTTTGGAAAGCGCGATGAGGGGCTTTCGCCTCTTCTTCTTCAGCCCCATACCGAGTTTCGACTTGGTTTTCATGGTGTTTGCCACGACGTAAGCGGCAAGTTTCTCGTCAATAGCGGCGTCTCTTGCAAACACCCGCTGCCAGGCCTTATCTGCCAAAACTCGGTCGGCCGAATTGCGCGCCGCGACGGTCTCACGGTTTTGCGAGTACGCGATATCGTGCTCCTTGCAGGCTGCGTCTAGAGGATTTACACCGGGATCACCGCGAGCGACGCGTTCCGCTAGCTTCGTGCCTGGCCCGCAGTACTGATAGCCCGGTATGTGCAACTCGATTGGAAGCCTGTTGATGAGCTTGTTCAGAACACCTCGACCTGTGTGCATCACTACGCGATCAGTCAGCGAATGAAGTCGAGGGGGTATATAAGCGGGCTATTTATATCTTGACGGCTCAGTCATAGATTTCCGAGAGCAAGCGCACAAGCTACCGGTGATGAATTTCGATGCGCTCGTTGAGGGAGGAAAGCAGGGCACACGACACGGCGATCTGCTACCTGCCGGTATTCGCGCAGTCTTCTGCGGTCCGTCAAACTGAGGCAAGACCAACGCCTTGCTAGCCCTCATCACGCATCCCAATGGTTTGAGATTCGAAAACGTCTACGTGTACTCCAAGTCACTGAATCAGCCAAAGTACAAACTGCTCGAGAAAGTGCTCGCACCGCTCGAGGGTATCGGATACTTTGCGTTCAGCGAACACGATCAGGTGGTATCACCCGCGGACGCTCGTCCCAATTCCATCATCGTATTCGACGATATAGCCTGCGAGAAACAGGACAACGTCAGAGCCTTCTACTGCATGGGTCGACACAAGAACATCGATTGCTTCTACCTGTGTCAATCGTACGCTCAGATCCCCAAGCACCTGGTGCGTGACAACGTCAATATGTTGGTCGTCTTTCGACAGGACGAGATGAACCTCCGACACATCTATGTCGATCATGTGAACACGGACATGCCGTACGTGCAGTTCAGAGACTTATGCTCGACCTGCTGGAACGACTCCCGTCACGGATTTCTCGTAATCAACCGTGGAGGTGGACTCGACTGTGGCAGGTACAGAAAGGGCTTCGACCGCTTTGCCATAAATATATCGTGCGCGACGTGATCCCCGCAGTGCATTATGGATGGTCGAAGCGACAGTGTGACGGCTGAGTTCCGTCGCGAGAAACAGACGCTCAGCCGGATGGAGAAAATGAGGGATGCGATTAAGCGCAAGTACATGCTTCTCAAGGCGGACAAGCAAACGATGGAGAAAGCTCTGGACGAAACTTTCAAACCAATCGTCAAACCTCTCGAACGCCTCGTGAACGCCAGGCACATGTTGCCTAAGAAGGAGGAGGTGTCTCGTGATGATGATGAGATGGAAACGTCCTTCAAAACTGCGTACGACACGGAGGAAGAATGCCCGAAAATGACACCCGACGAATGCGTGCAGCAGCAAAAAACAAGCCCCGACGAAAACGTGCAACAGCAGAAAACGAGTTCCGACGAATATTATGACATGCCGGAAGAGCCTGCGCTCGACAAATATCTTCACATGCTCAACACGAATCGAAAAAAGTATCTCGATATGACTTATGGGGTTCGAAAGCTGCCAGACGGTAGCATGATGATCGGCGACTCACCCATACGTTTCGTGAACGACAACGTGATTGTGGGTGACAGGAAGTATCGATCGAGCATCGGCTTGCTCGAACTGCTCTTCAGAAAGGAACCCAGTGCGCATCTCGTGAACGCGGAAGACAAGAATATCTATGGGAAAATCCTGCAAACGACGAACGCACACAAGAAACACTACAGGTCGGACGAGATCATTCACCGGCAAAGAAACAGCAAGTACAGGGACTGGGTGGCGCCCTTGGTCGGTGGTGGTACATCTACCGGTAGTGGTGTATTGCCTCGGTACAAGATCGCGCGTACGAACACGCGAATGGACTACGTGTACTGGGACGACCCGAATGAGCTCGTTGATCGACTGCGTCTACTGATGGCTGAGCGATCGGCCGGCAATTCGAGTCACATCAACGAGATCATCTCGATCGTCGAGGAGCTGCGTGAGGCCGGTATTGTCATATAAGCGGGGCACAAGGGGCGCTGCAACCGCACTTGAACAATGAGCATCGACGTGTTCGGACGTCAGCTAGGACGAACTGAGGGCGGTACGCGAGGTCCTCCCGGATTCGGATTCAAGCTCACCGCCGACGGACAGTACGACGTAGAGGGCAAAAGATTGTGCAACGTTGCCGACGCGAGTGAACCTTACGACGGGGTCAACCTGACTCTCGCGAGACGTCTTGTTCAAAGCACTCTCAGCGAATTGTTTCACATCACCACTCGGCTGCGAGAGGACTTTGACGATCTGCAACTGAACATACATATTCTGCAGAATCAAGTGAACGACAGGCTGCGAATTATCGAGGTAAACGTTGAAACGACTCTGGAGTTGGCCACGCGCAATTCCGAGGCCATTAAAACGTTGGACACGCGGTATGGAGCATCGGAGATTGGTGGAAGAGCTGCATAAACCCGCACGGCGCAATTATCCACGGCGCAAGTTTGACGTGCGAGGACTGGATGAGACGTGGCAGGCCGACCTCGTGGAGATGCAACCGTACGCTCGGGAAAACCGGGGTGTGAGGTATCTGCTCACAATCATCGACGTGCTGTCCAAGTTTGCCTGGGCCGTTCCCGTGAAGCGGAAGACCGGCAACGACGTCACTGCGGCCATGGAACTCGTGCTACGACAGGGTCGAGTACCGACGAATCTGCAGACTGACCGAGGCAGAGAATTTTACAACGCGTCCTTCAAGAGCCTCATGAGTCGATATCGCATCAATCACCACTCGACCTACAGCAACCTCAAGGCATCCATCGTCGAGCGGTTCAATCGCACACTCAAGAACAAGATGTGGCTGCAGTTCAGTCTGCGCGGTTCCTACAAGTGGCTCGACATTTTGCCCGATCTCGTAGCAGCATACAGCAGCAGCAAACATCGCACTATCGGAATGAAGCCGAACGAGGTGGCCGACGCTGAAACTTTGTTGCTGCAGCCGCGTGATCGTCAAAGTCGCAAAGCGCCCAAGTTCCGAATCGGCGACAAGGTGCGAGTCAGCAAGAATAAGCACGTTTTCGAGAAAGGCTATACGCCCAACTGGACGACGGAAATTTTCACGGTGAGTCGAGTGATGGAGTCGACCGTCCCGGTGACATACAGGCTGAAGGACTACCGAGACAAGCCCATTGCCGGTGGTTTCTACGAGGAGGAGCTTCTGAGAGTCAAGTACCCCGACATGTATCTCGTGGAAAAAGTGCTGAGGAAACGTGGCGACAGAGTCTACGTCAAGTGGCTAGGATTCGACAGTTCGCACAATAGCTGGATAAACAAGACCGATTTGTAAATGGGTTTGAACATTTATTGCAATAAAAAAACATTTCACGTTATTTATGATCGATGCTGAATTCTATTTGATTCATCTTGGCCTCGCTGCCGCCCAAGTACTTCAGGAGCAATTGCCCGTCCGTGGCTGTTTGCACCATGTGCTCGTACATCTTCGGATCCTTCACGAACGCGTCCGCGATGCGTTTAGGCAGAAAGACTTGGCACTCGTCTTCGAGGGTGGCTACGGTTCTCAGGCCGTATTTCGTTGTGACTTGTCTCAGGTCGGTGACACGGTAGACGCTGTTTATACTCAGCGCTGCCAGTTTCTTCGTGGGCAGGAAATCCTCGAGCAGAGCGATTTTGTTGAGCTTCTCGATGCCGTCCATCGTGCTGATGAGGCAAACGGCCGCAAGCGCGACGCTCATATACCCGCTATCCCCTCCACTGCGCGCGGTGGTGGTGGTGGGGCTCTGAAGTGCCCCCACGGCAACGTATCCGTGGTGTCGGGGAGGAGGATACGTTTGTCGTCGTCAGTGCTGAGCGCCACCTTCACTTGCCTCTCGGTAAACACTTTGTGCAAGCGCGATCTGATCACGCACTGCTGCCTGCGCTGCGTCAATTTCTCCCGCAGGCAGTGCACAAAGTCGTCGAAGGTGACGCTCGCCTCGACCACCGCCCTCTTCACACCCTTCACCCGCTTCACGCGATCACGACCCTCGACTCGAACGCTGTACATTTTGCTGCGCAAGCCAACGAATTCCGTCATAATGCTACCGTTGCATTCGTCCTTCATGAGACCAACCACCTTCTTGTTGGCTCGTGGCATGCCAAATTGGTTGTGCTGTGGGTAGTCCGAAGTATCGAACCTCTCGATGTCACGCCTCATGATCTCGTAGATGTCGTCGCAGCGAATCTCGTACAGCAGGCTGTCGGTGTCGGTGTAGAGGAGCTTGCAGCGATCGCCAAACTCTCGCTTCATGTAGCCATAGTGAAAGGCGTATACGTGGATCTTTGACAAGTCCAGTACGCTCAGGCCGACGTAGATGGGTTTGTTGAGGTAGACCTCGGTCTTGGTGAGCTGTATGGCGACGAGGTTCTCCTCGAAGATGGAGCAGCTGTGAAAGTTGGGCTTGGCGATGAGTGCTTCGGCTCCGTAACGTCCGCCCCATTTCTTCACGAGCTTGACATCAACGTGTTTGCGCACATTCTCCATAGTCTTGCCGAACACTGCGTTGTTCATGAGCTTGAAGAGATTTTTCTCGAAGTCGTTTCGCGCGCTCTTGCGCAATTCGCTGTTGAGCTCGATGTAGAGTTTCAACCACGCACTCTGCTTGAACTTCAAGACTCGATGGACGCGTTTGGGCTCCAGTCCGTGTTCGAGGGCCTGTTTCAGGTTACGATAGTGCAAGATGTAGCGGTTCTTAGGGTCGAGTGTCGTCATGAGTTTGATCTGCGGTGAGCCGTGGGCGCTCTTGTGCTCGGGACACAAAGGTAAGTCCTTGTGTGCGTCGTGGAGACGTTCCGGGTACTGCAGGTCCACTTCGAGGACATACCCGACCGGCGAATCGTCTGGCACGTTGAGGAAGTCGACGTGATCGACCCACTGAAAACCGCCGTACGGGAGCGACTGCGTCATTGCCCAGCCGTAGAGGTTGTTCACGTCGAAGTACATGAGATACTTCGTCTCCTCGCTCGCGTCATAGGTGCGCATGTACTTGTTGGCACGGGCGTAACGGTTCGAGCACTGACTCACCCCACCTCGTATTCCTTGCTCAATGAACATGTGCATGTCCAGATCGGTAAACAGTTCCAGCTGAATATGAGTGTATTTGAGCATAGCGTCCCACGAGAAGCCTGGCAGTGTGTAGTAGTGCGCGGGGTCTAGGCCGTAGGCTCTGATGGCATCGTTGCGGAAATTCTCAAAGACATCAGCTAAGAGCAGTACGTCGGTCTTCAAGTAGAGGTCTGAGTACTCGCCCAAGTTGGCAACGTTGAACTCACTCCACACTCTCTTGGCGTGCTCGTAGTCTTCGTCCGAGATGTCACAGTCGTTCAGTGTACTGTAAAACTTCTCTTTCGACGGTAGCTCCTCGGTGTCGTTCAATTTGGCGAGTGAGTCGACGTACTCATAGGGGAACACACCTTTCCTCGTGAGAGGTGCGAACTTGTCGGCGGAAAGGTGTGTGAACTCGCTCCGGACAATCTTCAGTTCCTTCAAGTACGACGCGAGTTTTTCCAGTGACGATGCCATGAAACGGAACGAGTCGATGAATCGGAACTCCACCTCGCTGCCCGCGACGTGTTTCGTGAACGAGATGTAACGTTCTTTCGTCTGAGGCAGTACGTAAACTCGACCTTCGAAGCACGTGGCGATTTCGCGGATGATGAAGTGCGAATCGTAGCCGGAAAGATTGTGAAAGACCACGGGTCCGGTTCGAGAGTCCTGGTAGTTCAGGTTGCACTCGTTGTGCGCCGCGCCTCGGTACCTGCCTGTGAGGTGACAGTGATCCCTCACTCTGTCACTGGTGAGCAAGGGTTTCTCGCAAATGTGACACTCAGTTGCAGTGCGAAACTCCCTCTCCTGATGCCACGACAATCTCTCCATAAGTCGAGGATTCGCGTAAATGTCGTCGAGTTCTCGGGCGAGGTTTCGCAGTTCTGTGACGAACCATTCCGCAGGCTTCGCGCCTCTGTAGCTGCGATACCTCGAGAGCGAATTGTCGTAACTGCACTTCAAGTAGTATGCCACGCTGAATGCCTCGTGCTGTTGGTAGGCATTTTCGTCTCGGGTGGGTTTCAGCAGGCACTCAAAGTCAGCGTAGATGACGAAGGGCACTCGCTCCTTGTGGCCGTGGTTCTTGAAGCGGAGAATCCTGTTTGCCCCCTTTGGCATCGCGATCTTGCACTTGTTGACTTTGCCACAATCGATTTCATGCGCAGCCAGCTTGTCTGCATTGTGGAAATAGCGGAGACATCGATCGCAGATATGAAGCGCGCGGTTACCATTCGACAACTGTGCCGAGATCAAGCGAGACAAGTCCTTTATCCACACGTAGTGGAATCGTGGTGCTATGTAGCATTCATTTTCCTCGTCCTCCTCGTCCTCCTCCTCCTCGTCAACGTAGTGATCTTGCACGAGCAGCAGATTGACGTGTTTATTCTTCTTCATGGACGCTACGTGTACAGGCACGACCGCAAATTCCCTCTGCCTTTTTCTCAAAATGTATACATTCACCGAGACATCATTGTTCTTCTCGAATTTGTCAATGTGTTGCGGTATTACGGGGAACTCGATCCCGTCAAAGTTCAATTCAGCCTCGTACCGTCTGTACTCGGAAACGCGATCAGAATGGTGTGTGAGATGTAGGGCGGATAGTATGGCCCACTTGAAGCACTGGTTGTCATTGTTTCGAACGTTGATGCACGCCTTCTTGTTTCGTATATTCGCCGGAAGATCCACGTAAGAGCTGCCGCGCAAAGGATTGAATTTGCTTATGTTTACCGTCATGTTGATGATGGAATGGAGTGACCAGCCCGAACCTTGCTGTTCAAATTTCTCCATATCCGTTTGAATTGGTTCTTGAACGTTCTCGATGAACCATGCTCGAACATCGGTTGTGGGGAAAATCGGCGCAGCCTTCGTGTTGAAGAATTTCGTGTCCAGTACTTCCTCATCATTCTTCGTTGCAACGAATTTCGCAGCCAGCACGGCGTACACTTTCACCGAAGCTTGACTCAGCACATTTGCAATTTTTGTGCGGAAGTGAGCCATGCAGTCTTTCATAAAACTCTTTACGTCAACGTGCTTCAAATTCGTGAGCAGCCCCACCCTAATGCCATTTTTGAACGATGAATTCAGATCTGTCCATTGAACTCGATCTACGAGTTTGTCCCGGTTCTGCACGCCCTGACCACGTTTCAACAGACGTCCCAATTTGATGTCAATCCCTCGCAAGAATCCAATGGTGAATAAGTACTTTTGTCTTTCCGGAGCGGTGGTGGCTAGCGTCTGTGAATGTTTCAGTGTCTTGATAACCTTGGCTAAACGTTTCATCCATTCTTGAATCTCGTTGGGAGTTCGATTCTGCAGAAGCGTCAACACTTCTTCCCAACTCGCAATAATTTCTTTGCAATCTTGAGCGGACATTGTCGTTACTCTCAATTGATGCAGGGAACTGTGCCAGCTTGGCCATCGGGACCCGAATTTATACCGCCGGCAACGGCTGATAAGTTGTTAAACGCTGATTGGCTGTCACTGCCGAGTAGTGGAGGGGTAACGATGCTGATTGGTTGGCGCTGAGTAGTGGAGGATATAAAAGAGCCGAACCACGAAGCGCGAGCATCAGTTCGAGAATGGAGTTCGTTGTCGACTTCCAGGGTTTCAAGAGACCCTTCAACGAGTTCGTATTCAAAGAGGTAGCGGTGGTTGCCCTCGAAGACGATGCGCTACCGTCAGTGTACCTCTTCGAACCGCCGCACAGGTGGAGCTACTTACCTGCCAAGTATCAGAGCGAGAATCTATGGTTGGAGAAAAATTACCACGGTCTAACGTGGAACAGCGGCAACGTGCCCTACGAGGAAGTCCACGAAGTTCTCATCAATATTCTACGAGATGCCAGCAAGGTACATGTCAAGGGTTACGAGAAGAAAAGATGGTTGGAAAAAATTCTACCCGATGTGTACAACCTCGACGACCTGACCTGCCCATCGCTGGGTCAATTGACGGCGAACACGACCATCTCGTGCACCAATCACCAACGCGCGCGGAATCCGTCTCACTGCGCAGTTTACAACGCGTGCGCACTGAAAACGTGGCTCCTTGAGTGGCAGAAACAACAAGTGACCTTTGCGAGCACCGAATGCATTCCAGACACTTCGGCAACAACCACCCTCAAAGACTACTACGAGCAGAGTCTCCACTTTAAAATGTAATAAAGTCAGATAAAAAAAATATTTTTTCTTCGTTTATTTATTTACATTTTGTACAACCGGCGTCGGGTGGTGGGTGGCCTCAACGGCATGGTCCTTCTGCGTATGCAAGGGCCAGTCTTGGGCATATTCTCTTTTCCCCGAGACTAGCCCAAACCCGAATGTTTGGTCTTCTTTCTCCTAATTGAGGGAGCAGTGTTCTGTGGAGAAATCAGAATGGTTTTGCGCCGCTTTTCTTTTTCGTCCACCGAAGACTGCTCCCTCTTTTTTATCGGTTGCGTTTCCTCTTCCCGCGATAAATATAAGTCCGCCTCGAGCGCGGTTGCTGTTGCGGTTGCTGCTGTTGCGGTTGCTGCTGTTGCGGTTGCTGTTCCTGCGGTTGCTGTTGCTGCGGTTGTTGCTGCGGCAAAAGGTGGAAGGGGCAGCGAGAGGATGCCCCGCTTAAAGCGGGGGTCTTGCCGATGACTCTCGCCGCCGCAGCCGCAATAACGTGCGTGACGCCACTTAAAAATACGTAAAATAGCATTAGAAAAAGCGTGAGAGACAATAGAGAGAGAGATAGACTTACCTTTTCCATAATTCAAAACAGACTGGCGTTCTGTCGACACTGAATCTCTTTTATACTCGAGCCCGGTGGGATGGGGGGAATAGACCCAGAATATTCCGGAGAAGTATCGGTGCGGAATATTCGGGAGAAATATAGGTGCGGAATATTCGGAGAAGTATATGTCCAGAGCATTCGATAGGGGCGTAGGTCCAGAGTATTCGATAGGGGTGTAGGCCCAAAGCATCGAAAGGGGTAGCCACCCCCCACCCCCACCCAGTCGGTAACTACCCCCACCCACTCGGTCAGTAAGGTAGGGACCTACCATGCCGGCATTGTGTGGTAGGAATCTGCCGTACCGGCCGTCGGTAAGGTGGATTCCTACAATATCGGTAGAGTGTGGCAGAAACCTGCCATGCCGACAGTCGGTAAGGTGATGCATACTGGCCGTTGGTAAAGCAGGGACATGGCGGCTATGTGTGGTCTGCCGTACCGTCAGTAGGAATTTGACTAAAGAACTTCAACCGAGTGTCCGACAACAATTCCGATCGTCGAGTATCCTGATCGTCGAGTATCCTGATCGTCGAGTATCCTGATCGTCGAGTATCCTGATCGTCGAGTATCCTGATCGCCGGTATCATGAACCGCGCGCGTTTGAATTTCCCGCGCGCGCGGTCTTCTGAACTTCCCGCTGAAAGGTCTCCGCTTTGAATTTCCACGCCGAAAGGCCTTTTGAATTTGCCGCCGCCGAAAAGTCTGCGCTTTGAAACGTTCGCGCGCGGTCTTTTCAATTCCCCCCCCCCCCCCCCAAGACGTTCTTCTTCTTCGAACTTCCTGCCGAAAAGTATCCGCTTTGAGTTTACCGCCGAAGGGTCTTTTGAATTTCCCGCCAAAACGTATTTTCAACTTCCGCGATCGTTTGAATTTCCCGCGGTCTTTTGAATTTCCCGCGGTCTTTTGAATTTCCCGCCAAAAAGTAGTTTGAATTTCCCGCCAAAAAGTCGTTTGAATTTCCCCCCAAAAGGTCTTTTAAATTTCCCGTGAAAAAGGTCGTTTGAATTTCCCGCTGTCTTTTAAATTTCCTGCCAAAAAAGTCTTGAATTTCCCGCGGTCTTTTGAATTTCCCGCCAAAAAGTCGTTTGAATTTTCCGCCAAAAAAGTCTTGAATTTCCCCCCCAAAAGGCCTTTTAAATTTCCCGTGAAAAAAGTCGTTTGAATTTCCCGCGGTCTTTTGAATTTCCCGCCAAAAAAGTCTTGAATTTCCCGCGGTCTTTTGAATTTCCCGCCAAAAGGGGATTTCCTGTCGGTATATACCGTCGGTAAGGTAGATTCCCACAGGAACCCTGTTTGGGTCAGAATCTACCGTCGGTAAGGTAGATTTCTCGGGACTAGCGGGAATCTACTTTACCGACAGTCGGTAAGGTAGATTCCTACATGGGGGAACCAGCATAGTTATACTAATACAATTCTTCCTCTGGAAGTTTCCATCCCGAAGCTATGATGTGCAGGACACAGGCCGCATTTACTACGCGAGCTAGAATTAGAAATATGTATTGTGACGTTGCGTCACAAGGGAATTAGAAGAAAAGCCCGCGTGACCACGCTCGGGCTCGGTCTCCGCCACGCACCTTGATCGACAAAATTCACATGTTACTGTTAAGGTATTTTAAAGTTATTTTTATTATATCGAAGCCGCGACACTATCCCTTCCCGTCCTTCCCGCACCGTTTATCGCGATCGCGGCACGATCACGCGGACTGTCGACTGGAGCCACGTCGGCCCGGCCGTCGACTTCGAGATCCAGCAACGCCATCTCCCGACGACGCGGACAGTGGACTGGCCGCCCGAGGGCATCCCGCTGCCATCTCCCGAGTCTCCGGCCTACCGCGCGTCAGGAGAGACTGCAGCTCTCGCGCGGTATGGCTGGCGAGCGCCGTACCGACTGGGGCGCTCCGCGACTCGGGAGGAAAAGGATTCAGCAGGGCGATCGACCGAAAGGGCGAGCCACGAAGATCGAGACGAAAATCGATAGGAGGTCCGTCGTCTATGACGGGATTGGGCGAGACGAGGAAGCCGGCCGGCGTGGACCGGCACTTAGTCCCGAAGCGTGGTCAAGCGAAGAAGCAAAACGTCAAGCGCAATACCCGAGCGAAAGGAGAAAGAGAGAGAGAGATAGAAAAGCCTCTGAATAAAGTCGAGCTCTTTTGGAAGGATCTTCCCAGCGAAAACGTAAGTCCTTCCTTTTTCTCTTTCGCAAGAGCGGCCAGCGTGCGCCGCTAAAGTCAGTTCGGGAAATTTGGTCGCACGGGCGACCGTTAATATTCGTTCCCTTCACCCCTCCCCCGTCATCCCTGATCGTCGTCCCGTTTCCGTGCGCGTCGCTTGAAGAAAGTGTAAAGTAGATTAAGGATTATAAAATCAGTGCGATTCGAGTCATTAGCCAAGAAATTGCGGTATAATTAGCGCGAGACCCGTGTAACAAGGTGTTCGTGGCGGATCATCGTCGTCCCTCGTGAAAATTCCCCTCGCGCGCGCGTAGCCGCGGCCGCCTCGTGTAACACGACCGTCGGCCGAGTCGAGTGATATTGCCGTGAGAATAAATCGCGGCGCGATAAAATCGCGCGATTAGTAATTCGAGATTTTTGTTCTTGCGTATTATTAATTTGAGTTTTGTGAGATAAAATATAATAGTCGTGGTCCAAGAAGTGGCCATTGTGTTCGAGAATCCCGTCCGTCCCCAGATACCCTGAGACGTCCCCATTTTAATTTGTATAGAGTCTCTCGCTTGCCGGCCGAAGGCCGCGTGTGTTTTGGTTTTTTTTTCTAGTTTACCTTTTCTTTTCTTTCGAGTTTAAGAACTTTGCGTACGCGTTAAGCGCGTTGCCCGAGAAAGGCTGGCGCCCAATATACCATTGCGAAATTCATATCATAGAGAATATTTAAACGGGTAGAGAAAATAGATTCTAATTACGGGTAGTAATTAGAGTCAAAATTATTATTATTATTGCGAAACCTTTTATTATATCGAGCTTTAATTTCTTATTTCCGTACAATAAATTATATTTGAATTTTTCTAGTGTCGACCCTTCAGTAATTTTTCCCTCTCCCCCCTCCACCGGCTACGTTAACACGCGATACCCGTCATAAAATTGGCGCCCAACGTGGGGCCCGAAAAAACTTTTGTTTTTTTTACAGAAAGAGCCCACCACGACTATTATTGTTGTTAAAATTATTATTGTTAATTTTTGAATTAATAATAATTATTTTTCGAAAATCATTATTTTTCGTTTTCAGATAAGACAAAACATTTATTCGGTGTGAACGGCTCATACCGAGTAGTTTTTTTTTTGCGTTTTCATGCGAAATAATAATTACCCCCACCCCTGACAGGTATAGCCTGCCCCGCCACGGCACTCGCAACTTGAGAATTTTGCGAGGATCGTAAAATTCGGACGACCGAGTTTCCGTCTAATAGTTGCACCTGATTATTTTTTTTGAGTTTCGCTAACAATTAAATAGAAAATGAAATTGTTTTTTTTTGTGTTAGCGATTGGAATTTATTTTTGCACATTTTCGGCGACCGCACTTACCCTTTTTTCCCATAGAACCCATACTTGCTTGTGTACTTGGCAAATTAAATTGTGATTTTTGTATTATTGCGCTGGCAATTAAAATTTGATTTTGCATTATGGCGTTGGCAATTGAGAAATTAATTATTGCGTTATTGCTCTGGCAATTAAAATAATTAATTGGTGCATTATTGCGTTGGCAATTAAAAATTAATTTTCGCATTATTGTTCTGGCAACTGAAAATTTGATTTTTGCGTTATTGCTCTGGCAATTAAAGATTGATTTAGCATTATTGCTTGGGCAATTAAGATAGTTTTTCTGCATTGTTGCTTTGGCAATTTGGGAGCATTTGTTATTGCTTAAGGGAATACCGCGTGAATGAAAAATACTGAGCTGATTTTTCTTTGTGAATTGTTGCCTTAATTACAATTTTCGCATACTGGCTATTCGTTTCGTTTGTCGGAATTGATTTTTTTTTAATGAAATAATATTATTGAGTACCTGCTTTTTTTGTGTTTTCTTGCTTTTGTGTTCCTTTCTTACTTTTTTTTGCAATTGGTACTAATTGGCCATTTGTTTTTTTTTTGTTTTTTTTTTCAATTCCGAAAATACTGTGGAATAGCCTTGTACTGACACGGATTTGGCTTGCTTAGTATTTTTGTGTATTTTGCGATGACTTTTGACATGACGGTATAAATTCCCATTTTTTTGTTTGTTTTGCGCTTTATCGTTTTCCTCGCTGACCACGCATATCCCCCCCCCCCCAATTTTCTTCACGCTTGGGAGAAGTGCTGCCCCTCGCCCCAATACTTTTCGTTACGAAGCCCTAACAAAGACCGCGACGCTGAGTCCCTCGCGAGCGGTCACCCCACACCCCGAACGATCCCGAAATAATTTCTATTCTTTTGTGGGGCCTCCTGAATAATTTAAGGAACATAGTATTGTTTTAGCTGGGAATCAGAATCCCTTAAGGAATAATTATTCAGTTGGCGGAATAAAGTACAGAATAGAAGACTCGACAACTTTCAAATTTTCTCGGTATTAAGGGAAATTTTTGCAGAATATTGCGTTGTCAGAGTCCGGGCAATAATACTCCCTTGGGAACTTAGAGTCAGTTTATCCAAATAAACCGAAGTAACGTTACAGTCCCAGGGAGTAGAGTCAACAAACGAATCGTCGAGTAAGACTTCCCATTGTTTGTTTATTGCAGTATTTTTCGTGTAAAAATTGAGTTATTGGAGCCATTGGGTTTTACTTAATTTTTTTGGGGTTTTGGTTGTGACCAAACCTTTATATTCCGTTTTAACCGTGCCGCGGAGTAATCGCGAGCGGTTACCCCCTCCCCAACCCCCTAATTTTTTCGTTATTGCGTTTAGCTCATCCGCAAAATGGCAGATACCCCGGTAACGACGAGTACCGTCACGACCCCCACCCGTACGTCCCCCGTTATGACCACTTCCCCAAAGATCACCCCCGAGGATCAACATCGCCCCTCTCAGTGGATGTATCCAATCTCTCGCTGATGGCTACGCAAGAGAGGATAGCTCAACAAAAGGTTGAGCGGTTGACGACAATGCGGGACCTCCTAACAGCCTGTGACCGAGCGGGTCTCAACACGGATGGGACACAAAGCGAAGTACAAGATCGTCTCATCCGGCACGAAATAAGGACACGGATTCCAGGAGCGTTAATCCATTGGGATGTCAGGAAGGATGAGCGGGGGGACGCCCCCCCATTCACGCTAGCGGCTGCCTTGGTTGATCCACTGACGGCAACGTTATTCGGATCATCGACCGCTGACGGCCACCAAGCCCCGACATACGAGGAGTACCAGCCAACCCAGAGGCGGACGATGACGCCGCCACCCCACGCGTTCCAAGAAGAGGCAGCGGGTCCGGATGACCACGATAGAACGCCGACGCCATCGCCCAGGGGACTGCCGGTCCAGCGGGATCGGAGATCGGCAACAGGGAGACTTAGTCCGACACCCGCGCCCAGAGGCAACGTCACCCCGGCCCCCGACCGTACCGCGGTCACCTTTGCCCTTCCCCCTTCCCAGTCGCCCCACCAACCATCCCAAGCCCTCCCCACATCTAGTCCAACTGCCACAGGATTGTTAAGGATTAGCGGTAGCCAGGAGTGGCCACCGCATGATACGTATACCCTGTCGGCACCCACCCCCCGGAACAGTACCCGAATAGGACCCCTCCCAAAGGCTCGGTCGCGACATGCAGACCCTCCCCCTCCCCGACCCCGATCACACCAGGACTCGTCACAAAATTACGACTCGCAAGGGCCAGGGCATGCGAGAGGAATAGACCATCGGCAGAGATACGGGCCCCGATTCGCGGGGAATCCGGACGAAGATGCCGAGGAATTCCTGTGGAGGATGCACGAATACTGCATCTCAAGGAAGCTGACGGAGGAAGATCTGATGGACGCCCTTCCCGAGGCTTTCACAGGTGACGCTCTTCTATGGTTGAGAGTAGAACGAGAGGAATGGAGCTCGTACGAGGAATTCGTATTCTACTTTCGGGAACGATTCGGCCATGGAGACCTACAGGAACGTCTCCGGAAAGAAATAGAACTCCGCACGCAGGGGCCAGGAGAGCCTATGGCGGAGTTCCTCGTGAAGATCCGGACCCTTTTCAATCACTTGAGCCCACCGTTGAGTAAAGAGACTCAACTCGATATATGCTGCGAGAATCTGCACCCGGATTACGCCGAGCACATCCAGCGGAAGGATGTGAGCAGCTTCCTCGATCTCCAGCGGCTGGGACGCAGCCGCAAGATATTTTGGGGAAAGGCGAAGGCATACAGGGCACCGCCGAAGAAGGGTCTGACACTTCTGCCCTCGGCATCGTATGAGCAGCGTGGCCGGGAGGCCCGCATGAAGATAACCGCCCTGGAGGAACCAGAGGAATACGAGCCCGCCGAGAATGAGGAGGACTACCCCACTCCCCCGCCTACCCCTCCATCACCGAGCCGAGCCCCTCGCCAGAACCCCTCCGACTCAGCCGCCAAGACCAAGGGTCGTAGCGGCTACCCCAAGAAGGCGAAGCAGCCTCAGAAACCCCCTTCCCCACCTAAACCCCCATCCGCCCCTTGCTCCCCACATACCTGGAAAAACCCGCCAACAAAACCCTCCGCGAATCCCCCACGAATTCCCCAAAGCCCGTCCCCGAAACAACCTCGGCCCAGCAATCCTGAAGGACCTGGCCCGAGGTGTTATAACTGCCGACAACCGGGACACCGTTACCGGGAGTGCACACAGTTGATGGGCCGATTCTGCAGAATCTGTGGATGGTCCGGATGTGATGTCAACTCGTGTCGGAATTGCGAACGAAAGCGTTCGGAAAACGCCCGGTCGGGAGGGCAGTGAGCCCCTGTACCTGCCGACGGTCGTTAAAGAAGGAGCACCTCCTTCAGATACCCCGACCCCAGCCGCAGCCTGACTGTGCCATGACGAGCGTAGCACCAGAGCGGCAGGCAGAGTCAAACCCGCCCCCAACAGAAACAGAAAATGAAACAGACTTGTTCCCGTGGGAACATATGGCTTCCCGAGAAGAGGAAGGCGTGGCTGACCGGGAAGAAATGTTTATCGGAGCTTTAAGTATGGACGCTCGCCACCACTTATGGATTAACGTGGGTGGCGAACTCCTATTGGCGTTGGTCGACCCTGGTTCTACGAAAACGTACCTCGGGCTGGAGGTAGCAAGGAGGAGAGGACTCCTCTTGCAACCGATAGTGGAGGGCGTACGGGTCGCCAACGGGGCAGTAGTTCCGGTAGACGGGGCAGTCACCCTGACCTTCGATCTCGAGGGAAAAGTCCACTCCCTCCAGGTACGTGTAGCCGCGTTAGGCTACGAATTTGTTATGGGGATTGACTTTTTGAGATTGTTCGGAATGCGAGTGGATTACAAAACGGATACGTGGTCCCTTCACGGTGGTCCGGAGCGTAGCTTCGCGACACCGAGTGGGCCGCGTTGGAGCATCCCCGCATTCCCCGAGGCTGCAGGCTTGGAACCTGCCTCGGTCTCGGCAAATAGACGTCTAGAATCCCTTCTGGACGAGTTAGTATCCTCCTCACAGGACGGACAGTTAGGACGAACGAACCTGACGCAACACTATATCGACGTGCAAGGGCACCCCCCGATCCGACAGAAGCCCCGTACAATTTCCCCGTACCTCCTCCGAATAGCCCAAGCCGAAGTCGATAAGATGGTCCAAGAGGGAGTGATGGAGAGGACGAAGAGCTCTTGGCTGAGTAACCCGGTGATCGTCCCGAAGCCAGGCGGAAAGCATCGTTTCTGCATTGACTATCGCGACGTGAACCGGGTAACAATGAAGGATCCCTACCCTCTTCCCAATATGGATCGGATCTTGGATGGCCTTCGGCTAGCCCGGTTCATCTCGAAGTTGGATCTGAGCCAGGCTTATTTCCAGATCCCTGTAGCCTCCCAAAGTCGTCCTGTCACCGCCTTCGCCGTTCCTGGCCGAGGACTTTTCCAGTTCAGGAGAATGCCGTTCGGGCTGACGAACGCACCAGCGACGTTTCAGCGGCTGATGGATCAGCTCATCGATCCGGCATGGGAGCCCCATGTCTTTGCGTATCTCGATGACGTGATCATCGCCACCGACACCGAAGCGGAGCACTTCGAGTATTTGAGGATCGTCCTGGAAGTCTTCCGAGCCGCCGGGCTCACCATCAACCGGGAGAAGAGCGAATTCTTCTGCCCGGAAGTAACGTATCTAGGATACGCAATCGGCCGGGACGGATTGAAGGCCGACCCGGAAAAAGTTGCCCCTATCCTAGCATACCCTCCGCCCAGGACCCTTCGGCAATTACGCCGTCTCCTGGGAATGGTAGGGTGGTATGCCCGATTTTTACCCACCCTTTCGCGGGATAAAATTCCCCTGACCGAGCTCCTGAAAAAGGATGTTCCCTGGAACTGGGGGACCGAACAGCAGGAAGCCTTCGAGTTTCTCCGCGAAGCCCTAAGTCAGACCCCTATCCTAGCCCGCCCCGATTTCACCCGCCCTTTTGTCCTCCAGACAGACGCTAGCGACTCGGCCGTGGGAGCCGTCCTGACGCAGGAATTCGACGGTGAAGAGCATCCGATCGCGTTTGCCAGCAGGGTGCTGAGTAACGCAGAACGTAAATACACCGTCACCAAGAAGGAGTGCTTGGCGGTAATCTGGGCAGTGAGGAAGTTTCGACCGTACATCGAAGGCACTCACGTTACTGTCATCACCGACCACAGCAGTCTCCAATGGCTAAGGAATCTGAAGGACCCTTCGGGACGATTAGCCCGGTGGGCACTCTCGATGCAAGCATGGGACCTGACGATCATCCATAGGAAAGGAACCCTTCATGTTGTCCCTGATGCCCTTTCCCGCATATACGAGGACACCGACGCGGCCTTAGCCGCACTCGGAGAAAGTACCGACCCCTAGTACCTGGATAAGGTACAAAACGTCCGTGAATTCCCCTGGAAATACCCGAGCTGGAAACTCGAGGACAACAAACTGTACTACCATCGGCCGCATTCGATCATCGATCCGACGATTGTGGACTTGGACTTCTCTTCTGGCCAGGCATATTCCAAGATGTGGCACGATACGTGGCGCGTTGTCCCGTATGCCAGCTCCACAAGGTTTCGCAGTTACCCCCGTCCGGTCTGATGCGAGAGCGCACCACGGAAGGTCCATGGTGCGTAGTCGCTGCCGACGTGATGGGTCCGTTTCCCCCCAGCAAAGCCAAGAACCGTTACGTCGTTGTCTTCCAGGATGTCTTCACGAAGTTCGTGGAGGCTAAGGCGCTCGGGAGTGCTACCGGCGCCACAATAATGAAGGCATTCGAGACTTTGGTGGTCAACCGGTATGGTTGTCCCCAATACTTCCTGACCGACAACGGAACGGAATACGCACGTTACGCGGTATTTGGACGAGCTTGGAATTCACCAGACAACGGTGCCGCCTTACCACGCGCAGGCGAATCCGGTTGAGCGAGTCAACCGGACTCTAAAGACGATGATAACATCGTACGTGGGAATGGATCACCGAGACTGGGACGCCCACCTACCGGAGTTATGCTTTGCGATGAACACGGCCGTGCAGTCCTCAACCCAGATGACCCCCGCATTCTTGAATTTTGGCCGAAACCCCCGCCCAGCCAAAAGCCTCCGAGACGAAGCCCCTGAACCCCCCAAATTAACCCCCGGAGACCCGGAAGCATGGTCCAATCGGATGCAGCGGTTACCTCTGCTGCACGACTGGGTTCGGAAGAACCTAGAGGCCGCCGCGAAAAGGCAGGCCAAATACTACAACAAAAGCCGAAAAGATACGAGGTATCAGGTGGGAGATGTAGTTCTGCGGAAGAACCGAGTTCTGTCGTCAGGAGCGCAGAACTTCGCCGCCAAACTGGCGCCGCGGTATAGCGGCCCCTTTCGTATCCTGGCGGTGCACTCCCCTGTAGTATATGAACTCGAGGATCCGACGAGTCGTCGCAACCCTCGGGTTCACATTAAGGATCTGAAGCCCTTCCGAGACCCGTAAGGAGTCCCAACCTCAGAAGAAGACGCAGTCCCTGACCCAGCGATCGCCGGCCCGAGCAGGCCGCGGTCACCAGATACAGCAGCCCCAAGCCCAAAACGGCGTCGCCGTAGCGGGCTACGCCCCCAACGTTCAAAGAGGGTGGAGCTCTCCGACGCCCACCTCTTCGGCCTGATCTCCCGGTTAGAACGACAAGAACGGTACGATCAGGAACAGACTCGCGCGTATTAATGCTCGCTTTGCTTTGAGTGCTAACTTGGGTTTTGCGAGATGCAAATCCCATCCTGATGCCCCAAATTCCCCCTTCCCCTACCGATGTCCCACACCCAACTCCTATCCTGATGTCCTATCCTGATGCCCCAAATTCCCCCTTCCCCTACCGATGTCCCACACTCAAAATCCTACCCTGATGCCCCAAATCCTACCCCCACCCACTGCTGTCCCAAACACGATATCCTACATCCTAGGGCCTGGCCCTGGAACAGCTTCACGAACGGCCAAGGAAGCCGCGACGAAGAAGAATCCGGCGACCAGCGAGACGACGTGGTCATCTAGAGATTAGCTACGGTGAAAGGCCAAGGAAGCCTCGCCGGAAGTCCCAGCGAGCATCGAAATACTCATCCGATGGTGAAGCTACAGACCGACTGACGACAGTACCTGAGTATGCGACGAACGACGACCAGTAGGGCAAAGTCATCGCAAAGACTTAATAAATTAAGGTAACCAGTCTGTGATTTAATTATAGGAGATTTATCACTTCAGTATTATGGGAAACTCTAGCCAGCGGATATTATGGGTAAATGCCGCCAGCCTAGTACTCAAGTACACCTTCCGTTAAATACCCATCCCGACCTCCTCCCCTGAAGTAAAGAAAGCATAACTGAATAACCGCTCTTGCAGGAAAAGAGGGGAGTACTCCAGTTTAAGCAGGGGGGAGTTGTGACGTTGCGTCACAAGGGAATTAGAAGAAAAGCCCGCGTGACCACGCTCGGGCTCGGTCTCCGCCACGCACCTTGATCGACAAAATTCACATGTTACTGTTAAGGTATTTTTAAGGTATTTTTATTATATCGAAGCCGCGACACTATCCCTCCCGTCCTTCCCGCACCCTTTATCGCGATCGCGGCACGATCACGCGGACTGTCGACTGGAGCCACGTCGGCCCGGCCGTCGACTTCGAGATCCAGCAACGCCATCTCCCGACGACGCGGACAGTGGACTGGCCGCCCGAGGGCATCCCGCTGCCATCTCCCGAGTCTCCGGCCTACCGCGCGTCAGGAGAGACTGCAGCTCTCGCGCGGTATGGCTGGCGAGCGCCGTACCGACTGGGGCGCTCCGCGACTGGAGAGGAAAAGGATTCAGCAGGGCGATCGACCGAAAGGGCGAGCCACGAAGATCGAGACGAAAATCGATAGGAGGTCCGTCGTCTATGACGGGATTGGGCGAGACGAGGAAGCCGGCAGGCGTGGACCGGCACTTAGTCCCGGAGCGTGGTCAAGCGAAGAAGCAAAACGTCAAGCGCAACACCCGAGCGAAAGGAGAAAGAGAGAGAGAGATAGAAAAGCCTCTGAATAAAGTCGAGCTCTTTTGGAAGGATCTTCCCAGCGAAAACGTAAGTCCTTCCTTTTTCTCTTTCGCAAGAGCGGCCAGCGTGCGCCGCTAAAGTCAGTTCGGGAAATTTGGTCGCACGGGCGACCGTTAATATTCGTTCCCTTCACCCCTCCCCCGTCATCCCTGATCGTCGTCCCGTTTCCGTGCGCGTCGCTTGAAGAAAGTGTAAAGTAGATTAAGGATTATAAAATCAGTGCGATTCGAGTCATTAGCCAAGAAATTGCGGTATAATTAGCGCGAGACCCGTGTAACAAGGTGTTCGTGGTGGATCATCGTCGTCCCTCGTGAAAATTCCCCTCGCGCGCGCGTAGCCGCGGCCGCCTCGTGTAACACGACCGTCGGCCGAGTCGAGTGATATTGCCGTGAGAATAAATCGCGGCGCGATAAAATCGCGCGATTAGTAATTCGAGATTTTTGTTCTTGCGTATTATTAATTTGAGTTTTATGAGATAAAATATAATAGTCGTGGTCCAAGAAGTGGCCATTGTGTTCGAAAACCCCGTCCGTCCCCAGATACCCTGAGACGTCCCCATTTTAATTTGTATAGAGTCTCTCGCTTGCCGACCGAAGGCCGCGTGTGTTTTGGTTTTTTTTTTCTAGTTTACCTTTTCTTTTCTTTCGAGTTTAAGAACTTTGCGTACGCGTTAAGCGCGTTGCCCGAGAAAGGCTGGCGCCCAATATACCATTGCGAAATTCATATCATAGAGAATATTTAAACGGGTAGAGAAAATAGAGTTGGGACTTCGCGTGTCCGGAAACCCGTAAAATAATTAGAGTCAAAATTATTATTATTATTGCGAAACCTTTTTATTATATCGAGCTTTAATTTCTTATTTCCGTACAATAAATTATATTTGAATTTTTCTAGTGTCGACCCTTCAGTAATTTTTCCCTCTCCCCCCTCCTCCGCCTACGTTAACACGCGATACCCGTCATAGTATGTAATCTATTGATTTTTTTATGCGAGCGAAGTTTCTGCAATCACATAATGAAATTATATGAATTGTACCTGCAATTTCTGGTGCATGATGTAAAGCCCTGCCTTGTCTAAGGCAGCGCCACCTTCCATTGAAAACTCCGATGCAGCGTTCAACACAAGACCGGACACCGGGAAGTGTCGGATATGACACTGAGTGGGAAGGGTCTCGTTTCCCCAAGGTTTATCTCTACAGCGCTGCAAGTCCGTTTTTCAACTTTACAATGACTTATCTCTCATCTGTATAAACTCGGAAATCCACCAACTGTACAGGGTGTATAAAAATTATGTCACCACTCCGCCAGGTGATTCTCCGAGTCACTCGCGGCGATGATCACCCCCCAACATGGTCACGCCAAATTGACCTTGACCCCAAAACTCAAGGTTAATATTTTTATTGGCTTCAAAAATTCTACTAAATGAGAGGAACAAAAGTCAGAAAGGAACCATGGGTTGCAAATGAGCCCGTCACCCAGAAAATAAATAACAAAATATTTCAAATTCGGGAATATGAGTTTCCCGGATCGTGGATGGGAGAAATACAATAGCGAGTTAAGCACCAAAATAAAGCCCTCCACCACTCAGCCAGGGGATTCGAATGGTTTGGTCGTGTCTCTATGTTGCATTGTGTCTGACTGCTTATTCGTGTCTGCGTCTCTCTGTCCAATCGTGTCTTTCTGTCTTGGTTGTTTAACTGTCTGGTCGTGTCTGTTGGTATTATCGTCTGTTACTGTCTGCCCGTACCCAGCTGCCTTGTCGTTTGATCGTCTGGTCGTGTTATCTTGGTCGTATCGTGTGTGACCATGGATCGTTACCGACGTCACCATCGTGATCGTTTGCGAGATGGAAAAGACCAACGCCTTATGATTCGCGCTATTGATCAGGCTTTTGGAAATTATGTTCGAGCTCGCGAAATTTATGGAGAGTGGCTGCTCCAGCGTGCCCATGGGGGACGGCTAAGGCCTGGTGTAATTCCAGATCGGCGTGAATTTGAACGTCTTGACAAGCGCTTTAATGACCAGGAAAGGTTTGCCATCCAGGGCGCTGGACATCGGAGAGCAGGACGTCCTCGAGTCCATTGGAGGAGCGAGGAGCGTTATTGCTCTTGCACGGGCCTTTCCCGTCATAGGCTCACGCCGAATAGCCGCTCGCGTTGGTTTAGCGCATATGACAGTTGGTCGCATAATTCGCGAGGAGGGCCTGCGACCGTGTCGTGTGCAATATGTCCAAGCACTGCACCCTGGGGCCAATCAAGTTCGTTGGAATCGTTGCCGCTGGATGCTTCGGAAATTGCAAAGAGACCTTCGATTTCTTGAGAACGTCCTGTTCACTGATGAGGCGAGCTGCTCGAGCACCGGCATTATGAATAGGCAAAATATTCGCATCTGGGCTGACAGGAACCCTCATGCGACGATGCAACGAGTCCAGCAGGGTCGATTCAGCGTCAATGTTTGGTCAGGTATCGTTGGTGACAACATCATATATCCAGTCTATCTTCCGTCGCGGTTGAATAGTCGAAATTATCTGGTTTTTTTGCAGCGCGATATAATCCATCGCTTACGAGATATTGTTCCGCGGCAGAATCGGCAAGGCCTTTTCTTTATGCACGATGGTGCCCCACCACATTTTGGTCGGCAGGTTCGTGCTTTTCTTCACGAAGGCTTTGGAACGCGATGGATAGGCCGGCGGCCTGCGCCACATTTATCGCCACCACGTTCTCCAGACCTTAATCCTTTGGATTTTTTCTTGTGGGGTGCGTCAAAAGTCATCGTTTACAGATCTGGCAAAGCGATCAGAACGCCAGTGGATCTGAGACACCGGATAGATGGTAGAATGGCCCAGTTGAGACGAAACCGACAACTTTTGGCCAGAGTTCGGACCAATTTAGAGGAAAGGCTGCGAGCATGTCTGCGTAATGGAGGTCGGCATGTGGAAGCTGGAGAACAAGCCCGTATGCTACGAGCCATCGGTATAAACGGATCGGTTCTTTACCTTCGACGCCACCGCCAACGTCGTGGCCCGCGATAAAATCGACCAGGCGATAATTAAAAAGACGGCAGCGAGCGTTTGGAGTCGGTAAATATCCTGGGAGTGACGAACCACGGAGACCTGATCGCTACCTGATCTCACATGCGCACATGCACGCACGCACGCACACACGCACGCACGCGCGCGCGCGCGCGCACACACACACACACGACTATTGGAGGTGGGACACAGTGTCCTCAAAAGTTGTTGTCATTTACTGTGTGCCTATCTGTTCACCTCCTCGTGGTGAGAGTCGGACAACGGCAAAGTTCTTTTTTTTCGAATAATAGAATCCACTGGCTAAGTGATGGAGGGCTTTATTCTGGTGCTTAACTCGCTATTGTTGTGTTTGTCCTATCCACGATTCGGGAAACTCATATTTCCGAATTAAATTTTTTTTTTGGCTGACGGGCTCATTTTCGACCCATGGTTCCTTTCTGACTTTTGTCTTTTGTGACTTTTTTTTAAATTTTTCAAGCCAATAAAAAATTTGACCTTGAGTTTTGGGGTCAAGGTCAATTTTGCGGGTCCATGTTGGGGGGTGATCTTCGCCGAACGTGACTCGGAGAATATCCTGGCGGAGTCGTGACACATAATTTTTATACACCATGTACAAGAATCTCAAGTTTGCAATATTGAACCTCCACAACGATCTAAGCCTTATGATTATCCTTACAACGTATTTAGTCGGATTTGTATCAACTACACAATGAGGGATTTGCATTAATTCTACAATGTGTCAACTCTACAAGAACTTTGAGTACTCAACGTTCAACTGGGCAATATTCTTGTTCTCTCTACAACAGCTGGTATATCAGATGTATCAATTGAAGAAGATATATATATTAGCCCATTAATGCCCAAGAGCTTATGTTTGAACACTTAAGAGAAAAAGGATGTTTTTTGCAGTCTACAGCAGAAATAATGTCACCCTTTAAGTAAAATCACTCGTTCTTCCGATTTATGGCATTATCTTTGACTTGTGACTCTTCCTAAGGACTGAAAAAAGGGTTTTCACTTGAAAATCGGGGTAATATTCTATAACCCAATTCGAACGTGTCCTCTCTGCTGCATGGCATATTATGATACGCTGAAAGTCTATTATTAATAATAGAATAATAGATCCAATAAGTGATGTATAAATGATCATTGTATATTCTGAAACTTAGCCTATTGTTAGTTATTTGATGACAGGGCGAGACATTGATTTCTCCGAACTTTATCGGATACAAAAATAAAAATATTTAATAAATAATGATTCGTCTCGTATTTACTTCTATTACACCTTGTCTTTTTATTTGGTATGTATCTTGAATATAAGTTAACCTATTGAAGCCCAAGCGTGATACGCAAGTGATACGCAGCAGCTGTATCAACCCTAGAATTCAGCCCTATTTTAACCCTGGGAAGGGATTGAATTTTACGCCATTTCGCAGTAAGAGCCAAATTCGTGAATTTTATACCAAAATGAGTAAGAATACGTTTTTTAGCGGTTAAAAATATTTTGTCATACATTTGTCCACGAATGTTTTGATTTTATCCCGTTTTTCAAGTTAAAACCCCTTTTTCGCCCCTTAGGAAGGGTCAATAGTCAAAGTTAAAACCATAAATTGGAAGAACAGGCGATTTTGCCTATACGGTGACATTATTTCTGCTGTAAACTGCAAAAAACAGCCTTTTTCTCTCAAGTGTTCAAACATAGTCGCTTGGGCGTTAATGGGCTAATATATCTCTTCTTCAATTGATACACCCTATATACCAGCTGTTGTAAAGTTAACAAGAATATTTCCCAGTAGAACGTTGCGTACTGAAAGCTCTTGTAAAGTTGATACATTGTAGAATTAATGCATATTGCAAATCCCTCATTGTGTAGTTGATGTAGTTAATCATAAAGCTAGATCATTGTAGAGGTTCAACATTGCAAACTAGAGACTCTTGTACAGTTGGTGGATTTCCGAGTTTATACAGATGAGAGATAAGTCATTGTTAAGTTGAAAACGGACTTGAAGCGTTGTAGAGATAAACATTGTGGAAACGAGACCCTTCCACTGAGTGTACCTTCCAGCTGGCGTCCCCTCAGGTTCATGAAGTTTAGGTGTCATTAAGTATGGCAACAATGGATACGAATATCACCTGTAAATAATAAAATGAATATGATTTTCCGTCTACTAAAAAAATAATAAAAATAACAAGTCCAGCGTTGAAAAAACGCAAGCAACTATATATGGTTTACCTAAAACCCACGCATCCCTTCGCCCTTCGGTATACATTTCTTTTAAATGATTGGACACCCGTGACGCTTGCCAAACTCTAGCGTCGTGTGTGCGTCCACCGTGTGCAGAATTGACGGTCAGTATTCTACCTCCATAGTCGGATACCTAGAATATTTAAATGTATCTCATTAAGTAATGCAATTCACCTTTTGAACGTGTGGTTAACAGTTTTATTAACGTTTAAATTCTTGGCAGAGTCTGCACATGACCTACGATAATAACATTCAATGAATGATATAATTTTCGATTGATGTAAAGTTGTTCACGTTCAGTACTTGGCGGTACAATCGCAATGTGTGTTCCGTCCCCTGCACCAATAACCCCTGGGAACTGTGTAGAGACCCAGAAACTGAAAAAAGAATATTCACATATAATTCAGTCGCTCATTCAAAAGAATATCGGCACAAGCTTCTAAGCTGTTTTAAGCCCAGCTATTTTTGGGCTGAAAACAAATTTGCATTTATAACGAACTTGCCGTTCCTACATTCGCTGAATTTCTGCTTCGTGAATTGGGAATTGACTGTAGTCTTGCATTAAGGCGTCTGGCCATCTTGGCCGATCGAAAATGGGTATATTTAAAAAAGAAATAATAAACTCGAAAGTATGGGCCGGAATATTTTTATTTTTTACACAACGTCAAAAAGGGCTTTAAGAATAACGTTAAGGGACAACACCACTGTCACGGTTTCAAAAAATCGATTTTTTGAAAACCATCTAGAAAAATCTAAAATACATTTAAGATTAAGATGCCGTTGGACCCAGGTCGAAAAAATAATTATTTTCGGAGATATTGAATATTTTGTGGAGCGGTGCAGCGCTCCGTGACGCTCGGGGTCCCGCGCAGCTGCGCGCCTCAGGGTCGGCAGGTATACCGGGCCTTTCCCAGGTCCTGAGGGTCCTTCCCAGGTATTCTTTTGTCTCCTTTCACAAAAACCGGCTATTGTTATAAATATAGTTTCGAAAAAAGCCATAGGTTGCGATAATTGAAAAATTTTCAAGGCAGGTATAGGGATAGCGTCATAGCGTCAGTTTGCGAATAGAAGCGACGCTACTCGTGTCTAAACGCTCCGAATCGTTTCGTTTATAAATATCGAATGCTCAGAATTATTCTTTGCACATCGAAATGGATAATCCGAAAGTGTACGCGGGGAAAAAGGGAACAAAACGGAGCTATGTGACGAGGAGTCGAACGAAAATTTCGAATCGAAAACCTCCGAACCGTTATAGCTCCGAAAATAGTTCTGCAGAGTATGTGAGCACGTCGGCGAAAAAGTTAAAATCGTCGGACGATTTAGAGGTCGGTGTTACTAACGTTTTCGGTTATCGTAAAGTACACCTCGTCAATGCATTGAACATTATATCGACGTTAGTGAAGTGCAAAGTGTGTGATCGCGATATAAAGTTTACTGAAAAAAGTTTGCGCGGACTCGGATTCAAAATCGAGGTCGATTGCGGCCATTGTGAAAAAGTGCAAATCAATTCGTGTCCTATGATTGACAATGCATACGAAATAAATCGTCGGATCGTATTCAGTATGCGTCTTCTTGGCGTCGGTTTGAATGGCCTGATGAAGTTTTGTGCATTTATGGACCTACCGCCCCCCATATTTCAGTCTTTCTACGATCGAATCTTAAATTCGATTTCGATTGCCACTAAAGCTGTGAGCAAAGTGAGCAAACAAAAGGCTGCACTTGAGGAGGAGACAATTTCGTTGGAAAATGGGGTGGAGGACGGAATTATCGTTTCAGGCGACGGATCGTGGCGTAAGCGCGGTTTCAGCTCGCTTTTCGGCATAACATCGCTAATCGGCTGGTACACTAAAAAAGTGATCGACGTTATGGTGAAATCGAAATATTGCAAAGCTTGCGAGCATTGGGGAAAAAAAGAAAGCACCGCGGAGTACTGGGAATGGAAAAGTACCCACGACGATGAGTGCCAGGCGAACCATAGCGGCTCCTCCGGAAAAATGGAAGTCGACTCAGCTGTCGAAATGTTTCAACGGTCTGAAGAGCTCTATGGCATAAAATATAAATATTATATTGCTGACGGCGATTCGAAAACGTTTCTGGGCATATCGAATAGCGATCCATACGACGGTTTCGAGATAAAAAAAAGAGTGCATCGATCATGTCCAAAAACGTATGGGGACGCGCCTTCGCGAAATCGTGAAAAAACAAAAAGGATTGTCTGGCAGAGGAAAGCTCACCGGAAAATTGATTGTCGAGTTGAGCACATATTACGGCTTGGCTATTCGGAGGAACAGCGATGATGTTGAAAAAATGAGGAAGGCAATTTGGGCAACTATCAAACATAAAATATCCACAGATAGTGAGCCACAACATGACGATTGCCCAGAGGGAGCCGAGTCGTGGTGTTCGTGGCGGCGAGCGGTCGCAAGCGGTAATATTTCTGAATATCGCCATAAGCCGCCTCTTCCTGAGAAAGTATTGGAGGCAATTACGCCAGTCTTCGAAAATTTGAGCAGAGACGATTTGCTGCAGCGTTGTTTGGGCGGCTTCACGCAAAACAACAACGAAAGCTACAACAAATCAGTTTGGGCAATAGCCCCCAAGTGTCAGTCCGGGAGCAAAAAAATCGTCGATATTGCAGCTGATATCGCGGTATTATTATTCAATGATGGCCTGAGAAGCCTCATGAAAGTTTTGGAGACGTTGGGGATAACGATCGGCCCAAATTGTTTCAATTTTTGCGTTGAAACCGACGCAGCGCGGATCGAGCTGGCGGAGCGCTGGCTCACAGGCGCTGCAAAAGAGGCAAGAAGAGCCTCTACAAGTTCGAGAAAAGATGCTAGGGACAATGATTTGCTTCTTGAAGGCCAGCTATATGGTGCCGGCATCGCTGATTAAAGGTAAAACATTTTTTTTCCCATTTATCGCATAAATTAACAAACCTAAAACTTTGAACGCGTTTTTCTCAAAACCACTTTTTTGAGTGCGGCATGCAGCAGAACTCGAGCAATCTTTATCCGATCGACTTCAAATTTGGACTGCATCAATAAAACTAGATTATCTAAAGAAGTACATAGGATTTTTTCGATATCTCAATAATAAAAAAAGTTATAGCCTATTTTCGACGAGAAATTTTGCTCGAAAATCGTCCTTTAATTTCAAAAGCGTGCCTATTTTTTAAAAATCAATATTTTTTCAAATCCCTGTGTACTTCTCTTCAAAATTTTATATTATTAACGAAAACACTCGGTATTTTTTTTCAGATCGACTTTGAAGAGAGTTCTGCTGCGTGCCGCGAACCACTGCAGAGGCAACAGTACCTGACGCGGGAGCTTCCCCAACGTCACCATGGGGCGTGAAAAATTTGGAAATTTTTTTTTATGTATCTTCAATAAACAACGAACAAAACAAAAAAAAATTCGAATATCTCTTTTTTTTCCCACAAAAAAAATTCTTGAAAAAAGGCAAAAAAACAGGGGGTCACAGTGGTGTTCTGCCTTAATAAATTTCCGTTCAAAATATTAAAAAATGGCGCCGTTATGCACATTGCCGCGGAGGCCCTCCGCACGATACGCGCGGTCGTTGTCCCAGCTGTTACCCAGTCATGTTACATCTGGAAAAAAAACAGCTCATTCGTCAGTAGTGTCGCTACAATGTCGCGTAGCGGTTTTTCATTCGACCATTAAAAAAATTACGGTGAGCCGAAGATTCGGTGAAAAATACAAATTTTTTTCTTCGGCTCACCATAATTTGTTCAATGGTCAAAAAAAAACGGCTATGCTACATTGTAGAGTAGTAGAGCTAGGCCGGTTCTAACGCCGGGATCTCAGGGGGGAGCGGGGCGGGAGAGTCGAGCGCGGGGAGTCGGGGCATGCATGGCGGCGGGGGGGGGGGGGGAATCCTGCATGCGGCAGCCGAGTGCGGTTTGCGGCGGAGGGAAAGGGGAGGGGTGTTAGAGAGTGGGGAGGCTAGTTTTTGGTGACGATGTCTTCCAGGCGATAGCTGGACCCGCGGGGGAGAGGGGGAAGCCGCTGTCGACTCTGTGGGGGAGGGGGCATCATAGAGTCACGGGTCCTTGAAAACCCATAAAATCTGATAATTTATTATCAACATTATGGATGTAAGCGGAGCATTTTTGTCTAGACTATTCACAGGAGTTTATAAATATAAAAAAAACAACTTAGACAAATGTGTGCATGTGTGTGTGTGTGTGTGTGTGTATGCGTGCGTGCGTGCGTGTGTGTGTGTGTGTGTGTGTGTGTGATGGAGGCTTATGTCCGAGACACTGTTATACACTGCAACGTTTCAACCACCTCGTCCGAAAGTCTCAAATTTTATGACTCTTTTTTTTTCTTACGTCGAGCGCCAGGGACCGTCATACCCTATCGCTTCGCTTGTGCAACTTGAGCCTCATCATTCTATAGGTCCACACTTGAAAACCTATAAAATTTTACGACAGCATGCGATGAAGACAGCGATCCGGGGAAAAAATGCATTTCCATTTTACAGGGCTTTAGTTTTTCATCTCTGAATGATAATATATACAGAGAGTGCAACGTCAAACCTTGATGCCGACACTTGAGATCATGCAGGTCTGGACAAGTTAGCCCCATGGTTAAGGATTTTTTCTTCCTTAACACCACTCTCCAAGCTATTGGAATTTTTTTTATTGCTCCGCTATTCAGAGCATATATGATAACGGGGTGTTTATTTTGAAAAACTATAAACTTTCGGAGATCTATGGATAAAGACCTTTTTTAGGCTTCGACCGTGGACCACTTGAGCGCCGATGGAGAGCCCATGAATTTTTTTTTTTTTTCACTACACGCATCTCGACTGAGATGCTCTTTTATTTTTCCCGGCAATCCAATGCGATATTAGAAAATTCTCGTGGGTTGGTGATATTTCCCGAGATGGTAGGGAAAGACGAAAAATGTCTAAAGGGGAAAACCATTTTT
The DNA here is from genome assembly GCA_944452715.1 of Ophion slaviceki. Classification (NCBI taxonomy): domain Eukaryota; kingdom Metazoa; phylum Arthropoda; class Insecta; order Hymenoptera; family Ichneumonidae; genus Ophion; species Ophion slaviceki. Next base: position 50,683,863 of record OX101786.1, read on the forward strand.
AATGATCTGCTGCGCTCAAAAGTGTTCGCACTTTGAATCGAGCAGTCAGTTAGTGAACATCATCTCTTTTGGGAAGCCTCGTTTCATCAAATATGGAGGGCAACGCGGAGAAATCAGAACAAATCTTGCACGACCAAGCCGCGCTCCTAAGTTCATTCGAAGATTTTGCTGTGTGGGAACAACGGTGCGTTGAGTTTATCGAAGAATTGAAAACGCAAAGCCGTATTAAGCGCCCGCGACTATCAATTGAACTTCAACAGTCATTGATAGCCCAAATAGCGCGGCTGGAAGGGTTGAGGAATTCTGTGCGTAATCATTTAATACACACGGGTGCAGGACACGGTCATCATGGGCTAATCTGGCGAGAGATTGACACATCCTTCAATAGTCGAATATTGACCGGTTCCGTAATCAATCGCAACCACATCGAACCACGGCAATATCTCAACGATACTCGCGACCTAGTGCTTCAACATGTGCAAAATACTATCTACAAACACAACAGTATCAAAGTTAATGCAGTGTTCAATCGTGAATTCGCGAGTGGAGACAAACATGCTAATAAAAGTGTCAACACGTGAAACTGTGAACTCTTTAACACAAGCGATTTGAATGAGTGGTATGAACAGCGTGTTATTGAGCGCACTTTAACCTTACTCGACGAATTTCAAAAACGAGATAGTGGCTGGGCTTTGCGGAAAATACTTAACCTCACGATAAATGTGAATAAGTATAGCCCGATGCGTGCCGGGTGCACTATATCATTGCGGCGGGAAATAATGATGAAGAGAGCTGTGATTAACGTCAAATCCAACGATAACGCATGTTTCGCGTGGGCAGTTGTCGCTGCTCTATACCCAGCCGAACGAGACAGTGCCCGTCCGTCATCTTACCCACATAACTCAAGCGTACTGAATCTACAGGACATTCAATTCCCGGTAACCATACACCAAATAAAAAAATTTAAGCTGCAAAACAATTTATCCATCAACGTGTACACCACCACCACCACCGCCAAAAAGGACATCGTTCCAATACGCGTGACTCAAAATAAGAAGGAAAAGCACATCAATTTGTTGTACACGCAAGATACCGAGGACAACAAGGTGGGGCATTTTACATGGATTAAGAACTTGTCGAGACTCGTAAACGCACAACTGAGCAAAAAGGAGTATAAAAAATATATCTGTGAAAGGTATGTAAAGTTAACATAAGTTATATTCCGTTGGCATGTACTAGATGGATTGAACGAAACAATGTTTTTTTTGCAGATGCTTGCATTACTTCGGATCCGAGGATAAATTGCAATCGCATGAGGTCGATTGTGGAGCAATAAACGACTGCGCGATCCGACTACCGAATGACACCAACAAGTGGCTCCAATTCACCAACTTTAGCCGGAAAGAGCGACATCCCGTCATTTGGAGTGTGTTTTAGCAAAGACTGATGAGAAGACCCAAGCAAAAGATATGTATCAACACCATGAAGTGTTTAGTATCGGATATTACGTGTGTTGTTCGTACAATCAACCGCTCTCTTCGTATCACTCGCGTCGCAGTGCTGATTGTGTCTCATGGTTTGTCGAAGAACTGAAAAATCTAGCATTGCGCATAAAAGAGATTTTCTGCGACAATGTCCCAATGATTTATCTGAGACCGAGCGAGAGGACAACTTTTCGCAAAGCGACCCAATATCATATATGCAGGAAGCCATTCGCGCAAGACGATATACGCGTTCGAGATCATTGCCATCTGACTGGACGCTATAGAGGCCCTGCCCATTCTAATTGCAATTTAAACTACAAACAGTCATTCTTCGTTCCAGTAGTTTTTCACAATTTATCGGGTTACGATGCACATTTTATCATCAAGGAAGTAGCCACAACGTTCGAAGGAAAGACCGATGTGCTTCCAATCACAAAAGAGAAATACATCTCCTTCACGAAGCACATTCAAATCACAGACGATTCTAAACAGAAAATCCAATTGCGCTTCATCGATTCATACAAATTCCTCAATACCAGTCCCGACAAATTAGCCTCATTTTTGACCGAGGACAAACTCAAAATTTTACGCATGCAATTTTCAACTCTATCGACGGACAATTTCAATTTGCTGACGCGAAAAGGGGTCTTCCCTTATGAGTACATTGACAACGTGAGTAGGTTGGACGACACTTGCTTACCACCACGTGACGCATTTTATTGTTCCCTGACAGATGCTACAGTATCCGAGAGCGAGTACGCACATGCGGAGAACGTTTGGGAGCGGTTCTCCATTCGAACGCTGGGTGACTATAGCGATTTCTACTTGAAGACAGATGTCTTGTTATTAGCTGATATTTTCAAATACTTTCGGAATACGTGCATTGAGAGCTATGGCCTAGATCCCGCGTATTACTATACATTGCCGGGGTATACCTGGGATGCAATGTTAAAACACTCGAATGTCAAGTTTGAATTACTAACGGACATCGACATGGTTTTATTCGTTGAGCGGGGTATACGCGGTGGTCTCAGTCAATGCTCAAACCGATATGCACACGCTAATAATAAGTACATGGAGTCGTTTGATTCATCGAAAGCATCATCATACTTGATGTATTTTGACTTCAACAATTTGTATGGATGGGCAATGTGTCAACCCTTGCCATTTGCAGATTTTCGATGGGTTAACGACGTGTCCAAGTTTGATCCATTATCCATCGCGCTAGATTCACCTACAGGCTACATCTTTGAGGTCGACTTGGAATATCCCCAATCTCTACACGATGCGCACAAAGACCTACCGTTTTGTCCAATACACGAAAAACCACCGGGTAAGAAGCAGGAAAAGCTGCTAGCAACCGTCTACGATAAAAAACCCTACATCATACACTACAGAAATTTGCAACAATGTTTACGTCATGGACTTTGCCTCACGAAAATCCATAGGGTATTACAATTCACACAATCCCCACGGCTACGTTCATATATCGAGTTGAATACTCAGTTTCGAACGCTGGCCAAAAACGATTTTGAAAAGAATTTATTCAAATTGATGAATAATGCGGTGCTTGGCAAAACGATGGAGAATGTGCGCAATCATGTAGATGTAAAGCTTTTGACAAAATGGGAGGGCAGGTATGGCGCGGAGGCAATGATTGCGAAGCCAAACTTCCACAGCTGAAGCGTTTTGTCCGAAAACCTCGTTGCGGTAGAATTGCGCAATCTCGAGGTGAAGTTCAACAAGCCGATATATGTGGGTATGTGCATACTCGACATATCCAAAACGTGCTTGTATGGATTTCATCACGAGTATATGGTACCTCGGTATCGAGATAAATGTAAAGTCATGTATACCGATACGGATAGTCTCATATATGACATTGAGAGCGATGATATATATGCCGACTTGAAGCGCGACATTTCAAAATTCAATACAAGCGATTATTCGGCGGACAATAGGTATGGTATACCGCTCGTCAACAAGAAGGTACCCGGTCTCATGAAGGACGAATGTAATGGAGCAATTATGACGGAATTTATTGGACTTCGATCGAAAATGTACTCGACACGTGTCGAGGGTAAGGACACGAAAAAAGTTAAAGGTGTCAAGAGTAGCGTTGTGGCGAGGACAATCACGTTTGACGATTATGCTCAATGCTTGAAGGAAAATATTGAAATGGAGCGTAGTCAAACATGCATTCGATCAAAGTTGCATAAGGTATACACCATTCGCGAGACGAAAATTGCTCTGAGTCCTCATGACGATAAGCGGTATATCATACCTGGGACCTCTGATACCCTACCATGGGGGTATTATAGAATACCGTCGTGAAAAGTTTTGTAATTTTTTTTTTCACAACCTTGATGTAAAATTGTGTATATTTTTGTGAATATTGATGTATAAAACACGTGAAAATTATGTATATATTTTGTTCACTCGATGTTAAAATGATGTTTGTTGTATATATTTAATTGTGCAAGAATGGATTTATTATTTTCCGTAAATAAAGAAGCGGGCTTTTTATAATCACATGTGTTTATTCACGCTATCCATCTCCTCACGTTCCATGAAAAAAGGGCGACGGCGAGAAGGGGGGAAGCAAGCCTGCTGTGGAGTCGGTCGGAGGCCTTGGAGGGATGCGGGGACGACCAGCAGGTCAAGAGTCATAAAACACACATATTTTTCCACTTTCTTTATTACCGACTACAAATCGGATTTACTTATCCAACTATTGTGGCTATTGTCGAAACCTAACCACTTTACAAACATTCGATTACCGCGCTTCTTCAATACCGCTTCGATGAGATAGATATCGGGGTGCTTGACACTGAGAAGCTCTTGTTCGTAGAAACCACCGGCGATCGGTTCATCTTTATGGTCCTTCAAGTGGTACGTCACGGGATGAGTTTTTTTCACACGATAGATTGTAAATATTTCCGCTGTCCAGTTTGGGGTGTAATCCTTTTCGAAAACAGTCTTAAATTTGCTGATTCGCACTTTATCACCAACGGTGAATTTCGGCGATCGTTTCATTGGAGGCTTATTGAAAATCTGCTGCAATTGCTTCTCATTTTCCGCGTTAACATTTCTCGGCTTCATCTTAATGGTGCGGTGTACAGAATCGTTGTACTCGGCAATTAGATTATCAAGAATATCGATCCACCTATAATTACCACGAAGACTAAATTGCATCCACATCTTGTTCTTCAATGTACGATTGAAACGCTCGCAAATTGATGCCTTCAAGTTGCTATATGTTGAATACATGTGAATATTGTACTTTTTCATGATGGCCTTAAAGTCACAATTGTAGAATTCTTTTCGCCGATCAACGTGTAAGTTCTGCGGTATGCGTCCCTTAACGAGGATCGACTTCATTGCTGCTGCTGCATTTTTGCCATTCTTACTCAGCATTGGCACGACCCAGGCGAATTTCGAGAAGGTATCGATGACGGTGAGGAGAAATTTGTGGTTGGAGTTTTGACGAGTGTATGATGACATATCGACGAGCTCGGCTTGCCAGGTTTCGTCCAAGCCACGGATGTCCACATGTCGACGCGGATAGTTTCGTCAAGCAGGCTTATGTAGCTCCAGCACGAGAGCGCCCCTTTTTTCGTTCATTTTCCAGTCCACTCAGTCGTGCAACCAATTCAGCAATGACCTTTGAATTACGAATCACCAAATCTTGTAGAGTTTTGACATCGGCCTCGAGAGTCTTTGCAATGTCCCGTATCGTAGCTTCAAGTCCATGAACCAACAACTGACTACTCTCATTCATTTCTTTGCGTATGTTGTTAATGATAGTTCGAGACTTCATTTGTAACGCAATTAGAGTGATGGCGTCATCTTCTCCTTCCGGATTTGCAATGTTACATAATCATTTCTGCCCCAAGTCATAATGACCATCTGCGGTAATTCTAAAGCCAATCCCGGGTCGACCTGGAGGCCCTTGCTTACTGTGGAGTACACTTCTACTTGAATGACGTCCAAACACATCGACATTCATGATGAGAATGCGTAAATTCTCCGATGTCGAGTTAATAAATGATTTCAGCTTCGCGCAATTCCTCAATATTCGATATAATTTCATTCGCATGTGATGAATTTCCGGCTGCTTGGGATGCCAGAAGTAAGAGAAGACGATCCACTAGCTCGTTTGGATTATCCCAATAAATATAGTCCAATTGGGTGTTTTTTCTAGCTAGCTTATACTTTGGCATACCCTGTCCCACATGATGATCGACTATATTTGCGATATATGTGTTAAATTTGTGGCTGGTGCCGTCGTATAGCCTCACTAGGCTTATACAATTTTGTGCGCATTCGTCGAGATTACAATCTTTTCGTAGTTTTTCAAATCATCCGGTGTGAGAGTTTCGACATTTCGACATTAGGCATTTTTTTAAACCACAGCTCCGTTAATCCAACAGTTTTCGCATAACTCGCATCTCCCACACGAATGTGTTGAGAGTCGAAAATTATCGGAGAATTGCCAATCATTAATTTGTTGTTAGCGAGATTTCGTACACCGTATAATACATGCAAGCTTGCCTTTCTATTTGTTTGTAATAACAGGAGATATTCGCTGATCAGCTCATCGACATTTTGCGAGTCATCATCATCCTCATATATCAATTTAAACGAATCTTGTGTTTCACTCTTCAAGGAATCATGTGCCGCATTTTGATTTTTCACACTATTTAACGCATCTTCTTTTTCTTCTTCAACATTATCACCCACTTTTTCATCCTTAACTTCCTCCTTCACCGCCACTACCTCACCGTTTTTATACGACACCAATTTCTCCAATGGCCCCACTATAGGCTTAAGGAGTGAGGACTACTTGGAACGTTAAAAAAAAGCCTTTTTTCGATTTTTTTTCGGCCAAACGATAAAATAATTTACAACGAAAGTTCTTCCGTTTAAAAGATATATATTTAATGTAAACATTATAATTTTTTTAAAGAAATATGTTTCGAAATAAGCCGATACGTATCAATGGCCGAGGACGCTGCAAAAAAATAGGTTTTGCGGTGATCACTCTCACGCTGTGACGGATTATCTGAAACCAACAAAACAGGGGGGAATCTTTAGTTAATGATATAATGCTCCGGTTGAACGAAGGGTTTTTAAAAATTTCCATTTTTCACAAAATGGCGGACGTTGAAAGTCAAAAGTGTTGTTTTGACCGAAATTTCACTTACAAAAATTGACTATAAAAAAAAAATAATTGTCCAAAAAAAATCCTTCGTTCATCCGGAGGAAAACTATGTATAGCAGAAGTGATATAAATTTCAACCCGATCGGTAAAGCCGTTCTCGAGTTACATTGATCACCGACTTCGAAAACATGGTTTTGAGAAAAACGAGTTTAAAGTTTTGAGTACGATTTGCATGCAGATAAATTTTTTTTTGTAACTTACATAGAGTCGTCTATTCCTGGGCCACGTGGTTCGCCTTCCTGCGCTTTATTAATTGCATCTGAAGCCATTTTCAGTTGCCGCCGAGCTACCCTCGCCTCTCGAGTATTTTCTAGGGATCGCCGGTTAGCTTTCTCGACTCGAATACAATCTTCGGCCTTGGCAAACGCGTGGGCGTGTGGTCCCAACTTGATCCCCATGGCATCAAAGACTGCTAGCAAACCGTATGTACCCTCGTTAAAAGTGCAGGTAGCGATGTGAGCGGCTATGCTGACGGTAGTATAGCTGGCAGGTAATGTTTTCGGCATGATCTTCCAAACGATTTGGTTAAAACTTTTGTTGCTGTTCTGTGTGAAACCTCCAATGCACCTTTGCAACAATTCATCGTTTGTGAGACTTTCATAAATAGGTTTTATTGCATCGAAGACTTGCTTCGGCAACGCAGTGTAATCGTGTTTGAAAGACTTCAACTTCTTCTCGGCCTTTGCTTGTTGATATTTGCACCACGAGTCAGCACCTCGTGGACACTTGTGATGCTGCAGTTTCTCGTCGGTTGAAATCTTGTGATAGAGCGTAGCCCAAATGGCATCCTTCATTTTTTCAACCAAATCAGAGTTGTCACGAATAGCCTTGCTTTGCCAAAAATTTTTCTTATTTTCTATATATATATATTTATAGGTATGAAATACAATAAAGACCTTCAGCGACCCTTTGGAGTCGAGCGCACAGCTGCCGCTACCTGTTTACTTTATATGGCTCAAACACGGCGTTCTTCAAAGTTATGTATTTCGGCGAATAATGGTCTGATTTACATTCAATTAGTCGGAAAATACTCGTAAGATATTATACTTTTAGAAAATGAAAAAAATCGATTTTTTGATAATTTTAACTAGACCTCCCTCCTTAAAGACATCCTGCATTCTCTGCTGATCGTTATCTTTCCCAATTTTCATCATTCGATGCTTTCGTCTGATTGCATCGCTCGCCTTGGCAATTTCACGCAATGCATCCTTTTCACGCAACAATTGTTCGCTCTTCATGTTGTCACTACCACGGCATGCGCAATACTGTCTTTTCAACTACCAGCGATGAGTCATTTATCAATAGTGAGAAAATAATCAAAACCTTGTCTATATCGACCATCATTAATATCGCTATCCTTGTCAATCGTGATAAATGCATACTTGTCAGAATTCCAGCATTTCACGCACATGTTTTTAAAGCACGTATAAGTCATGTCCGTATTAACATGGTCATTGTACACGTATTTGAGATTCATATCATCCTGCTTGAAAAGCACCACCAAATTTGCATTTTCCCTCACGAGATGTTTGGGAATACGAGTGTACGTCTGACAAAGATAAAAACTGTCAACAATCTCGTGTCGTCCCATGGAAAAGAATGCCCGAACATTATCCTGCTTTTCGCATGCTATGTCATCAAAGATGAATATAGAGTTGGATTGTGCATCACTTGGTGCTATCACTTGTTCATGCGCCTCGAATGGATGATATTCAACTCCACTCACAGGTTCGAGGAGGTATTCGAGCAACTTATACTTCGCTGCTTGAGCGATTTGGAATACAAGTAAATATTCTCAAATCTCAAACCATTCGGATGGATGATGAGAGTGAGCAAAGCGTTGGTTTTCTCACAATTCGATGAACCGCAAAACAGTGCACCTATGCTATCCGGCAATAAATTCCCATGGCGTTTTTGTTTCTTTTTCCCTCTACGGTCTTCGACAAACTCGTCGAAATTTATCACGGGAAGTCCGCCTCCGATAGTTTGCTTCCTGGACGTCATCTCATACACGACTAATGGCGAAATCATATAAATAGGCTTCTTATAGGGATTATCCATCAGTCGCGTATTGTCTTTAGACATGATTGTGCATGGGAAGAGTGGTAAAGGTTTGGTCAACCGCCTAATCAACAAATTCCCCGTTGAACTACATTTGCCTGGCTATCAGTATTGTGGACCAGGCACAAAGTTGGCCAAGCGCCTTGCTCGTAGCGATCCGGGCATTAATCCATTGGATACGGCTTGCAAACAACACGATATTGCCTATTCGAAAAATCCAGATAATCTTGAGGCGAGACATTTGGCGGATAAAGTGTTGGCTGAACAGGCTAAGCAACGTGTTACTGCGAGAGACGTTAGTATCGGTGAAAAAGCCAGTGCTTGGGGTGTGGCAAATATTATGAAGACGAAGAGAAAATTTGGCATGGGAATGAAGGCCCGCAAGGGTGGCATTTGTTTGATAAAGATAATTGGCGCTGCAAAGAAGACGATGATTCAAAGTAATGATCCGCATAAGATTATCAAATCAGCTCTAAAGGGTGCTCGTGCAGCGGTAAAGTTGCAAGGTGGTAAAGTGCGCACACCTGGGGTTCTACCTGTACCCCATAAAATTGGTGGTTTATTGCACTTCCTCGTGCCCATTTTTGCTGGTCTTAGCGCTGTGGGTGCTTTGTCAGGTGGTGCGGATAGTATAGTTAAAGCTGTAAATGCTGCTCAAGCAGCTAAACGTTAATTGGATGAAAGTAAGCGCCATAATCGGAAAATTGAAGCAATTGCATTAGGTCGGGGTCTACGTCTGAAACCATATAAGCAGGGATTGGGCCTTCATATTAAGCCAAAAAACTAGAAGTAACGCTACCACACCAACCCCTCACCGACAGCGACCTACTCAAATACGCAAAAATCCTAAAGATTCCACATTTTCGTGTAGTTTACATGCGTGATACATTGCCAGCGAGCGGACCTCTCAAATGTGAAGCAGCAATTGTAAATTTGGATGACAATGTCGGTCCTGGAACACACTGGGTCGCTTACAAAAAGACCGGATCGAAAGTCATGTACTTTGATAGTTTCGGCAATCTACCACCACCATCCGAACTCATAAGATATCTCCGTGTCAGTAGCGTTCATTATAATTATACTAGATATCAGGAATATGATACGATTGAATGTGGACATTTGTGTCTCAAGTTTCTTTGTCGGCAGCTGCAGCACAAAGACAAATATACACTATATATAGGGGGGAAATGACGTGGAGAATTCAGTTGTCAATTTACCAGCATCATGGATGAAAGTTTAACATTGACCATATCTGGCCCATCGTCCATACTCGAGGCGCAATACTTTCCCCCCATCGAACTCTCGCCACACAAAAATTATACTCTCGGTCTCATGGAATTGTTAACATTCAACTCTATTCCCAATATCGACGTTGACCACGATAAACTTTACGTGGGAGATGAGGTGTTGACGATACCTACGGGCAGTTATGAAATAGAGGATATTGAGACTTTTGTACAAGCAGAGCTCGCGCGTAAAAACGTCAGCATCAGCCTTAAACCCAACAATAACACGCTACGCAGTGAGATCGAGTGTGATCGTGATGTAAATTTTGAGCCAAAAGATTCTATTGGGCATCTACTAGGCTTCACCGCACGCAAATTGGAAGCCAATAAAAGACACGAATCCGATCTTCCAGTAGCCATTCTCAAAGTGAACGCCCTACGCGTTGAATGCAACATTACCGCTGGTGCCTATATTTACGGACAAAAAGTACACACAATTCATGATTTTTTTTCCATCTGTGCCACCGGGCTATAAGATCATTGAAGTTCCCTCCCACGTAATTTATCTGCCAATCACGAGCCGAACGATTGACACGATACAGCTTCGCATAGTGGATCAAGATGGTGGTTTGGTAAATTTCCGCGGTGAAGTAATCACCATACGCCTGCATATAAAGTCGTGATGGGCATTGTTTTCAATAGATCTTCTAATAACAATAAACGGCCATGGATAAAAACAATCAGTCGTCGACCAGCGTCCAAAGTGCTAACACCTCAAAACGTGCTACTCTTGAAGAATTTGGGTCTCAAAGTGCGTGGCGAAAGCGTGTCAAAAATTATTTAGTCTGTGCTCTGTGCATCTGTTGCGTGAAATGGAAGAAGAAATTGTAAACATTCAGGCGCCCGTGGTCTTTGATGAATCCATCGTCTATTGTGAGATTCACGCTCATCAGCCATATGCATCTTCAACCTTCAATAACAGCGATGAAGTTCGTATTGCCATCCAACATCAAGACCTCTCCATCCTGCCAAGCAAGAGTTCCTTACACATATATGGAAAATTATCCAAGCGAGATGGGATGCCAACCACTGCTACAAGTCTCGTCAACAATGCCATTTGTCATTTGTTTGAGGAAGTGCGATATGAGTTGAATGCCATACAAATCGATCGTAATAAGAATGTCGGCATTACGAGTGTAATTAAGGGATATTCATCTCTCTCACCGGCCAAAAGCTCGAGAACACTGGATGGCTCGATGTCGAAGAGACCAAGCAGATTGTAGATGTATCGAGAAACTTTGATGTCTGTATACCGCTCAGCATGTTCGTTGGATTTGCCGAAGATTATCGGAACATTGTCGTAAATGTCAAGCACGAGTTGATTCTCACGAGATCAAAGACCGACGACAATGCCATTGTACAAACAGCGCCCGAAGACTACAAACTCGTGTTGCATAAAATAGAATGGCTCGTGCCGTATGTGACAGTCTCAGATCAGCGAAAAATTCAACTGTTAAAGTTTCTCGCCAAAGACGCACCAATCTCCATAAGTTTCCGAACATGGGAACTGTATGAATATCCATTGCTGCCTGCCACCTCCAAGCACGTGTGGTCTGTGAAAACCTCGATTCAGCTGGAGAAGCCACGATATGTCATACTCGCGTTGCAGACGGAACGGAAAAATAAGAAACAAAACAATGCGAGCCACTTTGATCATTGTAACCTGAGCGACGTCAAACTATACCTCAATTCGCAGTGTTATCCATATGGAAATTTGAATTTGAACATTGATCAAAATCAATATCCTCTTCTCTATGAGATGTATGCAAACTTTCAACCGACCTATTACAACAAAGAACGATGGCTGAGCAGGATGGAATTTTTAGAAAAAGCCCCCCTCGTTGTCATTGACTGCTCAAAACAAAACGATTCGCTCCGGTCCTGTTGATGTGCGCCTTGAGTTTGAATTGAAAAACAATATTCCACCGCAAACTTCAGCGTACTGCACGATCTTTCATGATCGTATTGTCGAGTACAATCCAATTAGTGATGGATTGGAGTAGACCGATAGAATTGGATAGAATTCCGATTGGATAGATCCGATAGAATTGGAGTAAGACTGTATATACGAGCATTCTTTTATGAATCGCCTATAAAATAATAATAAATCGATAGTGAGCAAATTTGATTGTTTTCGAATATTAATATTGCACTAATAATTTGATAAGGTGACGATGTATTTTTATTAATTGTGTAGTATTTATTTATCATCTGATAATGCATATTGACCTGTACCGTTCTTCGGGCGATAATCAGGGAAAACGTATTATTTTCGTCATTGAACGGGTTACCGATCAGGCCACAATGGAGTGATAATAGAGGAGATATCGAATTTGGGCCGACAGCAGGTTAGGTGGGGTCGAGGCAACGGTTTGAGAAAGCAGGTTAAGGAGGCCTGTGTTCTGCACGTTTCACTGAAACTGGGGTTCGAAAGAACGTTTGGGAGGTCTACCAGAGGCTACACTGGACCAAGAGGAGGTCTCTTCATGGCACTGAACTCGACAAATGGGGTTTGGTAGGTTCAACGGAGGCTGGCGGCTTATGTATCACAAAAGAAATGGGTCCTGCGAAAGTTCAGAGGAGGCTAAAAATGTTGACTCGGGAACCTTGTCAACGCAGCATCGGAACAGATGCGAGCCGTGAAACGTAAAGTAACAGCTTTTTTTTTAATTTAACTACATTATCGTAGAACTGCAAGCTGTTGCAATAAGCACATTCATTAGTTTTGCTGAACGGTAGGAAGTGTGGAAGTAGAGGATGCATCCTATGATGCACGCTCATTTATTTTCCTCCGTGAGGGTTTTTTGGTTCTGGGTGGTTAATTTGTACGGAATCGCTTTTGCACATCCACTGGCTTGAATTTTTTAAATCTCCTTGTGATTAGTCGTCGATCCAGCAGGCTGGATGCCAGCTCGTTTGGGTGGTTTCCGAGTCGCTTCTCGTAACTGGTGCATAACTTTTGAGCTATGTTCTTGACCGTGCCAATCCCCAGATCTTTATGCAATGTGGCATTGGAGACGTACCATGGGGCATCCGCTAGGATTCTCAGCGTTTTGGATTGGAATCTTTGAAGGATCTCGATGTTGGAGTTACTAGTCGTACCCCAGAGCTGCATGCCGTAGGTCCAGATTGGCATTAAAGTAACAGCCGACTCAAAGAATCTTAGAGTCACGTTCACGCGTAGTACGGCACGAACCCGTACGATGTAAACAAAAACAACCAAGATAATTGGAATTTAATAAGAAATGAGAAATTCAAGAAATCTTTTGGGAAAATAAATGTCAATTAAAGGTTCAATTAAATAAGTATGCAAGTGTGGAATGTGTCTCTTGTATAATGCATTGGTAAAACTATTTGTAAGCTGAGAGACGACCTGACAAAAGCAAAAAACAAACATTTTATCGTTTTTTGTGTCTTGGACCAGAAATCATTGATTTCGTCTTCCTAAGAGGGAGGGATGTTAAGCCCCGAATTTAACGCATACTTTAAGGCGCATAGAAACAAGCATATTAGATGTATGAAATCAAGAGTCCATAATCCCCTGTGTAAACGAGATCAGTTTGGGCAGGTGAAGCGCCTCCAGAGGTGACTTTGTCGACACGTATCGCTGAATCGACATCGCACGATTCGAACAGTCGAGAACAATCGATTGCCAATAAACGAGTTAACAATTGGAGGAACGAAACGGAATGTCGCTTATTCGCCTCAAAACTCGACATTTTCGCACGAAAAAAATTATGTGATGCTGATACAAAATCGCTGATATTTCAAGATTATGGTCTTGCCATATGTCCAACCGTGAGATATGACGTTTTACATCTGGCAATTTCAACAGGATAATATGTTGTCAACGTTTACAAATAAGCGGAGACTTATTTGTACTACCAATATAATGAAGATGAAGAACCGCCATATCGCCCGCGACTAGATACAATAAATAGTACTGCAAGTATCAATATTTTAGAAAAAAATATAACTTTATATCAAGAAAAACGAAACAAAAACTTTGAACGCGGTTTTCTCGACACTACTTATTTCGATCTTGTACCAGCGAATACTCAAAAACTTATAGACCGATTTTCAATTTTTTGTTGTTGACATTTTTGTAATCGCAGTAACTAAGATTGTACGACGCCGATTTTGATCATGACTATTTTCAAAGACTGCTTGAATACAAAAATAGGGCCTTGAAAATAGAAAAAAATGTCCAATGTGTCGGCATTTTGTAAAAAAAACCGAAATTAAAAAATGGCTACGCATAACGATAGCTACATTTGTAAAGATATCGATAAATTGTTGACTTTTTATTTGTAGATAACCTTTCATAAAGATATCGATGGGACAATGAAGAGAATTTTTTTTTCGTCTTCAAATCAATGCACATATGTCGGTTAATTTTAAAGATTTTTTTCATAAAAATTGGTACAAAACTAGATAAATATATACTTCATAAAATGAGTATAAACCCGATCCTTTATCGATATCTCTTCATATGTAGAGATATCGAAAAATTGTTGTCCTTATTTGTGGATAACCTTTCATAAAGATATCGATTGGACAATAAAGAGAAATTTTTTTTTCGTCCTCATATCAATGCACATATCTCGGTCAATTTTGAAGATTTTTCTATAAAGATTGGTATAAAACTAGATGAATATATACTTCATAAAATCAGTATAAACCCGATCCTTTTATGATTAGTTATGTGTATGAAAAAAATCGCAATTATTTACGGCAAAGCACCCGTGACGTAACAGATTAAAGGGGGGGTTCGGGCCAGGCGTACGGTCGTACTACGTGGGGGGGGGGGGGGGGGTAAAAAATGGGCATTTGACGTTAAGTAATTTGTGTACGCCCGCAAAGTAGTATTTTAGTATGGTAGACTTAAATAGTAGACAAAGTAGGCTTAATAGTTTAGTTGTATTTGCGAACTCTCGTCTACAATTAGTATCTTACAAAAAAAATCATAAAAACCAAAATAACTTTCAAACCACTGGAAATCCCATAACATACATGGGGGTTCAATCGATAGGTACTGAGGTTCCCCATGGTTATGTTTAATTTGCTCCACTCCGCGCGTTACACTCTATATATTGCTGGACTTCATGCACAGTAACGTCATCAGCAGGGAGACTATACTAAAGGAGTCCGAACTGTAATGGGAGGGATAGGGAAAAACTGGTACGTGTAAGAAACGCCTCAATGTAGGACGACAGAATTATATATATTTTATGCGTGAATAATACAAAATCGCGTGACGTCGTGTGCAATAGTATTTAGAGCACGTATGAATAGAAATTAGAAGATGTTCGGGTTTGGAAGTCTCTCGAGAAGTGATCGACGCCTCGATGGTCGAAACGTCGATCCCCTTGCGAGCGGTGGAGCCCACCAGCCCTTCGTACCGCTCGCTAAGCAGTTATCGTCTTCGTATAAACAGCTCGGATGATCGCCACTCGAGGCGAGACGTTGGTAACTACGTCTCTATCGTCAACGTGAGTGCGATTCATATGCGAAACTGTTTCATACCCGAAACTGTTGTATTTAAGTAGTACTTGATTGAGCCACCAGCAGCGCTGGGCAGCAGCTGATGACGCATCGCGCAATGAAGGTAGCCACGTGTCAGAGAGATGAAACGAGGTTATTGATTGTTATAAACAATTAGCAGTAATTACTATTTACTGGTTCGCGTGCGCATGAGCATGAGGTGTTTGAATATACAGTTCCTGGTTATGTTCTTCTTCTTCTTCTTATTTCACTTTGGCTGGCTCGTTGCCAGCCTGGCCACTGGTGGTTACCGCGCCGGCCATTGGATTCCTGGTTATGTTCCTTTTCATTTTCGCTTAATGGAATGAAGTTCCTCGCGATTTGACCCCACCGCCGAAGCATCAGCCATCACTGGTACCACATAGTGGCCGCAATGGGAACTGTGTTTTTCCAAAAGCAAAAGATTTACATATTTACTCGTGGTTTTCTTCTATGCCTTCATTAAGTTTTTTCATACATTTTGTTTATTGTGCGGAAAAACAGTATTACAGATAATCTGTTTGTCAATTCGATGATCATTTATCATCACAAAAATGGAAGTACTTCTTGCGGCAAGAATTTCTATTTTTGAGATATAACTTTGTTATATTTGACAAAGTTATATTTTAAAGATAATTTTATTGACGAACAACATAATGAAGTTCAAAAGCGTTGTTTTTTCCACAACAAATGGCATTTAAAAAAACTTTTTATGTGCATAATCGTTGAAACTGATTGCCGCGAATTATCTGTTTACACATTTGAATTTAAAAAATAAAAAAAAGTTGCCGGCAGCGAGATTCGAACCAGAGACGACGGGCATATGAAGCAGAGACCTTGCTCGCTGCGCCACGCGCTCTTTAAAACTTCTTCGAAGAATGGTATTTTAACGGATTTGAACGCAACGGAATATTTCAGTGCTGATTTTCTCGACAACGGCGAAGAAGCGCATCTTACTGCTTTGCCACATAATACCTCGGGCCATGAGCTTTTATTACACGCAGTATGAATCGAATCTGGATTTGACAATTGACAGCCTCCCCTTGTCAAAACGAATGTACTTAGCCAAATTACCTCTGTGTCAGCATTGTATGGAATGTCATCCATTCTCATCAAAATAACTTGAATTTTGCAAGTGTTCAGTTTACATTTTAACCTAAAACCGATAAAGCGTTAGTTAGTTATCTTTCATCGTGTAGAACTTGTACTTGTATTTTCTTCGTGCATAAATTAAACATTGTTTACGAAACACCGAATAAATACGAGTAATGAGGTTAGGATTTACAGCGCATGCGTTACATGTGGTAGAAAGAAAGACAGAATGCTACTCTGTCTCGTGCTCTGTCTTCGTTGCATAGCACGGTCTTACATACAGGTCGGGAAACTCCGGCGTTTTTGCATGGTGGAAAGTGTCATCGTTAGTGAGGCAAAAACGTAGTTCCTCATTTATCCATTGGAAGCGCTGGCAAGTAGAAGTTGTCTTGTAGATGTTAAAATATACAGCAATGGAAAAATAATCTCCTGACAGCCAGTACACGTGTTCACAACGTTTCTAGAAATCTAAACTACCTGAAACGCTCCGGTAGAACCGCATAGTGTGGACCCGGCCTTATCTTTTGCTATATTTTATTATATTCGATTGCGGATGCGCCAGTTCGCCTATCAACAAAACCGAAAACTGCAAAAACAATGTTTTGTAAACAACAAGCTCGTCAAACTGACAAATCAATAAAAACGGTGCCTTTTAAACATACACAATGCGTTCACTTCTTTTTTTAATGCTCTTCCATTATATTTATTTTCCGATTCTTATTAACATTGTTAAAAAAAGCAAAAGCAAAAATAAAAGTTGTAGAAACAAACACGCAATGCAATATACTAAGAATAAACATCAATAGTAAGGAACAAAAATTTGTTCATACCCCATCTACTCAAATGGCGAAAGACCAAATAAAACTATTACAGAAGTTCGAACATACGAGAAATACAGTCTACTGAAATAATAATTCTCATTCTGCCCGGGGGTCAGGAATGAAAAAATACTCAATCATTTTCCATTTATATCGCTCTTACAAATATTGGGTCTGTTCGTTTTGGCTTCACTTTTCTACACTTCTTACGCTTTCTGAGGACTTTCTATTAGTGTATCTATTGAAATTGTAGAAAGTGTAGCTAAACCGAATCGACTATGTTTATTTCGAAAAATGTGCGCCTTTGAACAGCTGTTCGGACCTGCGTTTGATTGGCTAACTTCTACCTAGCAGCGCTTCGGGTGGCAGAAGCTAGAACTGCCTGTTTGCCTCATCATTTGAGTCACTCCCCACCCTAGGGGTTTCCAGACCTGATGTAAGGCCGTGTTGCATAGCATACCTATCTATCGTCACGCACCTCGCGGCCGTGATCGGAGTGAAAAGCGTGACCATTCAGCGGACGTTCCCCCACCACCGTCGTTTCCAGACCTGTATGTCAGACCATGCCGTCGACGAGGTGAAAGCGACCGTTTGGGGAGGGAGGGTTTAAATAGCATCGCAACCCACCGCTGCTGTGACGTCAATTGTGCTCGCGGTCAGCTGCGTGGCCATCCGCGTTCGGAAGGTCTTTTTTCTTTCGGCTAAAGTCGTCTTTTGTTTTTGTTGTTCTATCATTCACCGTCAGTTCTTCATTTGCCTGAAATGGGGGATCACATACTTTCTTTACTGTCTGTATAAATTAATGGTTCAGTGTCACGCGTATTTTTGAAGAAAAAAATGTGACAAATCAACAGACACGGGACATTTGAATACGGAACTTTCAAAATTTATTGCATATTTGTAAATTCGTAAAAAAGATTCAGTCACTAGGAGAGTTTCTTCCATTAAGGCCTTAGGCCCAGTGCAGCCAGATCGCGCGTAAAAGTTACCCCCTCTCTAGTCTCTTACGCGCCCATCACACAATCATAGTAGCGCATGTCCGTGAGCGAGCGACGCTCGGACATCTTCGGCAAGAGCCGAGCGGGGTCGAAGTTTCCCGACCGTGCCTTCGGCCGCTACACCAACACATGGACGCTGAGCACGTTCATGTGCGGCCAAGCCGAAACGAAGGCTTCGAGGGAAAAAGCAATCTGAGCACGACTCGCGCGTGACGTCATCCGACGGCACGCGCGAGGCTTTTAGATGATTTCAATGCTTATTTAGCTTTTGATTCTCTGCGTTATTAATGTATACAAAAAAATGTATCGCGCACTCTGATCGCTTATTTTTTAGTTTATACGTTAATTTAAATATAATAATAAATGTAAATTACAACTTATTTATCTTCTAAAAAATTGTTTACGCTTTACTCACACCCGTCCTTATGCCAAATAAATTATAATTCATAAAAGTAAGCGAAAATATATTTATATTCATATTATTATATTAATTCTCATACTTTCATCAAGCGATAAAGCATTATTCCCAAAAACAAGCCAATCATCCATCCGGCCGCGAATCGTAAGTACCAGAAAGTGCACAAATTCTACAAGCGATGAGATGGTCCCGAGGGGCTATTCACTTGTGAAATCATTCAAGCACTTCTGTTCGAAATCGAATGCGAAATTACAAGAAATCGCCTGAAATCGCGAAGCGTCTTACTAAATCACCATTATTCGAATGTAGTTGAAATCCCTTGAAATCAGGTTTACATTTTTTGAAGTCGTCTGAAATCAGCACGAAGTCACTTGATTCAGGAAATCCCTAGAAATCATCTGGTTCTCGAAACAAGGAAATTTTATTATGATTTTTCATAATCCATTGTCCGTGCGTTCGAGCAGTCAGTCTGCGGCTCAACGCCAGTGCATGCAGAGAGATATACCGGGAGATAATTATTTGTGAAAACAAAACTATTGAAAATCTTGCCTCACTTTGCGTTGCGTTCGACTTCGAGTTCGACTGAAGGTCGACTGAAGGTATGTATATCTTAAATTAATTTTTTATTCTTTTCAAATTTGAATGTATTTAAGGAGGTACACTAGCTTCAGCAAAATGGTGATAGATCAATAAAATTTGGTGAATATATTCTTTAGTATTATTCATATTACAATTTTTACAATTGTAAAGATACAATTTTTTCAGATTTTTTGGTTGTGCCGTTTTCTTACAAATAATTCACAAGCGTTTATTTTTATCAGATACAATTTTTATCAGATTTTTTGGTTGTGCCGTTTTCTTACAAATAATTCACAAGCGTTTATTTTTATACCCGGAATATATACCTGTATCTATAAAAATGCTATGCTTATACACGTGAACTTCAATGTTCAATTATTCGATAACAGCACAATGAAAAAATCTGAAAAAAATTGTATTGACATATATAATACTAAAGAATATATTCACCAAATTTTATTGATCTATCACCATTTTGAAATTTTACCATGGTTTAGCATGGCAACATTGTATGAAGCTGGTGTACCTCGTTAAATTGACGAATAACAAACCGAAGCGATCATTAGACACCGTCTAATTTAATGAGAAAATAAGAAACGTCTTTTCGTGTAAAAATCCGAAAGAATGTGCACGTTCTCACAAATTATTATTACTATCATTTTTAAGAATTCTTTACAAAACATCTTTCTCCCTCTCTCTCCTATACATTTTTTTATTTTCCCCCTTCTCGTTTCACATTTCACGTTTCTTATTTTCTCATTTCTCATTTCCTCTTTCTTATTCAAGTATTCAAGCCATTACGCGCGGGTGAAAGACAATACCAAAGAAATTGGTGTTCTTTGTAATTGGTACGAAATCGTACAAAAATCACCAAATTTAGTTCCTGTATCGATGGATGTACATGTGTTCCAGAATCAATGTTCTAGACCGCGTATCTGGTGTTGGTGTTAAATAATTAATAAACGCGTGGGAGTCCGTATGGTGATGTCTTTATTGATAAAATTGTAACGGTCCCGACAATAAAGGTGTAACGATCCCGACGAAAAGAACGTGTAACGATCCCGACAAGAAAGATGGACGAAAGATGGATGAAAATTAATGGCGCCGACCACGTGCCCGATGCCGGTTCTTCCGTGAGGGCGTAAATCTCACGAGAGCACCGACGTGAAGGAATTTGTGTTCCCGCAAGTATGTTCCCGAGTAGGTAAAAAGCCCGTACAAAATAATTCCGATATATTGGGAGAGACCCGATGAAAAGAACCCGAGGAAAATTTGGAATAGCCCGAGACACGTGTGGTCGCACCAAAGCCCAGGAATTAACAGAACGGTCAAGGCGAGGCAATCGACCGAGAGAGACGAAGATCGTTCGAGCGCGCATGCGTCGAGGGCCGCACCGAGCGATCCCCGTCACGTGGCGCCGCACAGTAGGAGAAAAGCCCAAAAACCTGGCCAAAACCTCAAATGACCTTTGACGGGAATGAAAATTGGCTTACAGGGGTTTTCAAGGTCGCTGATTACGAATCTGAAAGCCAAATTATCGTAAACAAAATGGCCGATCCAATATGGCTGACATGAATGTTAAAAAGTTGCCATATGTCGACAAAAATTGGAATTTACGGGTTTTCAAGGTCGCTGATTACGAATCCGCAAGCCAAATTATCGTAAAAAAAATGGCCGATCCAATATGGCCGACATGAACGTTAAAAAGTTACCAGATGTTGACAAAAATTGGTATATACGGGTTTTCAAGGTCGCTGATTACCAATCCGATATCTATTGTTTATAACTTGCAACAAAGAGCTTACAGCAAATTGTTATAAACAAAATGGCCGAGTATCCTGCTAAATAGATAAGGTAATATATTTAAAAAAATCATCATAATAAAATAAACGTGAACAGTGTATTCTACGCAATTATTATTTTTATTTCCAAAATACATACGGAACGTTTCAAAAATAGAAAATTTTATTCTTAATCAAAATCGTAATCGGAGTCACTACAACTGTACGTCCGGTGTCCTTGGAAATTTTTTCTACCATAAATTCGATCAAGGAAGCGAATTTATCGGATAAATGCTCGCTGATTATCAGAAATACTTCTTTCCTTGTCAGCACCAATTCTTTGTAACCGGATCCTGTAATAAAGACATAAAATCGTAGAAAATTGGTGTTAAAGGAAAAGATAAAATTTTCAATTAATACAAAAACTTGAACAATGTACATTATTTTACCAAATAAATAACCGCAATAATTGAAATAATTTTAAGAAAATTAGACAGAAAATATTGACATGGATTTGGTTAAAAGAAAGCTTTGCTTACTATATAATATATATATATTCAAATATTTTATTTGAATGTTATAACATTTCATTCATATTTAAGAAATTTTTATGTGGTTGATTTTAATATGTATATATATATATGCATACGTATATATCATAATTAAATCATAGAAAATTTATATATATATATATATACACATACATATATATTAAAATAATTTATTTCAAGCGTATAACAGCCGTCTTGTCCGTTATGATGCTACTTCACCCATTCTCAGGTAGAGGCGCAAAGGCTGCTCAATAGTGCCGCGTGCACGCTCGGCTACCGCACGATGCGAAAAAAATCATAACGGACAAGACGCACGTTTTCCGCAGGTAACTCTTGTAAATTTCGAAAGCTTATACATTAAACTAAAGGCCGAGACTAGGAGCTTTGCAAAATGTGACAAAATATATAACTTTTCGGACCGTTGAAAATATAAGTTTTCAAAATTATTCAATTTTATTTATGCCGAAGGCTATACTACATTTCAATCATTTATACATAAACTTTAGATTCAACCGATGTAAAAACATGTTCTACATACCTCCAGAAGTCGTATCCATGTTGCAGAATTGAAATTAAACCCGTCACTTTAAAGTTATGGGTTTTTGAAGTCAGCGTTATTTTCGTCTGTTCAGCGCGTGACACGTACACTCTTCACGAACACTAACTGCCAACTGACGCTGCGGCGCAGGTATACACTTAAAGGGCTTTCCCTTCCACAATAGAATGCAGTTACTAGTCCTCTACCTGAATGACTACTCAACTGACCCTATTTCGAAAATTTATTTTTTGGGGTTTTGGCCAGGTTTTAGGGCTTTTCTCCTACTGTGCGCCGCCGCTCGTCGACCGTGTCTCCTCGATCGTTGCCGCGCCTTTTGAAAGCCCGAGATCCCGTCCCGAGGGAATGCTGATTCCCGAACATCCCGCCATCGTACAGCCGCGCTGTCGATCGAAGGTCCCGTGGTCCCGATGGGAAGAATGACCAGTTTGGCCACTGGTCGCGTGAAGCTGGAAGACGCCGTCCTGATGGTAACGACCCGAACCAGCCCGTCAGTTCCCGGATGAAGCTCGGTGACCCGAGCGAGCGGCCATTTTGCAGGAGGCAGGTTTCCGTCGGTCAGTAGCACCATGGACCCGACCCGAATCTCGTTGCGGGGGTGATGCCACCTCGAAATGGCCTGCTGTCGCTGCAAGTAGCTCGACGACCAGTGATCCCAAAAATGGTGTAGTCGCTCCTGGATGAACTGCCAGCGCGACAATCGGCTCGTGTTGATATCCCGATATGACGGCTCCGGAATTGCCGTCAGCGCGTCCCCGATGAGAAAGTGCCCGGGTGTAAGTGCGGTGAGGTCCTCTGGATCCTCGGACATAGGCTCCAGCGGACGTGAATTGAGCACGGCCTCGACCTGAACCAGAAGAGTCGTAAATTCTTCGAAGGTCAGGCTCGTCTCCCCGATGGTCCGCCGAAGGTGGAATTTGACAGATTTGACTGCCGCCTCCCATTTCCCGCCCATGTGTGGCGCTCCCGGTGGATTAAAGGCCCAGTTTGTCCCGTCGTTGGCCAAGAGTTGAGCTAGTTGCTCGGATTCCCGAGTCCCGGCCGTGAACAACTTCGTTAGCTCAGCACTGGCGCCTCGAAAATTTGTCCCGCTGTCGCTGTATAGAGTGTGACACACTCCCCGTCTCCCGATGAATCGCCGGTACGCCGCTAGGAACGTATCTGTTGATAAGTCTGTAACAATCTCCAAATGTAAGGCAGAAGTTGCAAGACAGACGAAGATGCACAGCCAACCCTTTTGTACCCGACTCCCGCGCCCGCGCCAGCTCTTGAGAGACACTGGCCCCGCGTAATCAACCCCCGTGAATAAGATTGCCCGCGATGGTGTAACCCGAGTAACCGGCAATTATCCCATGAGTTGCTGTGCTCTTACCGCCCGAAACCGAGCACAGCGAACGCACTTTAAGACCCGAGAACGCACTGGAGCCCGCCCGCCGATGATCCAGTAGCGTTTTCTTATGTGCGCTAACGTCACCTGTGTCCCTCCGTGGAACATGCGGAGGTGAGCGTCAGAGATGATTAATTGCGTGAGAGGGGAATCCCAAGGTAAAATGGCCGCATGAAGGCACTCGGGTTGTAAGGCCGAGTGTTTCAGGCGTCCCCCCACTCTCAGCGTCCCGATGTTGTCGATATAGCCCGTTAGCCGTGTGAGTGGATGCGTGCGTGGAAGCACGTGTGGTCCCGTGAGTATCTTCAGCTCTGCTTCGAAATACTCTGCTTGTGTGGCTTTTACCCAATATACCCGTGCATGGTCCAGGTCTCCCGGTGAAATATATGCTCCCGTTGACCCGTGTGATGCTCCTCTCATCTTGGCGATGGCCTTGACGAGGAGAGCCGCTATTCTCAGCAACCGTGTAAGCGATGAGTACCGATGAATGAGTTCGTAGACCCGCGAATGTTTGGTTGAAGTTGTGAGAATGAGACCTGGTCGCTCTTCGAGCGCCGCTGTATCCGCCGTCCCGGTGTAATGTAAGGGCCAATGGATTGAGGATTTGGCTAACCAGTGTGGTCCGTTCCGCCATGGTTCAAATTGCTCGAGCTGTGAGATTGTTAGCCCCCGTGATGCACAATCCGCTGGATTGTCCCGTCCCGGTGTGTATCTCCATTGTCCCGTTGGTAAAAGCTCTTGAATGGCAGTGACCCGATTGCGTACGAATTCCTTCCACCGCGATGGGTGGCTCGTAACCCATGTCAGCGCGACCGATGAATCTGTCCATAGATACACTGGTGCGCTCCCGAGGTTCAGCACCTGCTGAACGTACCGCGTCAGTTTGGCAAGAACTAGTGCGGCCGCAAGTTCCAATCGCGCGATGACAAGGCGCTTTAGCGGAGCAACCTTTGTCTTGGCGCATACCATCGAGACTCTGGTATCGCCACCCGGACCCGTGACCCGTAAGAAGACGACCGCTGCTAGTGCGACTAGAGAAGCGTCTGAAAACCCGTGTACTTGTACCGAAGTGCCCGTGGATATCCCGATCCAGCGTGGCACCGTGATCGTCCCGAGGTGGGTCAGCTCCCGACGAAATTCGACCCACGCCTCTGCAACCTTCGTTGAGACCGCGTCGTCCCATGACAGCTTGTCCAGCCAGAGTTGTTGGAGCAAGACCTTCGCCCGAATTGTGACTGGTGCAAGGAAGCCCAGTGGGTCGTACAGCTGCGCAATTTCCGACAAAATAACCCGTTTGGTGATTTCGGCACCCTCTGTGTAAGGGAGAGTGGTGAATTTGAAAGTGTCGGCGCCCGGCAGCCACGAGATCCCGAGAATTTTCGTTCCGACCTCTTCTATCACCCGAGAAGAGTCAGAACTCGACGCTACACCGATCTTGTCGCAGAAACCCGGTTCGTTGCATTGCCACTTGGCTAAGGGCATGCCGCCCTCCGAGCAAAGCCCGATTCAATGTCTCGCTTGTGTTGCTAAGTCCCCGAGATTGTCAGCGCCCCCGAAAATATCATCGACATAACGCCCCTTTGTAAGAGGGGCGACAGCCGTTGGATACTTTTCCCCGTCGTCTGCTACCAATTGTAACAAAACCCGAACTGCAAGAAACGGCGCTGGCCTCGTCCCGTATGTAACCGTAGTCAGCTGATAAGGAACGACATTCCCGAGCCCGTCGTCCCACAGGATGCGTTGAAGGTCCCAGTCGTCCCGATGTACCCGGATCTGCCGGAACATCTTAGTAATGTCCGTCGCAAACACGTACCGATATCGGCGAACCCAAAACAGCACGTCTGTTAGGTCTAATTGTAGTTTTGCCCCCGTGTGCAATATGTCGTTAAGCGAAAAACCCGAAGCCGTTTTCGCGGACCCGTTAAAAACAACCCGTAACTTTGTTGTTGTGCTGCTTTCCTTCAACACCCCGTGATGTGGGAGATAATAAGCCGTGTCCCGAGACTGTGAATCAGCTGGCGCCCGAACCATATGTTGCATCGACTCATATTCCCCGAGAAAATCTTTGTAAAGTTTTCTATAGCCCGAATCCCGCGATAATTTCCGACGCATTCGCTGCAAGCTTGCCGCCGCTGCCCGATACGAGTTTCCCAGCTCAGGTGCACCCGACTTGATAGGTAACCGAACAACGTACCGACCTGATTCGTCCCGCGAATGCGTGGAAAGAAAGTGGTTCTCACACTCTTGCTCCTCTGGCATGGGGGATGAGCCCGCGTCTTCAGGAACCTCCTCCTGAACCCAAAATTTCGAGAGGAGATCCTGCAACTCCTGGAAGCCGTTGTCCACCGCCGCGTGGTGAACCAAGGTAGAGATAGAGTGAGAGCCCGAAACCGGCCCGAGAATAACCCAGCCGAATATTGTATTTTGAGCGACTGGAGTGTCAGGAGGCCCTCGTCTGACCTCTGGTAGGACGAGCTTTCCGTATGCGTCGGCCCCCAAGATCAGATCGACCTCTCGTGGTACGAAGAACTCCGGATCAGGTAGCGTAAGACCCTGAAAATGACTCCAATGGCGATGAGGAAGAGAGAAAGACGGAAGGACAGGCATTAACTTGGGCAAAATATGTGTGTTTATTGATAATTGGTGGCGGGAGTGGAGTGACCGTAAGTCACAGCCGACCATCCCGCGTGTGTGTCCCGACGGCGTGCCCCCGACCCCGGTAATATTGATGGTTGACGACTCCCGTTGCAATCTGAGGTGGTGTACGAGCTGGTCGGAAATGAACGACAGTTCTGACCCGGTGTCGATAAGCATTCGTACGCTGTGTAAGGACCCGTTGCTCAGCGCCAGATGCGCCAACCCCGTCGCCAACAGCACCGCCACCCGTGATGATCCCGTTGCTGCCCCCGTTAATGCGGCCTCACCTCATTGTTGAGTCTCCGAGGAGGATGATGGCCCCGGTTTGCCCGTGGTCGAAGTTCCCGATGGTCCCGCAGCGTTTGACCCGTTCCCGTATTTGCTCCACCCGAAGTGGATCATGGTGTGGTGCTTCCGGTCGCACTCCTTGCACCTTGCTGCCGTCTGGCAAGACCCGACATTGTGTTTCCCGAAGCAATTGAAACAAAGCCGCAGCTTTGATACTACTTCCCGACGAGCCTCGTTCGTCATCTGATGAAACTGAGGGCACGAAACGATGAAGTGTCCCCCTTGACACTGTGCGCACGCGGTGCCCGAAGTTGTGGTGGTGGCGTACGACCGCGCGCCCGTAGCCCGTGATGACGGCTTTGCCCGGTTACCCGATGAAGAATTGGCCGATGGTCTGAGTCGTCCCGCTTCTGCTTCCTCCAAGGCCCGAGCCCGACTCGCCAGGAACGCGCGCAATTTTGCGTAGGATGGTGGTTCCTGGGATTGCCCGTGGTGAAGCTCCCATACCTCGCGCGACGCCGTGTCGAGTCGTCGCGACACCGCAAAGACCAGCACCCAGTCCCAATGCTCTATGGGCGCGCCGAGTGCTTTGAGGGAGTTGCACGCCTCGGTGATTGAGTGCACGACTCATAACGCTCCAGCAGCGTTTCCCATGCCGGCCCGAATGAGTCGGCCTCGATGGGCAGGCTCGCTATTAACTTCGCCGCCTCACCCGCTGTTGAGGTACGCAAATAGTGCATCCGCTTGACGTCGCTAATGGCCGTGTTTTCCCGCACGAGAGCGGTGAACATGTCCCGGAATGAACACCACTCTGTGTAAGCGCCCGTGAATGTAGGGAGCGAGATCTTGGGCAAATGAGTTCTGCCCCCTCCCATTGAGCCCGAGTTCTCGACAGATGCGTTGGCCGTAGGTGGAGCGGCTTGCTGCACTTGTTCCCGTAATATCCCGAGCCGTTCGTTCACCTTGGTGAACGTGTTGAACGCCTTGGAGTACCAATCTCCAGTGGCGTAGTCTGAAGTCAAAAACTCGAGGTCACACGACTCACCTATAGCCTCGTGGACGGACTCGAACTTTTCCCGGACTCCCAACCCGGAGTCCCGCATGCTCTCCACCTGAGCCATGGTAGCTGACGCCGCGTCCGTGCCCATGGCCTTGTCCAACAGGTGCCCGAGGAGCGCGATGCGAGTCCGTTGCGTCTCGATTTTCAGCGCGAAAGCGCCCGATGCGTTCGGCCGCGGTGAGGTTGCCCGTTTGCCCGCCCGTTCTCCCGATGGTGATGGTGTGCGCTGTTTGCGCACCTTGGTTGCGGCGTCCTCCGGCAGTTGCAAGGCCGCCGCCGTGGTCGAGGTCGAAGCGTCCGAGACGGACGGTAAGGCCCTCGCACCCGCGTCGACCGGCTCAGGAGCGTTCTCCCCGAGCTCGGTCTTTTGATCGGCCATTGCGAACACTCGACACTCGATTTGGCCCGATAATAATCCCGAAAACCCGAATACCCGGAGTCACTGACGAAAATGTCAAAAAAGTTCACTTAAATGCGCACAAAAAAGGGAACCCGGTTGTCCGTATTGAAACCCGCGAACAAATGTCTTGTCGGTTGAGACTGTCACTTCGAAACAACGCGCGCCCCGATACCCGAAGGATCCCAAAAATTGTCACAGGGGCCCGCGCCTAACTACTTCACTGCACAGAGTACGCTCCCGCGTGGCCCTAGGGCTACCACCGCTCGCTACGTCACTGTCCCGATCCCGAACCCGAGCGCGCACGAGGGCCGCGAGACCCGAGAGCCGGCACTGCTTCGCGCACCGCGTGGCTCGATGAAAAATCACGAACTCTTGCGACGTCTCACCGCCACTGTTCCCGATACACTTTTCCCGACCGACTGTTCCGACCACGTGAAGCCTAAAGCCCACGTGTTAAATCCCGAAGCACAAACTTTCACGCGCCACCAGATCCGGCTCGAAGGACGAAAATGTTCCAGAATCAATGTTCTAGACCGCGTATCTGGTGTTGGTGTTAAATAATTAATAAACGCGTGGGAGTCCGTGTGGTGATGTCTTTATTGATAAAATTGTAACGGTCCCGACAATAAAGGTGTAACGATCCCGACGAAAAGAACGTGTAACGATCCCGACAAGAAAGATGGACGAAAGATGGATGAAAATTAATGGCGCCGACCACGTGCCCGATGCCGGTTCTTCCGTGAGGGCGTAAATCTCACGAGAGCACCGACGTGAAGGAATTTGTGTTCCCGCAAGTATGTTCCCGAGTAGGTAAAAAGCCCGTACAAAATAATTCCGATATATTGGGAGAGACCCGATGAAAAGAACCCGAGGAAAATTTGGAATAGCCCGAGACACGTGTGGTCGCACCAAAGCCCAGGAATTAACAGAACGGTCAAGGCGAGGCAATCGACCGAGAGAGACGAAGATCGTTCGAGCGCGCATGCGTCGAGGGCCGCACCGAGCGATCCCCGTCACGTGGCGCCGCCGCTCGTCGACCGTGTCTCCCCGATCGTTGCCGCGCCTTTTGAAAGCCCGAGATCCCGTCCCGAGGGAATGCTGATTCCCGAACAACATTGTTTTATTAGTATTAAGCAATATTGTTTGACTATTTCGTCGCCTTGTATGGCCGAAACGGGTCTTTATATTGACATGGCTCTGTATGAAAAAATTAAACATTTCTTTTAATATCTATAAGTAGATACATACATACATAGGGAGACGGCGCCAGTGACGTCACAGGCGTTGTGTAGTGGGTATCCCGTGGCGGCGCGTGGTGGGGGTATCTGGCGGTCGCGGTTGCGTCGCTGTGGCACGTATGGGGAATTAGTGGTGGGGGGAGTCAGCGGTGTCGGAGGGGTGGGGGGATTGGGGCCTTTTTCGGGAGCTCGTGGCTAAGTGGGGGTGGTTTCGAGCTGCTTATCTGAATAGACCGACTGGTGGTGTGTTTTGCATATATCGAGGACCTGTTTACCGCTAGAGCAAGCGCGTGGGGGCTACGCCGCGTGGATCGTACGGGGGAATAAGGTCTTACACCGTGGGGGAGCTTCGGGTAAAGAAAAAACGCGATGATTTTCGTGAATACACGTATCGTAGTTTTTATTCAACATTTTGTCCGTTCATACATATTGTGTGTGTGTGTGTGTGTGTGTGTGTGTGTGTGTGTGTGTGTGTGTGTGCGTGCGTGCGTGCGTGCGTGCGTGTGTGTGTGTGTGTGTGTGTGTGTGTGTGTGTGTGCGTGCGTGCGTGCGTGCGTGCGTGCGTGTGTGTGTGTGTGTGTGTGTGTGCGTGCGTGCGTGCGTGCGTGCGTGCGTGTGTGTGTGTGTGTGTGTGTGTGTGTGTGTGCGTGTGTGTGTGTGTGTGCGTGTGCGTGTGTGCACGCGCGCGCGCCCGTACATGTAGATTTTAAAGTCGGGGTCTATCACACCTACTTGAAAAATGAATGCAGCAGAAATGCTGGATGTGAAATAAAGTTCTCCCCCATAAAACTTATTTTATGCAGCTGTAGTAACAAAGAGGCGCGCTCATCCAAAATGTCACTACATCAGGGTTTTGTTTTCATTTCCACAGGTAACACCGAGGTATTTACATATGCAAAGTACTCAATAATGCGTGGATGCCACCGCACGATTTTTTGTGTGAAAACCCGAGATCTTCCGCACTTATACTCCCTTTTGAATGGTTCATTTCGTTTCCACGCCTCCCCTTATATTGTAATACTATTCTTATAGTATTACAATATAAGAACACTATAGTGTGAACCTATAATGCACTCCTAAGATAGAGGAAAAATACGGGGAAAAGATTCCCGAACGAAAACGACTTCTACCACCGCAGGTTTCACACTACGAATCGAGCAGTCACTTTTGCCGACATCACCTCTTGGAACTTTCGTTGTGAACTCACGTGAAAATGGCCGAGAACGTTACACAATTAGAACAAAATCTGCGCGATCAAGCCGCCCTTGTAATTTCCGCGGAAGAGTATACAGTGTGGGAGCAACAATGTGATCAGTGTATAGAGTCGTTGGAAACACAAAGTCGAATTAAGCGACCACGATTATCACTCGGAAATCGACAATCATTGGTAGCAGGAATCGCTCGCTTAGAAGGTTTAAAAAATGTTCTACGCAGACGATTTTTACATGCGGGCGCGGGACACAGTGATCGCGGTTTGATCTGGCGAGAGATTGATACGGCGTTCGAAAATCGTGTCCTAACTGGCTGCGTCATCAATAACAACCATATTGAACCTCGTCAGTTTCTCGAAGAGGCATGTGATATGATGCTTTCACACGTGCAAGACATTACCAACAAACACTTCAGTGTAAAAGTAAATACAGTTTTCAATGGTGAATTTGAGTCAGGTCACAAACGTGCAACTCAACGTATCAACACGAAGAACTTTGAACTTTTTACCACATCCAATTTACGTGAGTGGTATACACAACGAGTTGTTAAGCCTACTCTAACATCCCTCGAAGATTTTCAAAAACGGGATAGCGGATGGGCATTGTCGCGGATACTAAACTTAACTTTAAATATCAACAAATACAATCCAATGCGTGCCGGATGTCAAACTGTTTTGTCGCGGGAAATAATCCTGAAGAAAGCGGCGGTGAATGTAAAGTCGAAGGATAACGCGTGTTTTGCGTGGTCAGTGGTCGCTGCTCTTTATCCAGTGGAAACAAACGTAGATCGAGTAACTTCATATCCACACTACTCATCTGTACTGCAGCTTCAGGGAATTTCTTTTCCAATGACTCTCAATCAAATAAAGAAATTTGAATCGCAAAATGAAGTTTCGATCAATGTATATACAACTGAAAAGAAAAACATCGTTCCAATTCGAATATGCGACAAAAAGCTGGATAAACACATTAATTTGTTGTACGTGGAGGATTCCTCGGACCACAACGTGGGACACTTTGTATGGATAAAAAATTTATCCCGGTTGGTGAGCGCGCAGCTGAGCAAAAGAACCGGCAAAAAACACATCTGCGATCGGTGAGTAACAAAAAGCATACTCGAGAATACACACATGAGCAAGTATGTACTTCAATAATATAATTCTTTCCATCGTTTTGTTATAGGTGTTTGCACTGCTTTTACACGGAGGCTAAATTACGATCGCACGAGATGGATTGTGGAAAATCAAACGACTGTGCCATTCGATTACGTGGTGAAACGGACAAATGGCTAGCGTTCGAAAACTTTCAACGAAAAGAGCGACTTCCGTTTGTGATTTATGCGGATCTCGAGTGCGTTTTGGCAAATGTTGACAACAAAAATATACAGCAACAGCACGAAGTGTTTAGCGTAGCGTACTACGTACATTGCTCGTATGACGATTCCTTATCGGGATACTACTCGCGGGGCGATGCCAATTGCATCCCATGGTTTGTTGAGAACCTTAAAAATTTAGCTTTGCGCATCAACGATATTCTATCGGATAGTGTTCCCGTGGTACTTCTAACTCC
This sequence comes from Ophion slaviceki, assembly GCA_944452715.1. NCBI lineage: Eukaryota > Metazoa > Arthropoda > Insecta > Hymenoptera > Ichneumonidae > Ophion > Ophion slaviceki. The sequence goes on from OX101786.1 coordinate 50,716,024, forward strand.
AGATGAGCGGGCAAAATTTAGAAGCGCTGCTCAGTGCCATATATGTGAAAAACCATTTGCCGAAGACGACACACGTGTTCGTGATCATTGCCTTTTGACCGGACGTTATAGAGGTCCCGCCCATTCTAACTGCAATTTGAATTACCAACGGTATTTTTTCATCCCCGTATTTTTTCATAATTTGTCCGGCTATGGTGCACAGCTCTTCATCGAGGAACTAGCCACAGCATTCGAGGGGAAAACCACTATGCTGCCCATAACTAGAGAGGAATACATTTGTTTTACAAAAACATTTCGAACGGCAGACAATTCACATTCGATTCAATTACGCTTCATCGATGCATGCAAATTTCTCAATGCGAGTCTGGATGACCTGGCCTCATTTTTGACAATGGACAAACTAAAAATTTTACGTTCGCAATTTCGTGACATAACGAGCGATAGTTTCATCCTATTAACTCGAAAGGGCGTCTTCCCCAATGAATATATCGATAGTGTAAACCGATTGGAAGACTATCACCTACCACCACGAAACGCATTCTACAGTACTTTGACTGGTGACATTGTAAGTGAGAACGAATACGCTCACGCCAAGAATGTATGGGAACGGTTTTCTATTCAAACGTTAGGTGAATATAGTGACTTGTATTTGAAGACCGAAGTTTTGTGGCTGGCCGACGTTTTTGAGAACTTTCGCAATAGCTGTATGGAGCGTTACAGGCTCGACCCCGCTTATTACTATACTCTTCCCGGCTACACATGGGATGCAATGTTGAAACACACATGCGTTAACTTCGAATTGCTCACCGACATTGACATGATATTATTTGTTGAACGGGGTATACGCGGTGGCCTGAGTCAGTGCTCAAATAGGTATGCGCGCGCCAATAACAAATACATGGAATCATTCGATCCATCAAGGTCCTCCTCATACTTGATGTATTTCGATGTGAATAATTCGTATGGATGGGCAATGTGTCAACCATTGCCCTATGCTGATTTTCGATGGGTCGATGAGTTGTCGACATTCGATTTATCATCTATCGCGCTAGATTCACCGACCGGTTACATTCTTGAGGTTGACTTAGAGTACCCGGCATGTCTACACGATGCACACACGGACTTACCGTTTTGTTCAACACATGGTAAACCACCTGGTGGACAATACGAAAAACTCCTTGCAACCGTGCATAACAAGGAACGGTATGTTATTCATTATCGCAATCTGCAGCAGTGTGTACGACACGGTCTCAAAATCACCAAAATTCATAGAATACTCCAATTCTCCCAATCGCCCTGGCTACGAACATATATCGAGCTGAACGCGCAGTTCCGAACCCAAGCAAAGAATAATTTTGAAAAAAATCTCTATAAATTGATGAATAATGCGGTGTTTGGGAAAACAATAGAAAATGTGCGCAATCACGTAGACGTCAAGATTTTAACACGGTGGGAGGGCAGGTACGGTGCAGAGGCAATGATTGCAAAACCAAATTTTCATAGCCGGAGTGTTTTTTCAGAAAACCTTATTGCTGTCGAATTACGCAAGCTCGAGGTGAAATTCAATAAACCAATATATGTGGGTATGTGCATACTCGACATATCGAAGACATGTTTATATGATTTTCATCATGAGTACATGGTGCCTCTGTATAAAGAAAAATGTACAGTGTTGTACACCGATACGGATAGTCTAATATACAACATTGAGTGTGAGGATGTGTACGACGACATGAAGCGTAATATCCATCGTTTCGATACGAGCGAGTACCCGGCGAGCAATGGGTATGATATACCGCTTGTCAACAAAAATGTTCCCGAACTTATGAAAGACGAAAATAATGGTCGGATAATGACGGAATTTGTCGGAGTTAGAGCAAAAATGTATGCAGTGCGAGTCGATGGTAAAGACGTTACGAAGACACTGAAGCGCGATAAGAGTAACATCGGGGCGAGAAAGATCTCCTTCGAGGATTACACGAAATGCTTATATGACCAGATCGAAATGACTGGTCAGCAAGCATGCATACGATCGATGTTGCATGAAGTGTACACCACCAACGAGACAAAAATTGCTCTAAGTCCGCGCGATGACAAACGGTATATCATACCTGGAACTACGAAAACGTTGCCATGGGGGCATTATAGGATACAATCGTAGGGTGTATTTTTTTAATTGTAGATAAGCTTGTAAAATAATTGTAAAAAAGCTTGTTCTGCAAATAATCAACGCTGTGAGAAACGACGTTTGTAAATTATAGCGTTTGTCTGTTGTATATAATAAATTGGTTCATGAATTTTTCAACTGAGAAAATGAAGAAGGGCCCGTTGTAGTTTGGCGAATCACCTAATTTTTCCTCACACTCTCCTGACACGCTTCTACGGGAAAGAGAGAAAGAGAGAGAGAGAGAGGTGTCATAAAATTTAAAACATTTTTATTGTCCGCTCCACATCAGGTTTGCTCATTCAGCTATTGTGAGTATTGTCGAAAGCCAACCCCATTACAAACATTCGATTATTACGCTGCTACAATACTTTTTCAATGAGATCAATTTCGACATATTCGACATAATTTCGACATATAAGTAGCTCCTGATCGTACAAATCACCTGCAACGGCTCCATCGTTATAGCCCGTCAGATGAAATGCTACAGACTTCGCCATTTTCTCTCGATATATGGCAAATATTTTCGCTGGCCAGTTCGGTGCGTAATCCTTTCAGAATACACTCTTAAATTTACTGATTCTTAACGCTCTTTATTGTCAATTTTTTACTTACATAATGATGCGGTTTAAATTTTTTTGAAATGGGGTCCTATGAAACCATGTTGTTGTGGCAGCTTCTCATTTTCAACGTTGATGCTACTCAGTTTCACCTGCCTTATCGTATAGTGTACATAATCATCAGACGCGTCTACTAGGTTATCAAGAATACCGATGTACCTATAATTACTACGTAGGCTAAATTGCATTCGCATCTTATTCCTCACTGCACGATTGAAATACTCACAAATGGATGCTTTTAAATTGCTATACCCAGAATACAGGCGAAAATTATACGTTTTTTATTAGGGTTTTAAAGCGACCATTATAAAATGATATTCCCTGATCAAAGTGCAAGTTCTGCGGTATACGTCCCCTTGACAAGTGTTGACGTCACTGCGGTTCCTGCATCATTACCATTCTTACTGCGTAGGCGTACGGCCGAGGCAAATTTTGAGACAGTATCGATGACGGTTAGGTGAAATTTATGTTTGGAGTTTTTACGCGCGTACGATGAAATATCGACGAGATCAGCTTGCTATGGTTCATCCAAGCCGCGAATGTTCACAAGTAAAAGGTCTAGTAGCGTCGAGTTCATCAACGCTTCGCACAACGAACGAGTTTTTTATTTGAAGCACTTAAAGTAACGCTACCAACTTTGTCCTTCCGATGTAACACTTGGATGACAGTGGTATACCGTACGAGGCAGCTTGAACGATAATTCGAACCATCTTGCGAGGAGCTCCCACGATCTACGCGGCGGAATCCGAGAAATACTCGAAGCTGTCAATATTTACGCAAAAATCGGCACAAAATCGTGTCAATTATCCACAGACGCTTCAGTTAAGATAGAGCGCATCGTCGCCGTGCAAGGGCTCAAGACACCCACCAACGAGTTTATACTAAAGGAGATATCCATCACCAAACTTCACGACAGGAACGCTGATCCGCAAAGTAGATATGAATTGAAGGCATATAAAACAATAGTTTATTAATAATAAAATTAAACAATTACATAATCATAGTGTATGCTATGCATTAAACCTTGGTGTGTGTGTGTGTGTCCGTTTTTTATTTTTTTTAAATTCTTTTATTTTAAATATCCGTAGCGGTAGTCGTTCTGAAAGAAACAAAACATGCATTTTTCTTATCAATCTATCAAACACAATGATATTTAGAATGATACTAAAGGAAAAAGATAATACTCACAATCAGTCCTGTATACGTTCAAACAGGTTGGACACATGTCGCGCGTGACAATTTGATGTAGCGGTCCACCGCAGTTGGTTCAAAAGATTCCGCGCATGGCTATAAAGCGTTCGCTGTAGTGACCACATCTTTTGCGAAGTCCTTCAAACATTTCCCGTACATCGAAGTAGCACGAAACGCAATACTTTGATCGATGATTTTCGGTAAAGTATATGTAATTCACGCAATATACGGCTTCCCGGTTCAGCCGATTAAGTTGACGCCGGTCCAGTAGGTCCTCTCGCACATCATGGTATTCATCATCTGACCCACCACCGTATGCGGAATCTGCCTGTTCAATATCACTATCCAGTTCGTCTATTTCAAGCAGTACGATGTCATCACGAGCGATCACTTCTACTTCGTCGTCATAATCGGCGTTGTCAACATCTATTTCGTCGTCACCATCAACGGCGATATCAACAATTTGTACGTCGTTATCATCGGCGATATCAACAGCTTCTACTTCGTCGTCATTATCGTCGATATCCACCACCTCCATTTCATTATCAACGACTAGGTCGATCACTTCACGAATTTGGCTAACCATTATTTGACTTTTCTTCGTTCTGCGACTCTTTCGTTTCAGAATGACACCTCGGAGGTTGGAGACTGGAATGGTGAAAACTGCGTTCACGATACTTTTTGTAATTTCGGTTTTTGGATCCTCATAGAATTGAGGCGTGGTGGGGATGGCCAATAGGACGTGTAAACGGTTTTCCTATTCAACATGTAGGAATTAGTCGGGAAGTGTAGAAGAAATTAACCTTCCAAGATCTCGCACCTCCCACCATACCTCAATTCTATGAGGATCCAAAAACCGAAATTACAAAAAGTATCGTGAACGCAGTTTTCACCATTCCAGTCTCCAACCTCCGAGGTGTCATTCTGAAACGAAAGAGTCGCAGAACGAAGAAAAGTCAAATAATGGTTAGCCAAATTCGTGAAGTGATCGACCTAGTCGTTGATAATGAAATGGAGGTGGTGGATATCGACGATAATGACGACGAAGTAGAAGCTGTTGATATCGCCGATGATAACGACGTACAAATTGTTGACATCGCCGTTGATGGTGACGACGAAATAGATGTTGACAACGCCGATTATGACGACGAAGTAGAAGTGATCGCTCGTGATGACATCGTACTGCTTGAAATAGACGAACTGGATAGTGATATTGAACAGGCAGATTCCGCATACGGTGGTGGGTCAGATGATGAATACCATGATGTGCGAGAGGACCTACTGGACCGGCGTCAACTTAATCGGCTGAACCGGGAAGCCGTATATTGCGTGAATTACATATACTTTACCGAAAATCATCGATCAAAGTATTGCGTTTCGTGCTACTTCGATGTACGGGAAATGTTTGAAGGACTTCGCAAAAGATGTGGTCACTACAGCGAACGCTTTATAGCCATGCGCGGAATCTTTTGAACCAACTGCGGTGGACCGCTACATCAAATTGTCACGCGCGACATGTGTCCAACCTGTTTGAACGTATACAGGACTGATTGTGAGTATTATCTTTTTCCTTTAGTATCATTCTAAATATCATTGTGTTTGATAGATTGATAAGAAAAATGCATGTTTTGTTTCTTTCAGAACGACTACCGCTGCGGATATTTAAAATAAAAGAATTTAAAAAAAATAAAAAACGGACACACACACACACACCAAGGTTTAATGCATAGCATACACTATGATTATGTAATTGTTTAATTTTATTATTAATAAACTATTGTTTTATATGCCTTCAATTCATATCTACTTTGCGGATCAGCGTTCCTGTCGTGAAGTTTGGTGATGGATATCTCCTTTAGTATAAACTCGTTGGTGGGTGTCTTGAGCCCTTGCACGGCGACGATGCGCTCTATCTTAACTGAAGCGTCTGTGGATAATTGACACGATTTTGTGCCGATTTTTGCGTAAATATTGACAGCTTCGAGTATTTCTCGGATTCCGCCGCGTAGATCGTGGGAGCTCCTCGCAAGATGGTTCGAATTATCGTTCAAGCTGCCTCGTACGGTATACCACTGTCATCCAAGTGTTACATCGGAAGGACAAAGTTGGTAGCGTTACTTTAAGTGCTTCAAATAAAAAACTCGTTCGTTGTGCGAAGCGTTGATGAACTCGACGCTACTAGACCTTTTACTTGTGAACATTCGCGGCTTGGATGAACCATAGCAAGCTGATCTCGTCGATATTTCATCGTACGCGCGTAAAAACTCCAAACATAAATTTCACCTAACCGTCATCGATACTGTCTCAAAATTTGCCTCGGCCGTACGCCTACGCAGTAAGAATGGTAATGATGCAGGAACCGCAGTGACGTCAACACTTGTCAAGGGGACGTATACCGCAGAACTTGCACTTTGATCAGGGAATATCATTTTATAATGGTCGCTTTAAAACCCTAATAAAAAACGTATAATTTTCGCCTGTATTCTGGGTATAGCAATTTAAAAGCATCCATTTGTGAGTATTTCAATCGTGCAGTGAGGAATAAGATGCGAATGCAATTTAGCCTACGTAGTAATTATAGGTACATCGGTATTCTTGATAACCTAGTAGACGCGTCTGATGATTATGTACACTATACGATAAGGCAGGTGAAACTGAGTAGCATCAACGTTGAAAATGAGAAGCTGCCACAACAACATGGTTTCATAGGACCCCATTTCAAAAAAATTTAAACCGCATCATTATGTAAGTAAAAAATTGACAATAAAGAGCGTTAAGAATCAGTAAATTTAAGAGTGTATTCTGAAAGGATTACGCACCGAACTGGCCAGCGAAAATATTTGCCATATATCGAGAGAAAATGGCGAAGTCTGTAGCATTTCATCTGACGGGCTATAACGATGGAGCCGTTGCAGGTGATTTGTACGATCAGGAGCTACTTATATGTCGAAATTATGTCGAATATGTCGAAATTGATCTCATTGAAAAAGTATTGTAGCAGCGTAATAATCGAATGTTTGTAATGGGGTTGGCTTTCGACAATACTCACAATAGCTGAATGAGCAAACCTGATGTGGAGCGGACAATAAAAATGTTTTAAATTTTATGACACCTCTCTCTCTCTCTCTTTCTCTCTTTCCCGTAGAAGCGTGTCAGGAGAGTGTGAGGAAAAATTAGGTGATTCGCCAAACTACAACGGGCCCTTCTTCATTTTCTCAGTTGAAAAATTCATGAACCAATTTATTATATACAACAGACAAACGCTATAATTTACAAACGTCGTTTCTCACAGCGTTGATTATTTGCAGAACAAGCTTTTTTACAATTATTTTACAAGCTTATCTACAATTAAAAAAATACACCCTACGATTGTATCCTATAATGCCCCCATGGCAACGTTTTCGTAGTTCCAGGTATGATATACCGTTTGTCATCGCGCGGACTTAGAGCAATTTTTGTCTCGTTGGTGGTGTACACTTCATGCAACATCGATCGTATGCATGCTTGCTGACCAGTCATTTCGATCTGGTCATATAAGCATTTCGTGTAATCCTCGAAGGAGATCTTTCTCGCCCCGATGTTACTCTTATCGCGCTTCAGTGTCTTCGTAACGTCTTTACCATCGACTCGCACTGCATACATTTTTGCTCTAACTCCGACAAATTCCGTCATTATCCGACCATTATTTTCGTCTTTCATAAGTTCGGGAACATTTTTGTTGACAAGCGGTATATCATACCCATTGCTCGCCGGGTACTCGCTCGTATCGAAACGATGGATATTACGCTTCATGTCGTCGTACACATCCTCACACTCAATGTTGTATATTAGACTATCCGTATCGGTGTACAACACTGTACATTTTTCTTTATACAGAGGCACCATGTACTCATGATGAAAATCATATAAACATGTCTTCGATATGTCGAGTATGCACATACCCACATATATTGGTTTATTGAATTTCACCTCGAGCTTGCGTAATTCGACAGCAATAAGGTTTTCTGAAAAAACACTCCGGCTATGAAAATTTGGTTTTGCAATCATTGCCTCTGCACCGTACCTGCCCTCCCACCGTGTTAAAATCTTGACGTCTACGTGATTGCGCACATTTTCTATTGTTTTCCCAAACACCGCATTATTCATCAATTTATAGAGATTTTTTTCAAAATTATTCTTTGCTTGGGTTCGGAACTGCGCGTTCAGCTCGATATATGTTCGTAGCCAGGGCGATTGGGAGAATTGGAGTATTCTATGAATTTTGGTGATTTTGAGACCGTGTCGTACACACTGCTGCAGATTGCGATAATGAATAACATACCGTTCCTTGTTATGCACGGTTGCAAGGAGTTTTTCGTATTGTCCACCAGGTGGTTTACCATGTGTTGAACAAAACGGTAAGTCCGTGTGTGCATCGTGTAGACATGCCGGGTACTCTAAGTCAACCTCAAGAATGTAACCGGTCGGTGAATCTAGCGCGATAGATGATAAATCGAATGTCGACAACTCATCGACCCATCGAAAATCAGCATAGGGCAATGGTTGACACATTGCCCATCCATACGAATTATTCACATCGAAATACATCAAGTATGAGGAGGACCTTGATGGATCGAATGATTCCATGTATTTGTTATTGGCGCGCGCATACCTATTTGAGCACTGACTCAGGCCACCGCGTATACCCCGTTCAACAAATAATATCATGTCAATGTCGGTGAGCAATTCGAAGTTAACGCATGTGTGTTTCAACATTGCATCCCATGTGTAGCCGGGAAGAGTATAGTAATAAGCGGGGTCGAGCCTGTAACGCTCCATACAGCTATTGCGAAAGTTCTCAAAAACGTCGGCCAGCCACAAAACTTCGGTCTTCAAATACAAGTCACTATATTCACCTAACGTTTGAATAGAAAACCGTTCCCATACATTCTTGGCGTGAGCGTATTCGTTCTCACTTACAATGTCACCAGTCAAAGTACTGTAGAATGCGTTTCGTGGTGGTAGGTGATAGTCTTCCAATCGGTTTACACTATCGATATATTCATTGGGGAAGACGCCCTTTCGAGTTAATAGGATGAAACTATCGCTCGTTATGTCACGAAATTGCGAACGTAAAATTTTTAGTTTGTCCATTGTCAAAAATGAGGCCAGGTCATCCAGACTCGCATTGAGAAATTTGCATGCATCGATGAAGCGTAATTGAATCGAATGTGAATTGTCTGCCGTTCGAAATGTTTTTGTAAAATAAATGTATTCCTCTTTAGTTATGGGCAGCATAGTGGTTTTCCCCTCGAATGCTGTGGCTAGTTCCTCGATGAAGAGCTGTGCACCATAGCCGGACAAATTATGAAAAAATACGGGGATGAAAAAATACCGTTGGTAATTCAAATTGCAGTTAGAATGGGCGGGACCTCTATAACGTCCGGTCAAAAGGCAATGATCACGAACACGTGTGGCGTCTTCGGCAAATGGTTTTTCACATATATGGCACTGAGCAGCGCTTCTAAATTTTGCCCGCTCATCTGGAGTTAGAAGTACCACGGGAACACTATCCGATAGAATATCGTTGATGCGCAAAGCTAAATTTTTAAGTTTCTCAACAAACCATGGGATGCAATTGGCATCGCGCCGCGAGTAGTATCCCGATAAGGAATCGTCATACGAGCAATGTACGTAGTACGCTACGCTAAACACTTCGTGCTGTTGCTGTATATTTTTGTTGTCAACATTTGCCAAAACGCACTCGAGATCCGCATAAATCACAAACGGAAGTCGCTCTTTTCGTTGAAAGTTTTCGAACGCTAGCCATTTGTCCGTTTCACCAGGTAATCGAATGGCACAGTCGTTTGATTTTCCACAATCCATCTCGTGCGATCGTAATTTAGCCTCCGTGTAAAAGTAGTGCAAACACCTATAACAAAACGATGGAAAGAATTATATTATTGAAGTACATACTTGCTCATATGTGTATTCTCGAGTATGCTTTTTGTTACTCACCGATCGCAGATGTGTTTTTTGCCGGTTCTTTTGCTCAGCTGCGCGCTCACCAACCGGGATAAATTTTTTATCCATACAAAGTGTCCCACGTTGTGGTCCGAGGAATCCTCCACGTACAACAAATTAATGTGTTTATCCAGCTTTTTGTCGCATATTCGAATTGGAACGATGTTTTTCTTTTCAGTTGTATATACATTGATCGAAACTTTATTTTGCGATTCAAATTTCTTTATTTGATTGAGAGTCATTGGAAAACAATTCCCTGAAGCTGCAGTACAGATGAGTAGTGTGGATATGAAGTTACTCGATCTACGTTTGTTTCCACTGGATAAAGAGCAGCGACCACTGACCACGCAAAACACGCGTTATCCTTCGACTTTACATTCACCGCCGCTTTCTTCAGGATTATTTCCCGCGACAAAACAGTTTGACATCCGGCACGCATTGGATTGTATTTGTTGATATTTAAAGTTAAGTTTAGTATCCGCGACAGTGTCCATCCGCTATCCCGTTTTTGAAAATCTTCGAGGAATGTTAGAGTAGGCTTAACAACTCGTTGTGTATACCACTCACGTAAATTGGATGTGGTAAAAAGTTCAAAGTTCTTCGTGTTGATACGTTGAGTTGCACGTTTGTGACCTGACTCAAATTCACCATTGAAAACTGTATTTACTTTTACACTGAAGTGTTTGTTGGTAATGTCTTGCACGTGTGAAAGCATCATATCACATGCCTCTTCGAGAAACTGACGAGGTTCAATATGGTTGTTATTGATGACGCAGCCAGTTAGGACACGATTTTCGAACGCCGTATCAATCTCTCGCCAGATCAAACCGCGATCACTGTGTCCCGCGCCCGCATGTAAAAATCGTCTGCGTAGAACATTTTTTAAACCTTCTAAGCGAGCGATTCCTGCTACCAATGATTGTCGATTTCCGAGTGATAATCGTGGTCGCTTAATTCGACTTTGTGTTTCCAACGACTCTATACACTGATCACATTGTTGCTCCCACACTGTATACTCTTCCGCGGAAATTACAAGGGCGGCTTGATCGCGCAGATTTTGTTCTAATTGTGGAACGTTCTCGGCCATTTTCACGTGAGTTCACAACGAAAGTTCCAAGAGGTGATGTCGGCAAAAGTGACTGCTCGATTCGTAGTGTGAAACCTGCGGTGGTAGAAGTCGTTTTCGTTCGGGAATCTTTTCCCCGTATTTTTCCTCTATCTTAGGAGTGCATTATAGGTTCACACTATAGTGTTCTTATATTGTAATACTATAAGAATAGTATTACAATATAAGGGGAGGCGTGGAAACGAAATGAACCATTCAAAAGGGAGTATAAGTGCGGAAGATCTCGGGTTTTCACACAAAAAATCGTGCGGTGGCATCCACGCATTATTGAGTACTTTGCATATGTAAATACCTCGGTGTTACCTGTGGAAATGAAAACAAAACCCTGATGTAGTGACATTTTGGATGAGCGCGCCTCTTTGTTACTACAGCTGCATAAAATAAGTTTTATGGGGGAGAACTTTATTTCACATCCAGCATTTCTGCTGCATTCATTTTTCAAGTAGGTGTGATAGACCCCGACTTTAAAATCTACATGTACGGGCGCGCGCGCGTGCACACACGCACACGCACACACACACACACACGCACACACACACACACACACACACACACACACACACGCACGCACGCACGCACGCACGCACACACACACACACACACACACACGCACGCACGCACGCACGCACGCACGCACACACACACACACACACACACACACACACACACGCACGCACGCACGCACGCACGCACACACACACACACACACACACACACACACACACACACACACACACACACACACACACACAATATGTATGAACGGACAAAATGTTGAATAAAAACTTCGATACGTGTATTCACGAAAATCATCGCGTTTTTTCTTTACCCGAAGCTCCCCCACGGTGTAAGACCTTATTCCCCCGTACGATCCACGCGGCGTAGCCCCCACGCGCTTGCTCTAGCGGTAAACAGGTCCTCGATATATGCAAAACACACCACCAGTCGGTCTATTCAGATAAGCAGCTCGAAACCACCCCCACTTAGCCACGAGCTCCCGAAAAAGGCCCCAATCCCCCCACCCCTCCGACACCGCTGACTCCCCCCACCACTAATTCCCCATACGTGCCACAGCGACGCAACCGCGACCGCCAGATACCCCCACCACGCGCCGCCACGGGATACCCACTACACAACGCCTGTGACGTCACTGGCGCCGTCTCCCTATGTATGTATGTATCTACTTATAGATATTAAAAGAAATGTTTAATTTTTTCATACAGAGCCATGTCAATATAAAGACCCGTTTCGATACAGGAACTAAATTTGGTGATTTTTGTACGATTTCGTACCAATTACAAAGAACACCAATTTCTTTGGTATTGTCTTTCACCCGCGCGTAATGGCTTGAATACTTGAATAAGAAAGAGGAAATGAGAAATGAGAAAATAAGAAACGTGAAATGTGAAACGAGAAGGGGGAAAATAAAAAAATGTATAGGAGAGAGAGGGAGAAAGATGTTTTGTAAAGAATTCTTAAAAATGATAGTAATAATAATTTGTGAGAACGTGCACATTCTTTCGGATTTTTACACGAAAAGACGTTTCTTATTTTCTCATTAAATTAGACGGTGTCTAATGATCGCTTCGGTTTGTTATTCTTCAATTTAACGAGGTACACCAGCTTCATACAATGTTGCCATGCTAAACCATGGTAAAATTTCAAAATGGTGATAGATCAATAAAATTTGGTGAATATATTCTTTAGTATTATATACGTCAATACAATTTTTTTCAGATTTTTTCATTGTGCTGTTATCGAATAATTGAACATTGAAGTTCACGTGTATAAGCATAGCATTTTTATAGATATAGGTATATATTCCGGGTATAAGAATAAATGCTTGTGAATTATTTGTAAGAAAACGGCACAACCAAAAAATCTGAAAAAAATTGTATCTACATGAATAATACTAAAGAATATATTCACCAAATTTTATTGATCTATCACCATTTTGCTGAAGCTAGTGTACCTCCTTAAATACATTCAAATTTGAAAAGAATAAAAAATTAATTTAAGATATACATACCTTCAGTCGACCTTCAGTCGAACTCGAAGTCGAACGCAACGCAAAGTGAGGCAAGATTTTCAATAGTTTTGTTTTCACAAATAATTATCTCCCGGTATATCTCTCTGCATGCACTGGCGTTGAGCCGCAGACTGACTGCTCGAACGCACGGACAATGGATTATGAAAAATCATAATAAAATTTCCTTGTTTCGAGAACCAGATGATTTCTAGCGATTTCCTGAATCAAGTGACTTCGTGCTGATTTCAGACGACTTCAAAAAATGTAAACCTGATTTCAAGGGATTTCAACTACATTCGAATAATGGTGATTTAGTAAGACGCTTCGCGATTTCAGGCGATTTCTTGTAATTTCGCATTCGATTTCGAACAGAAGTGCTTGAATGATTTCACAAGTGAATAGCCCCTCGATTTTTTCGATGTACAAAACGGCCGACTACTCGAAACTTCTCGAAACAGCTTTTTTCCAATTGGCGTGACAAATAACTTTAACAATTTTCACTCGATTTATTTCAAATTTAAAAGTTATGTTCCTAATTGCATTTCGCAGATTAAAAACTTTCTATTTTATGAGCAGTTTATAAGCTGTTATAACGAAATTTTTCACTGCAAATTCTTTTTTTAAGTTCAAATACCTACAACTTTTGAATAAGCCAATACTTTTTTAATTCCGTGCGTACTTCTCTAGGTATTCTAATGTAAATTAACGAGAAATGTTGTTTTTTGTTCTAGTTAAAAAATTGTGGATGCTAAATGTCACGCCGCGGAGCGCCTAAAAAAAGATAACAAAAGAAAATATTAGTAGTCGGCCATTTTGTACATCGAAAAATATATATATATATATATTTTTTATTACAGCTTGATATTTATACTAAATAGATAAGTAATTAATTTTATGAGTGAATCACTTTTTCGTGCAAAAAAATGGTTAAATTCGCACATGATTTTATACCCGTTACTGTTGCCTAAGGCCTTAACCGGTATCCTCTTTTACACCTATGCATATACACTAGGTAAAAGAATTAAAGGATATTGAAAGAGTCCGCCAATTTTAGGGTCATCTTCAAATAGCTGTGACTCCTCGAAAAATTGTCGTACAGCAAAATAAAAAAAAAAGCAAATTGAAGGTGTGAATCTCTAGTTTTGAAATCTTGAGCTCAAGATTTTTTCGCATCAGCCAATTTTTAGTAGCCATCAAAAAACCAAAGTAAAAAAAAATTTCAAAATGTTCGCTCATCGTTCACAGTCTGCACGAACTTTAATAATTTTTTTGAATGATCGCATTAAAAGGATCGTCTAGCTGGATTCTTCCCCTTTAATTTGAGTGGTGGTAAATCTCTGTACGATTTTTTTTTCGCTGAGTTATCGATGTTCAAAGCAAAAATGACACTTTTGACTTTGATGACTGATTACTCGGAGACTAATGGTCGCACAGAAAAAAACCAGAGGGTTTTGGAAACTTTGAAGTATTCTCTATAAGATGCCTTTATCATTTTTTTATCAAGATTTTTTTTATACGGGAAATGGATTTTAAAAAACGTGAATAATGGCATATTTACGAATATTCTTTTAACTAAGGATTATTTTGCGAATATCGAATAGATCAAAAAAATTGTGGGTTTTTTTTTACCTCAAAGTATCCTTAAAAGGCCCTCAAAAGTTTAAACCCCTACGTTTTTTTTTTTCATTGTGTTCCGAATGATCGAAATTGTGGTTTTTGCCAAAAATCGATGAAAGGATTTGCCAAGAATCTATCACCTTTATTCGTCTTTTGAGAATCACAATTTTTTTGGCACTGATCCGAATTTCCGGTGCTAAAAATGTTGATTGTTGAACAACGGGAACAAATTTTTGTTTTTTTTTTAAATATATTTATATATTTTTTTTATAGCCCTGAACGTTTTTCATGATACGACGAGCGATTGGAGTTGTTGGAATTCACAGTTCTTTGAATGTGTGCGTGTGTACAATTTACATCCCTACGATACGATACGACACCCTACGCACACGTCCCACGATCATTAGATCAAGATTTTTTTTTAAACATTTTATTCACCACCAGCATTAGCGTAACCTAAAGGGTACCACGTAGAGGTTGCTCGGTTGGATTTACGCTTCTTTGTGTGTGTGTTCCACACGCACACATTCAAAGAACTGTGAATTCCAACAACTCCAATGGCTCGTCGTATCATGAAAAACTTTCAGCGCTATAAAAAAAAATCTAACAATTTTTTTTCGATTTTTTTTTATTAATTTTTTTTTGTAAAAAAACTTTATAATTAATTTTTTTTTGTAAAAAAAACTTTTTAATCAATTTTTTTTTCATTAAACAAAAATGTGTTCCCGTTGTTAAACAATCAACATTTTTTAGCACCGGAAATTCGGATCAGTGCCAAAAAAATTGTAATTCTCAAAACACGAATAAAAGGTGATAGATTTAGCCTTTAATCGATTTTTGACAAAAACCACAATTTCGATCATTCGGAACACAATGAAAAAAAAATCGCAGGGGTTTAAACTTTTGCGGGCTTTTTTAGGATACTTTGAGGTCATAAAAAAACCGATTTTTTTTTGTTCTTTTCGATATTGGCAAAATAATCTTTAGTTAAAAGAATATTCGTAAATATGCCATTTTTCACGTTTTTTAACATCCATTATCCCGCATAAAAAAATCTTGATAAAAAAATGATGAAAGCATCTTATAGAGTATAGAGAATACTTCAAAGTTTCCAAAACCCTCTGGTTTTTTTTCTGTGCAACCATTAGTCTCCGAGTAATCAGTCATTAAAGTCAAAAGTGTCATTTTTGCTTTGAACATCGATAACTCAGCGAGAAAAAATCGTACAGAGCTCTCCCACCGCTCAAATTAAGGGGAAGAATCCAGCTAGACGATCCATTTAATCCGATTATTCAAAAAAAATTATTAAAGTCCGTGCAGACTGTGAAAAATGAGCAATAATTTTGAAATTTTTTTTTACTTTGGTTTTTTGATGGCTCCTAAAAATTGGCTGATGTGACAAAATGTTGAGCTCAAGATCTCAAAACTAGAGATTCACACCTTCAATTTGCTTTTTTTTATTTTGCTGTACGACCATTTTTCGAGGAGTTACAGCTATTTGAAAATGACCCTAAAATTGGCGGACTTTTTCAATATCCTTTAATTCTTTTGCCTAGTGTATGTTGTTTGCACTGTCAATTAAGAATAAAGTGTGGATCTTAGGATTTTACAAGTATAGTTTCAATTGATACGGCTTTCCGGGATCGATTGAGTTTAAGAAACATTAGTTAATTAGTAAACATGGTAAATTTGGCAATGCATAGGCAATCATTTAGGACGATGATCGTGATCCCTTAGCGATCCCTTAGCTCCGGAGCAAACAGCCCTGGCGTTTTTTATATGACTCACTCAAGTATCATGCAAGCCTATATACGACAGAGTCCCGCCGATACACAAAGAGACCAAACGTAGGGAAAACTTTTAAACCACGAGTGTGTTAAGGAAGAGTTTACATGTTTAAGTACATCGAGTACTTGGGATAAAAAATCAATGGCTCAATGATATTTTTGTTTATAAATGAATATATCAGTGCGAAGGGTTTGTTTTCATTGTTTTGTGGAGGTATAACGGTGCGCGTGACCTTTGCGTATCGCGTCCAGTTGGTTATAAAGCGCTCACCATCAATTCGCATTTTTCACATCATTTTAAGCTATAAAAATCACAATGAAAACCAAAGTTGGACTTGTGTGTAAACATAACATAGACTTGGACGGTAAAATATTATTTCATTGTAGAAAAACTGCAAACAAATAATACTGCAAAGAAAGCATAGAATAGAAAGTCCCGACATTGAGCTCAAGTAAATGGAATAAGGTTAAAAAAATGATTTTTTTTTCATTTTAAAGATCCTGTGCGGTTTTTTATAATAAAAGTATTTTTTAATCGTCAATTAACGAATATTAATTTGAAACTTTGATTCTATTCGGCTCGGCAAAAACGTGCTCAACGTATCGGACGTTACCCGAGCGCGCTGCAATGGCACAATGTTATAGCCGGTATACAAACTACCCGTGTAGTATGAGTACTTTGTCAAAATGGACAACAATAAAGACATATTGGACTTGTTTCGTTCCTCTTTGTGCAAATACCAGGTAAAGTTATATGACTTGTTTCGTTCCTCTCTATTTGGATACGACAAAAAGTAGTTTGTTAAAGTTAAACTTGCAATGAAGTTTTGACCTCATAAATTTTTGGAGCGTTAAATTGAAAATCGTCGCTCAAAATCTCTGTTACTATAAAAATGTCCGTGGTCGGGGAATTACTCGAATTTGGCGTCACAAGGCCTCTTTCACACGTCAGTGCACGAGAATTACAGTAGCTTCTTTCTTTTGAACAGTCTTTGAGATGTTTTCGTATGCAAAATCTCACGGACCATCCCTCAGGTGTCCGCCTCAGATTTTGTTGAAACTCATATATGTGATAGAGCATCGAAAACTTCGAGACACGTATTTATTTTATCGGCGGAAAAACGGATTTAAGGGGGGAAGCCGCCCCTCAAAGAAAGGCGTGTCGAGGGGTGATTTTGCATTTTCACCCAGAAGCAATCCACCGATCTGAATGAAACGAAAACGAAAATCCTTCTAATGAAAAGCGATGAAAAATCCACTATGAAAATGTTAAGAAAAAATTTAATTAGGGGGTAAACCACCCCTCAATTTGCCTTTTTTCACCCCACACTTAAGAGGGTTATATGCAAATTAATAAAACAGGTATCGTTTTGAAGGGCAATTAAAATTAAAGTTGACGAGTTTTTGCGTTTTGGCGGCATGGCAAATTTAAGGGGGTAAACCACCCCTAACATAAATTTATTTATCATGGTCGTTTTTTCTGTGTTTAAAGTGTATCCGCTGATTTTAAATATTTCTATAAGCTGCAATAAAATGTTTTATCATATTTCAAAATTATTACATTCGTCTTAAGGGGTAACTACCCCTCTGACGAGAAATATCATTGAAGTATCCGCTTTCGATTTCGTTGAAACTCATATATGGGGTAAAGCATTGCAAACTACTAAACATGTTTTTTTTTGTATCGGCAGAAAAACGGTGTTAGGGGATGAAACCACCCCTCAATGTTTCTCCCAAAAGCAGTCCACCGATCTGAATGAAACAAAATCGAAAATTCCTCTAATATTAAGCGATGAAAAATCTACTGCAAGAGTGTTGATTAGAAATACAATTAAGGGGTATTCTCCCGCGTTTTCAAATTATTACGTTTTTAAATTTTTACATTTAAAGGGTGAACCACCCCCTCTAATTGCTTTTCGTTTGAAGTTTCGCGAAAGGTTTCACGAATTTCGTTAAAACTGTTTTCATTTCATCGGTAATATCAATTTTATGTTTGTGTGTGCAGGCATATTCGTTTTGAGTTTTAGGAGCGGTACTTTGGGAGTGAGGTCCTGGGGCTACCCCTTACTCATAAGACTCATATTTTCGTGTCGAAACGCTTCCGATTTTAATATGCACGTCCATTAAGCATCTCCTCAGGAATAAACATACACTTCTACTATATCATTAGTTATAATAATTTCCAGAATAAGTTATAAGGCTCACTTCGTATATTTCGGAACGATGATGCGCCTGGATCAAGCGATAATATAGCCAGCGACGTAGTTTTGTGGAGGAATGTATATTTTTATTATTTTACCGTTTATTCAATTAAACATATTAATGAAACTAAGGGTTTTACAGTAGGTTAACGAACATGTTTTTCATATATTTTGACATATTTCATTTGGGAATCATATCAGCTGATTTAATTAATAGTACTTGTGAAAAGTATCGCAGTCATATGCCGTCAAATCATTTTCTCGTGACGTATACTTTTTTCATATGATAACTATCAACAATCATGGCTCATAATTCCTGCAATAATGATAGTCGTCAAAAAAATGCTTTAAACACAACGAATTTTTGCACCATGCACATCTGATAATGGCCAAATTATTGAAACCGGGTATTTCACAATGTGTGTTCGATTCACCAAAACCAAAGGTAACAGGATTTTCAAAATCTTCTGGTTTTTTAAATATACAATTACTTTTATACCATGAATATTTAAAAAGATTAGAATACCGCGGTGTTGAGAGTTGATTGTGTGTAAGTGATTGCAGTTTAATTATATTATTCCTCAAGTGCAAATGGAGTTGAAATGAAATATATTTTTGTTACTGCATTGCATCTTTGCATGGGAGATGCTTTCATCAAAACTTTTGAATTAGAGGAAGAAACATTTCGGTACGAAAATATAATTATGACAATATGAAAATATGAGTCTTATGAGTAAGGGGTAGCCCCAGGTCCCCACTCCCAAAGTACCGCTCCTAAAACTCAAAACGAATATGCCTGCACACACAAACATAAAATTGATATTACCGATGAATTGAAAACAGTTTTAACGAAATTCGTGAAACCTTTCGCGAAACTTCAAACGAAAAGCAATTAGAGAGGGTAGTTTACTCTTAAAATGTAAAAATTAAAAAATGTAATAATTTGAAAACGCGGGAGAATATTTTGAATCCGCGGATACATGTTAAACACAGAAAACACGACGGTGATGAACAAATTTATGTTAGGGGTGGTTTACCTCCTTAAATTTGCTGTCCCGCTGAAACGCAAAAACGCGTCAACTTTAATTTTGATTCCCCTTCAAAATGATACCTGTTTTATTAATTTTCATACAACCTTCTTAAGCGTGGGATGAAAAACGGCAAATGGAGGGGTGGTTTACCCCTTAATTATATTTGTAATCAACACTCTTGTAGTGGATTTTCCATCGCTTAATATTAGAGGAATTTTCGATTTTGTTTCATTCAGATCGGTGGACTGCTTGTGGGAGAAACTTTGAGGGGTGGTTTCATCCCCTAACACTGTTTTTCTGCCGATACAAAAAAAAACATGTTTAATAGTTTGCAATGCTTTACCACATATATGAGTTTGAACGAAATCGGAAGCGGATACTTCAATGATGTTTCTCGTCAGAGGGGTAGTTACCCCTTAAGACGAATGTAATAATTTTGAAATATGATAAAACATTAAATTGTAGCTTATAGAAATATTTAAAATCAGCGGATATACTTTAAACACAGAAACAACGACCATGATAAATAAATTTATGTTAGGGGTGGTTTACCCCCTTAAATTTGCTATGCCGTCAAAATGCAAAAACCCGTCCACTTTAATTTTAATTGCCCTTCAAAATGATACCTGTTTTATTAATCTGCATATAACCCTCTTAAGTGTGGGGTGAAAAAAGGCAAATTGAGTGGTGGTTTACCCCCTAATTAAATTTTTTCTTAACATTTCCATAGGGGATTTTTCATCGCTTTTCATTAGAAGAATTTTCGTTTTTGTTTCATTCAGATCGGTGGATTGCTTCTGGGTGAAACTGCAAAATCACCCCTCGACACGCCTTTCTTTGAGGGGCGGTTTCCCCCCTTAAATGCGTTTTTCCGCCGATAAAAAAAAATACGTGTCTCAAAGTTTTCGATGCTCTATCACATATATGAGTTTCAACAAAATCGGAGGCGGACACCTGAGGGATGTTCCTTATAAGTGTCACATTGATTTATACCAACGCGTAAACCGTTTAACCTATAATTCTATAGCTTATAACATCGTAACGTCACAACCGTGAGCGCCAATCGCGCGGAGTTTCTCGTAAGCGTCTGCTATTTGAATTTTGGTGATAGAAAAACAATAAAGAATTATCTTCAATATCATTTTCCTAACCCCGCTCTGCCATTCTGTTTTATTAGCACAAGAGAACAATTGTAGAATTAAAAAATCGAACTTTCTTTGGAATAACCTCATTGGCCGAAATATTGTAATTGGGATGCTACTTCGTGTCGCAGTCGTATCATGTGATTGACAAACGGCATTCTATGAAAGAGAATTTGTTTCGATTTGGCGCTCATTCGACTACCGCACGCTTCAGGGAACGCGCTCGAAAGCTCCCCGTGGGAGAAAAATTCGTTTTATTGCAAGTGATGGGATGTTATAGCGAGATAAAGCGGACAGGAGTGAGAACACACGGAAGACTACAAAGGGGCGAACAGATGCTGCGCGCGCATAAATGACTCGACGCCGCGTCGGCGCGGGCTCAAAGCTTCGTCGTCTGCTCTCGTGACTCATTGCTCGTCACGCGCAGTTTCGGAGAAAGCATATTCTAACGAAAAAGCACGCAATCGCGATTGTGCACGCGAGCTGCGGGTGTGAAGTAAGCGTTTACGCGGCCGGTGTTTGTTTCCTCTCATTATGGTATTTAGCTAAAACAAAACACCAGCGCTCCGAAATGAGGGAAAGGATAGTCCGAAGATAGGCCCATTCTACTAATGTTGCGACAAAATCATTCAATTGTACGGACTCGCACGTAAAACTATTAATATCTCCGCAAGGAAAAAAAAAAATATTTAGTTTTCAGGAGTTAGGAAGTGGGCTTCGCAGGACGTTCTTGTGTCGACTTAGGGATGTCAGCTCGGTAAATTCAGTGCTAGCTCAATGACGAATGTCAACATAGAAGTGTCAAACTGATGTGCCGCGTGATTCAAAAATGTAAATTTTGCTTGGAAATAAAGTTCTGGTACGAGGGCATTGGGTGATGGTTCCAACGGATTTTCTTATAAAAATAGTACAAGAGGTCGGTAGGAGGTTAGCCTTTGTAGAAAGTTAAAGCTGTATCAGATAAATCGATCCTGGTTTTTTTCTTCTCTGAGGTATCGCGTGGCCAGCGATTCACAATAGATGATGCTGAGTGGCAGTCTATAAGAAAAAAGCTTTGAGAAATATCTGTCTGGTTTAGAATGCTGTACTCGTTCTCTCGCAAAGCAGTAAGGTATCGTGTGGTTTAGTTTACGACTGTCGTCGCTACGGCGCTACAAGCGCTACACGGCACTTGAGCAAGCTTTCCGTGGATCCCTGTAACGAGCAAGACAAGATTAAAAGCTAGGCAAGGGAGAGGCGGTGTGTGTGTGTGTGTTTGTGTGTGTGTGTGTGTGTGTGTGCGCGCGCGCGCGCGTGTGTGAAGGAGCCACAGTGAGCGGGAGAGCTTCGCGGAGCGTCCGTTGGGGCGGTGGATAACGGTAGAAACAGCGAACCGCACAACAAAGCTCCCAAGCGCGAGAGAGAGAGAGAGAGAGAGAGAGAGAGAGAGCCAGCGAGCGAGAGAAAGAGAGAGAGAGAAGGGGACAGAAACAGCGAATGGACGGACTCGCGTTCCGAGGGACTGACGGGAGCGGAGAGCGGAAGAACCGTGCGCGCGCTAGAGAGGGCGCGCGCGACGCCGTCAGGAAAAGCTTCGAGCTCATTGGTCCCGGTCCATTGTTGCGTATTGATTTCTGCAGAGCGGTACCAGTGTTGTATGCTAGTTGGATTACTCGGTGTTCATCGTGGTCGTAGTATTTTCCGTTGTCCTCGTCTTTGGCGTCGTCGCCGATGGTCCGCGAGTCGACGCGTATTCGTACGTCCACGCGGCTTGCAACGGGTATCCGCGCGAAATAGAGCAGGGCTAGAAATAGAGAAAGAGAGGCAGACGCGGAGAACGAAGCAGACGGATAAAGTGGAAAAAGTCGCCTCCGACGATGGGGCCAGACCGAAGTGACAAAGTTTTGAAAGAGAAGAATATCCAGACCTATTGAGAGAAAGAAGGAAAGGGGTGCTTGAACATTTTTCGAAAGGGGGAGACGAGTGAGGTGAGGAGCTGCTCTCGAGTCTCGATCAGGGCACGAGAGGAAAGCCAGATAAAATAACCACTCGCTTTTGTATGTCCGGAATTAAGGAAGAAAGAGTATTCAAAGAAAAAACCCTCGCTGCCTTGGAAGCCGCCAGCGGTTATGTCCGGTGGTTGATGGTGATGTCTGGTGTTCGTACGTTGCGCCAGAGAGTATTTTCCTCGCCGCACGCCTTATTAATAATCAAACAGCAGTGTTGAAAAGTGTTAAATTTCTGCATCGTCTCGAATTTCATTTCACGCCTTATTAATAATCAAACAGCAGTGTTGAAAAGTGTTAAATTTCTGCATCGTCTCGAATTTCATTTCACGCCTCATTAATAATCAAACAGCAGTGTAGAAAAGTGTTAAATTTCTGCATCGTCTCGAATTTCATAAAATAAAATCCTTGAAGGATGTGTGAAAACGAATCGTTAAAAATGTATCGCGTAAACAAAATATTGTAATCGTTATAACTATAGCGTCATCGATAAAATCATTGTGCTCTTCGTGTCTTTCCACCCAGCTTGTAAAACTTGTTACTCAATTGCCACGTGTTGTCGATAATAAAAATGCACGAGCGAGTTCTTGTCGAGTTGTAACGATAATTGTAGTAACTAAAGTAGCGAAATATAATAGTTACAGTAGAAATGCCCGACCCGAAGTATTACGAGGGTCTGGAGTATAACGATGAAGAATCAAGAGCCGCGAGCCTATCGATGGTAATCCAACTATTGTAACAGAGAAGAAAAAGGTACACGCTCGCACATGCCAAGTGATATTAATCGATAAGGAGAATCGAGGGGGCTTTTTCGATTGACGAGGTCGGCGCGTAGAAAGAAGAAGAAGAAGAAGAAAGAAGAGAAGGAAGAAAAAAGAAAGAATAGAAAAGGAAAACGAGGTTTAGACGAACGGTCTGTCGGAAGTGAAGGCGCACGGGGTTAGTTCTCGTTTGTTTAGTGAATGGTAGCGGTGATCTGGTACACGTCGCGGTGTGCGCGAAGGTACGAGTGCAAGTGTGCGCGCGAGTGTGCAGCGGCGTAAAAAAGTTGCGTGCTCGCTGGCCGGGGGAGCTGCCGCGATCGTTCGGTCGCGCGGTTCGCTCTCTCTTTAATTCCGTTCAATGATGAAGCATCGTCGCCTGAAGGGTGCAACGGGTTCGGCTGGTTTGAGAAAGGCCCGGTGAATGTACGAAACGGGAGGCAGAGATCTGCCGGTATGACGTACGACGAGACGACCGAGCAGACTCCGGTAGACGACTGCCTCCACGAACGGAAATGGTGGTGCTTCTTACTATCGAGCATCTTCACGTTCCTCTCTGGGCTACTGATCGTCTTGCTCTGGCGGGCGTTTGCCTTCCTCTGGTGTCGAAAGGAGCCCGAATTCGCTCCAAATGACCCCAAACAGAAGGAGCAGAAGGCCGCCCGCCAGAGCAAGGAGTTCGAGGGGACCTTCATGACCGAGGCCAAAGATTGGGCTGGCGAGCTCATTTCCGGTCAAACCACGACAGGACGTATCCTTGTAAGTTTCCGACTACTCGAATCTTATCTTTTTTCTCTTACTCTCATTTCCATGAGTCGATATACTTCAGAGGCTGTGCGTGTGTCTATTTACTCGTTCAATGTTTTTCGAAAGAACCTGTATGGCAGCTTTAATTAGCTTTCCCGCATTCACGTTAAGCCCGAACCACGTGATATGTGAGTGCGAGAGAGCGATAAATTTTCCAACAAACATTTCTCGGAGCTTTATTATATTTCGTGCAAAAGAAAATCGTCAAGCTCTGCGTCGGTCAATTCTGCAGAGCCCGATGCTTTCTTTTTTCAAATAAAACTTGACCATTTATAGGAAAACTCTGTTCGAACATTTTTAAGGTTATGCTAACCTTGTACGTGTCCTTGATCCTGCTATATTCGCGCAAAAGTCGTGCACCTCGGAATTCGATTCTTCCACTCTCTTTACAATTTATTTATACATGTAGAGATATGCCGACCCGTCCAATCGTTACGAATGTCGGTCAAATGTGTAGTCACTTGTGTGTGAAATATACTTTTGTCACTCGCACGATTTCTATTCAAGCGGCGGAGGCAGAAGAGGCAACTGTGGACTCTTTACTTGGCTCATTTTCAGAATCCCAGATGAATTATCCGAGTTGATTATTCGCCAGGGGCACCAAAGTACACGAGAGCGATCCAAGATCTCTTCGTTCGACGTACCGATTAACTTTCGTGGAAAGCTTCCGTCGCGTGTATCGTTTCCTCTTAAGTGTACAAGCTTACTCGTTTAACGTATTCGTTCCTCTTCTAGAAACTTTGTTTCTTGCAGAGTCTCGGCTTGACCTCACCATTGTACAAGTTTGTAGGCTTTACACATTTTTTTTCAATAACGTGTACCCGGTCGAAAGCTCCCTCGGGACACAGGAATACTCATTGAATCTGCGAGGTTGTGGTCATTTATTCCAATGATTGGCCTAGCCACAGGGAAGATATCTGCATAACTAATGCTTGTCTATATACATCTGTGTCACTGGAGTTTCTATGCGGCGACTATAATAGTGCGATTAAAAGCACACAAACTGTAGAACCGTGTTTCAAATTGGACCATTTCTACCGCTGACTGTTCGGTCGGTATGGCGTCTATCTGAAAGCTACTTCCTAGAGGCATTCTCAAATCTTGACATTGAAATTCGCTCAATCGCTTTATCATCCAAATTTTGTACTTTTTTGCGCAATGTTGCATTTACAGTTGTGTACATTCTTTCTTCCCAGTGAGTTTCAGCCACGTTGACACACGCACGCTCTGTCTTTTCTCTTGCAGTACACGGCGAAAATAAAGCCAGCCGCGTGCGTCTCTGGCAACCACACAGCGCCCCTTCGTTCAAAATATACACGATGTTCTTTACAATTGTAATAACGCTTTTTTAGACTTTGGGAGCTCTAAGAGACGATTTTTTTAATATCTGAATATGCAAGTTCGTGAATAAATGTATTTTTAATAATAGTTATGTATCAACGATAAAGATTTAACTTTGCCTGCATTTTGGAAAAAATCTGGAGACGTAGCAACCAAATCCTCCCTTTGATGAAAAGCTGGCCAAAATTCAAAAGGGCTTTTTCATTTCTCTATTTTCTCTGCATCCGCGGTTCGCCGCCTCCAAATTCAAACAAAAAATTTCAGAAACAAAAACGACGCAAAGTTTTGGTGAAAAATATTTTCAATTTAGGTCAAACTACTCCATACTTTTCTAGATCATTCGTTACTAATCCCAAGCTAAAATTTAACAAAATCTCAATAATGACTCCATTATAGACAATCTGTATACCTAAACCGTTTGAGTTAGTCTGAAACTAACATTTTGTTCGATCTAAGGAACGGAAATCGTTAAATGATTGGCTAGGATCAGGATATACTTAGGTATACAGACCACTATACTTTGGTTATTTTGGTTATATGGATTTAATCTATGGTCCTATGGATTTACGAATTGCGATCTAGAATAGTATGGTATAACATGTCTGCGAGCAGGCAGGGGAGGGTGGCCAAGCAACTCTACACCAAAGCCCGAGTAAGTGTGGTCTCACATGCGCATCACCGATGTGACAGGACACCAGGATTTTAAACACCCCCGATGAGTGGATTCATATGTTAACCAGATAAACAAGGAGGGTGGATGTTTGGGACCGTTTGGACTGCTCTGTGGCTTATTTCGAATGGAGGATGAGTCCAGTGAAGTAAGGTCACGGAAAACGCTGCTCTGCCCCTTCCAGCGGTCGAACTTGACCCACCGCTTATTTTCCAACCCTTATGTAGAATCACTTTTCGGCAGACCAATACCTGGCTCACTAACGGGAAATTGGTCAGGATGGATCCTTCTGTGATCCGTCCCCTGAATATCTCGAAACTACCATTTCGATCTTCCTTAAAAGGTTATTCTGCCAATGTGATCCTATGTACAAACTCATTACGGCAGAAAGAGTTTGATCCGAAAAAAATTATGAGCCATCTTCTGTATGCGTGTACAGATACGAGGTAACGTCGGTCGACCATCCTCGAATAGAGGCATTCGTTATACGAGTCAATTTGCACAAACTGACAAGCTATTTGCACAAATGTTGATGAGCCTGTCAATGTGTAACAGCGAATCGAATCGATCAAAAGTTTAAGGCACACAAAAGCAAACCCTTTCTATATTTTTATAGGTTCAGCTAGGGAAATACGTTCAATCGAAATGGGATCACGTGGATGCGAGACTAATGGAGCCTGTATTATGCGGGAATACATCTCCATCAATTGTTTAATTTGATTTCATCTTGCGATATATGCTACTAGATGTTTGATCGAATTCGAAGACTTTGACGAATGTTCACCTCCTACAAACCAGCACATGAATTTATATACGCCAAACATATGCGGAAAGTATATGTAACATATATATGCATCGCATATAAAGCAACGAAAGCAGTATAACCGATTTATATTGCGAATACGCGCATCGTGCGTAGCGTATACATGACCATAAATGCTGCAATACGGGGTGTATATACATAGGTCTGGACGTGTGCATATACATATATATATATATATATATATATATATATATGCAGTACGTAGTCTATATGCATGCCGCATAGAAATAGTACATGACCTTTTAATAAAAAACTTATCTACTGTTTATATGCAGCAAACGTGTCAATGACATTTGAAAAATGAGAAAAAATAGCAAAATATATTAAGCGAATAACTTTATCATGTTAATGTTGTTATGGGGTCTAGCCGTCGGGGGTGAAGTACGAGGGAAGCGTCCTATGCGTATGCATGTTAGCTGTTAAATAGCTGTTAGCTGTTAAATAATCGTCATATTAAACGTATGTTTTCGAACTATTTTTTCTACATCTATTTGTAAAAAGATGCATTTTTGAACATTCGGTGATTATATTAAATATTTTCATTACTTTGTATAATGATTTTGCATCACTTCATATATTAACGCAAGACGAATTGGCAATGTCGTAAATCGTGGTATATGATAATGCCCAGGTTGGCGGAAGTGCGGCCAGAGATTAGTAGGGAGATGTACAACGCTCCCCTTTTCGGCGTGCCTCGGAAATGGCGCTAAATCGCGGCGGCGAGTTCGGGAATATGATTTTCTGTGCATCGCCTCTGTCGAGGTTGCAGATTCCCTTTTAGCCGCGCGAGTCGTGAGCACCGCTCAAGTCGATATCGCAGTCAGCGTGCACACGAATGGGTAGCGCGGTGGGGGAAAAGTCTCTGCCCCTCGCTCACTCGACAGGCGAACGGAGCGAGGTTTTCCGTCCGATCGAGCTCGACATATATGTGTGGCCGTATTGCGGATTGGAATATGTATTAAATGAATTTCAAAGAGAAAAACATGTATCGAGAAAATAGTTTTCTCTCGGTTGGCCGCTTATGGCGAGAATGCGGGTTAAAGAAAATTAACGACGAACTGCGTTGAAAAATAAAACGCCGAAACGACCGTGGAAGTTCAAAAAGAAATCTTGAGCCTTTGCCGTGGTCGTTACGGCGTTTTTTTTTCAACAGTAAACATTGTGGATAAGCGTGTATCATAAATGTTTCTCTATCCTCAATGAGCGTTCCGGCTGAGTTGGCAGCGTGACGGATTGACGATGCTTGCGGTCCGGGTTCGATTCCTGGTTAAACGACTTTTTTAAATCTATTTTTTCCTTCATTTTATATTCAAAAAATTTCGAACTTACTCTTGCTTCAGCTATTCTCGCCTGTCCAGGCATTATTTATGATATTTAATTCACATATGTTTAATTTTAAAAAAGACATTGGCTACCGGGCATCGAACCCGCGTCGTCTGCACTCAGAGCCCGCACGCTGATATATTAACCGCGAGGCTCTTGTGACTGCAAACCTGCCTTACGTAAACACACTTATCCAACCTTAAAAAAAATCGCTGCATACCAATTGCATATTGATTGATGACCCCAAAGTATTATTGAAGACAAATGAAAACGATTTTTCCAAATGCCTAGAGTGGTGTTATCCCTTAAAGAAAGAAAATTGATTTTTTGATCGTTGTAAATGTATATCCCTTCTTAAAGTCTTTAAGACGTCTGGCCACCTCGGCCGATCGAAAAATGGGTATATTTAAAAAAAATTATAAACTAGAAAGTTTGGGCAGGAATATTTATTTTTTACACAACGTCAGAAAGGGCTTTAGGAATAACGTTAATAAATTACCGTTCAAAATATTAAAAAATGGCGCCGTTATGCACATTGCCGCGGAGGCCTTCTGCACGATACGCGCGGTCGTTGTCCCAGCTGTTACCCGGTCATGTCACATCTGCAAAAAAAACCAGCTCATTCGTGAGTAGTGTCGCTACAATGTAGCGTAGCGGTTTTTTTTCGACCATTAAAAAAATTATGGTGAGCCGAAGAAAAAAGATTGCATTTTTCACCGAAATTATGGCTCACTATAATTTTTGTAATGGTCGAAAAAAAACCGCTACATTACATTGCAGCGACACTACTCACGAATAAGCTGATTTTTTTTTCAGATGTGACGTGACCGGTTAACAGCTTGGACAACGCCTGCGCGTATCGCGCGGAGGGCCTCCGCGGCAATGTGCATAACGGCGCCATATTTTAAAATATTTTGAACTGAAATTTATTAACGTTATTCTTAACGGCCTTTCTGACGTTATTTAAAAAAAATAAAAATATTCCGGTCCATACTTTCGAGTTTATTATTATTTTTTAATATACCCATTTTTCGATCGGCCAAGGTGGCCAGATGCCTTTAAAGAACCTCGTACGTGTTAGCGAAAACCGGCAGAAAATTATGAAGCAACTCGTGCACTTCTTTGATGTTCGCTATTTTGGACCATCGCTCGTTTGCCTATCTGATCTATACTTTCGAAGTTTGTATCCTCGATATATATGTCTTTTTGCTATAGATGGTATTACCAATATTAGATACTCACGTCTTTCCATTTCGGAGATATGGATGTTCTAGATTCTTTGAATCTGTATTTGTATGACTCAAACTGCAGACAATCTGAATACACGTTCTCGAATAAATAATCCTTTGGTGTAATAGTTATTCAATTTCGTCATCAGTCGAAGGATAACATTTTGAATAATTTACAGTTCGTTACATTGAGTTTATAATTCTGTCATTTCGAAATCTTTGTCGTTCTACAGGGTGAGGCACTAACTGTTGCCACCTTGAATATCTTTGTAATTATCGACGTCACAAAAAAATGTTTGAAACAAAAGTTGTACCGTACGAAAGGGGTCATCAAATGCGACCATTTTTTTAAATCTCAGTGGAGGCGCTGTCGTACAGTAAAGGTCACCTCCACTTTTTTAAATGGGACGGTACATTTTTCTTTCAACTATCTTGTAGCATCGAAAACTGCATAAAAACATTTAGGGGTCAAAGTCGTTCAAGGTCTTTTAAGATTAAAAAGTGATATGAACTTTATTTTTATGTGAAATTACCTTTATTCGAAGTATATGTTCAAAGTGATTGCCATTGGAATCAATGCAGTATTGCAATCTCCTCATCACGGATTGTGTAGAATTTCTCATCACTTCGGCACTTATCGAATCACAGGCGCGAAGAATTCTCTCACGCATATCATCCGGCGTAGTTGGACGTTCTTTATAAACAAGATCTTTCAAGTATCCCCACAAGAAAAAGTTCAGAGGCGTCAAGTCTGGCGAGCGAGTCGGTCACGATACAGCTCCTCCGCGTCGAATCCAACGATTTGGAAATCTCTTTTGCAATTCATCTCTAGCTATCAGCGAAAAATGTGCCGGGCACCCATCGTGTTGATACCACATTCTGTTTCTTGTTTCTGAAGGTATTTCTTCCAATAACGGACCTATTGTTTCTTGAAGGAATGTGGTGTACTTCCTACCATTAAGATTCCCTTCGATGAAATAAGGGCCTATGATTCTATCCCCAATTATCCCACACCATACATTAACCGACCACGGTCTTTGGTGTGCAACTTGCCGCAGCCAATGTGGATTTTCAGTTGACCACAAATGCATGTTATGCAAGTTAATATTTCCATGATTCGTGAATGATTAATGGCAATCACTTTGAACATCTACTGTGAATGAAGGTAATTTCACATAAAAATAAAGTTCATGTCACTTTTTTATCTTAAATGACCTTGAACGACTTTGACCCCTAAATGTTTTTTATGCAGTTTTCGATGCTCTACAAGATAGTTGAAAGAAAAATGTACCGTCCCATTTAAAAAAGTGGAGGTGACCTTTACTGTACGACAGCACCTCCACTGAGATAAAAAAAAATGGTCGCATTTGATGCTCCCTTTCGTACGGTACAACTTTTGTTTCAAACATTTTTTTGTGACGTCGATAATTACAGAGATATTCAAGGTGGCAACCGTTAGTACCTCATCCTGTATATTTGGCCTTTCAAAGTTTTGACCCCCATCCCCATGTGAAATGTGTTGTAAAAAATGCCGTTCGAGAAAGACTCAAAGTTCTCTTCGAGCCTTTCTCGATCGTTTCGGCACTTTTATTCAACAATTTTTTTAATTAATTTTCTAAGGGGAAAAGTAAAAACTCATTTACGTTTTGGGGGAAACATTAATTTTTTGGTCATATTTTCCAATACCGTTTGCACCAAAATTTGGAACGCCCGCTCGTTTTGACCAACTTCAACATGCGTCCGGCGGGGCGAACTACTGCGGGTTCGGTCGCGTTGACGATACCTGCGACGTCCTTGCTGCGGCCGCTCCCCTCGCTCCTGCCCCTGTTCTTGCGATGGCCTGCCCTTCTCGCGCCCTTTGGCTCCCTCGGGTGCCTCTTGCCGCTGCCGCTGCTGCTGACGACCACTTTTCTTTTTGTTGCGGCGCCAAAATTTCTTTGTAACTGTAAAAAATAAATAATAAAATGTATAAATAAAATACACTACTCACACAAATTAAGGGATATTTTAAAAATTCCAAATTTTTGGATGATTTTCAACAAGGTATAACTCGGAGAAAAATGATCGTACAGAAAATAAAAAAAGGAAATTATAGCTTCAAGTATCTAGTTTTCAGATCTGGACTGTAAAATTTGTTAGCGTGGGCAGTTTTCTTGTAATCATCCGAAAACCAAATTTTTTTTCCAAATTTTTGCTCGTCTTTAAAATGGTCAGTCGACTTCAAAGATTTTTTTTTTATCATACGACTATAAAAGTCTTTTAGACAATTTAATCAGCTTTAATTTGACCTTTTACGAGCTCCGTACGATGAATTGGCGCGGAGTAATCGTCGATCAAAGCAAAAAAGTCCATTTTAACTTTGACAATCAATTACTCGAGAACTAATGATCGTACAGAAAATAAAAGTAGGGTTTTGGAAACTGCAAAATATTCTCTATGAAATGCAATTAGGGGCTGTTGATAAAACATTCTTTTCGGAGTGATGATGTTGACTGAAAAAAAGTTGAAAATTTGACAATTTAAGGATATTTGGAAAATTTGGTATAACTTTGGATATAATGCATGAACGAAGGATATCGTCGGTAATGTTTTAACCTCGAAGTGTCGCCAAAAAACCCTGAAAGTTGCAAAGCGCTGCGATTTTTTTTTCTTAGTGCCCCGAAGGATTAAATTTATCGTTTCTGTAAAAAATTACCGTAACAAGCAATTTTTCGATTTTTATTCATTTTTTCATCTTCAAAATGTTTTTTTTAGCAATAATGCGTGATTTATTCATTCAAAGACAACAATTACCAAGAAAAAAAATCAAACAAGATTCAAATAAAAAAAAATTCAAATTTTTGGGGTAGGTTTGAAAAAAAAACTGTTTTTTGTGTTTGTTAAGAAAGTGTATTTCAACGATTGAAGCTGCAAAAAAATTAAAAGTTCAAGATTTGTGTGAAGAGAATCAGTCGACAGTAGGGGGTATATGAACAACAAAGGTGGTTAGACTGGTAAAAAAAATCAACCGAATTTTTATTTGACAAGAGGAGATTATTGTTAACACGTGAAAAAACAATTTTTAAATTAATTTTTTTTTTACATTTGAGAAAAAAATTTAATAAAAAAATGTCGAATTTTTAAAAAATCTTTTTATTAATTTTTTTTTTAATAAAAAAAATTCAAATTTTTTTTTCACGTGTTAACGATGATCTCTTGTCGAAAAAAATTTGGTCGATTTTTTTTACCAGTCTAACCACCTTTGTTGTTGATATACCCCCCTACTGTCGACTGATTCTCTTCACACAAATCTCCAACTTTTAATTTTTTTGGAAGCTTCAATCGTTGAAATACACTTTCTCAACAAACACAAAAAAGAGTTTTTTTCAAAGCTACCCTAAAAGTTTGAATTTTTTTAAATTTGATATTTTTTGAAATTTTTTTTTGAAATTTTTTCTTGTTAATTGATGTATTTGAATAAATAAATTACGCATCATTACTAAAAAAAAACATTTTGAAGATGAAAAAATAAATAAAAATCAAAAAATTGCTTGTTACCGTGATTTTTGACAGAAACAATAAATTTGAATCTTCGGGGCACTAAAAGAAAAATCGCAGCGCTTTGCAACTTTCAGGGTTTTTTGGGGACACTTCGAGGTTAAAACATTATCGACGATATCCTTCGTTCATGCATTATATCCAAAGTTATACCAAATTTTCCAAATGTCCTTAAATTGGCAAATTTTCAACTTTTTTTCAGTCAACATCATCACTCCGAAAAAAATGTTTTGTCAACAGCCCCTAATTGCGTGTCATAGAGAATGTTTTGGAGTTTTCAAAACCCTACTTCTATTTTCTGTACGATCATTAGTTCTCGAGTAATTGATTGTCAAAGTTAAAATGGACTTTTTTGCTTTCATCGACGATTACTCCACGCCAAATCATCGTACGGAGCTCGTTAAAAGGTCAAATTAAAGCTGATTAAATTGTCTAAAAGACTTTTATAGTCGTATGATAAAAAAAATTATTTAAAGTCGACAGACCATTTTAAAGACGAGCAAAAATTTGGAAAAAAAATTTCGTTGGTTTTCGGATGATTACAAGAAAACCACCCACTCTAAAAAACTTTACAGTCCAGATCTGAAAACTAGATACTTGAAGCTATAATTTCCTTATTTTTATTTTCTGTACGACCATTTTTCTCCGAGTTATCCTTTGTTGAAAATCAGCCGAAAATTCGGAATTTTTTAAATATCCCTTAATTTGTGTGAGTAATGTATTTTATTTGTACATTTTATTATTTATTTTTTACAGTTACAAAGAAATTTTGGCGCCGCAACAAAAAGAAAAGTGGTCGTCAGCAGCAGCCGCAGTGGCAAGAGCCAACCGAGCCTAAGGGCGCGAGAAGGGCAGGCCATCGAAAGAACAGGGGCACGAGCGAGGGGAGCGGCCGCAGCAAGGACGCCGCGGGTATCGTCGACGCGACCGAACATGCAGTCGTTCGCCCCGCCGGACGCATGTTGAAGTTGGTCAAAACGAGCGGGCGTTCCAAATTTTGGTGCAAACAGTATTGGAAAATATGACAAAAAAATAAATGTTTC
This sequence comes from Ophion slaviceki, assembly GCA_944452715.1. Taxonomy (NCBI): domain Eukaryota; kingdom Metazoa; phylum Arthropoda; class Insecta; order Hymenoptera; family Ichneumonidae; genus Ophion; species Ophion slaviceki. Next base: position 50,750,454 of record OX101786.1, read on the forward strand.
CCCCAAATCGGAAATGAGTTTTTACTTTTCCCCTTAGAAAATTAATTTAAAAAATTGTTGAAGAAAAGTGCCGAAACGATAGAGACAGGCTCGAAGAGAACTTTGAGTCTTTCTCGATCGACATTTTTTTCAAAACACATTTCACATTGGGATGGGGGTCAAAACTTTGAAAGGCCAAATATAGAACGACAAAGATTTCGAAATGACAGGAATATAAACTCAAAGTAACGAACTGTAAATTATTCAAAATTTTATCCTTCGGCCGATGACGAAATTGAATAACTATTACACCAAAGGATTATTTATTCGAGAGCTCATTTATTCGAGAACGTGTATTCAGATTGTCTGCAGTTTGAGTCATACAAATACAGATTCAAACAATCTAGAACATCCATATCTCCGAAATGGAAAGACGTGAGTATCTAATATTCGTAATACCATCTATAGCAAAAAGACATATACAGGGTGTCCCAGAACTCAACGTCAAGCCGAAACGGGGTGACAGGATTGATTGTAACCACCATGAGAAATTCAGAAAAAAAATCTGTTTTGAAAATTTTAAATTCTTAGTTTAACAAAAAACAGTCTTAATTCTAGGAAACTTGGGGCAATTGTGTCATTATTTTTGACTGTGATTCTAGAAATGTTATTTAGGGTTACGGTTCCAAAGTTTAAATGAACAAAAATAATAAAAATTAACCACAATAACCGAAAAATGGTTACAGTTTGGCCAAATTTCTAGGTTTTTCTTAAATGCCCAGATTTTTTTTCTGATTTTTCTCATGATGGTTACAATCAATCCTGTCACCCCGTTTCGGCTTGACGTTGAGTTCTGGGACACCCTGTATATCGAGGATACAAACTTCGAAAGTATAGATCAGATAGGCAAACGAGCGATGGTCCAAAATAGCGAACATCAAAGAAGTACACGAGTTGCTTTATAATTTTCTGCCGGTTTTCGCTAATACGTACGAGATTCTTTAAAGGCGTCTGGCCACCTTGGCCGATCGAAAAATGGGCATATTAAAACAAATAATAACAAACTCGAAAGTATGGGCCGGAATATTTTTATTTTTTTTACATAACGTCAGAAAGGGCTTTAAGAATAACGTTAATAAATTTCCGTTCAAAATATTTTAAAAAATGGCGCCGTTATGCACATTGCCGCAGAGGCCCTCCGCACGATACGCGCGGTCGTTGTCCCAGCTGTTACCCGGTCATGTCACATTTGAAAAAATATCAGCTTATTCGTGAGTAGTGTCGCTACAATGTAATGTAGCGGTTTTTTCCGACCATTAAAAAAATTATGGGGAGCCATAATTTCGGTGAAAAATACAATTTTTTTTCTTCGGCTCACCATATTTTTTTTAATGATCGAGAAAAAAACCGCTACGCTACATTGTAGCGACACTACTCACGGATGAGCTGATTTTTTTTGCAGATGTGACATGACCGGGTAACAGCTGGGACAGCGACCGCGTGTATCGTGCGGAGGGCCTCCGCGGCAATGTGCATACCCATGTAGGGTGATCGGTAGTGGCCAACGATTTCCCGATGCTCGGCGCCGAGCTTGTCAACATTGGCACTCGAGCCTCGGATGATAAGAGCGGCCCGAAATTCGCAATCAATATTGGCCCTAGAATGGCTTATGAGAATCGGCCGAGCATCGCGTAGGAGTTCATTCGAGAATCGGCCAACAATAAGTCCCCGTCAACATTGCCATCATTGGCACTCGAGCTTGGCCTGATTATCGACCGAGTCTTGGTGGATAATTGTGACCCGATATAGATCACCAAAACTGGTCCTGAACTGCCAAAAACAAAAAAATAATTATTTTTGTATTGTAATTCGTCATTACCTGGTCTTTCGAAACGATTAGTTCGAAAAAAATGTTTCACCTATATGGGACTTGAACTTTGAACCTACCTACTCATAGCCAAGCACGCTGCCCCTATGCTACCGAGTGCTCGTAACATTTGAATCGCAGATATGCCATAAGAGACCAAATGGATTCTCATCATTATTTGTATCACATAAACTATATAAATTAATTAATATCATTGTGATAATTAGAGAGTGTTATCGAATGGCATGTTATAGAATTTCCAAACCTAACCTATATATATAATTCCTCTCTCTCTCCACCCGACCCCCACAACCCTTTAATACGTGTGTTGCAATAAAGACAGACCATTAGTTCATTAGTTCAAGTTTAATTTGAATAAATAAATATATTTAAAATGAATAATTCCAATAATGAAATGCAATAGGAAAAATTTGATTTCATGAAAAATCTAGTTAATTCAAATAAAAAATAAATAAATAGACGCGGTTAGTTAATATTAATCAACATATACATTTAAAAAATAATAAATATTATTTAATTTAATTATTAATTTAATAAAATTAGTTAACATATAAATGGTTCATAAAAATCGGCAGAGTATCGCGTATGAGCTCGTTCGAGAATCGGCCAACAATGAGTGCATTGATTTGGTAGTATATTTGTTAAGAATAATGTCCAATGGACTCGTAAAAGGTATTTATCTCGTCTCTCAATGACTTCGACGCGAAACAATGAATCGTCATGTACGAATTGCGGTTCGATCATGCATTACTCGGCCGAACATTGGCCTCGTATCGGCAAAAACATGATTGGCGAGTCTATACTTCGCCAAACATCGACCTCGTATCGATAAGCCAATGATTAGAGAGCCCATATTTGGCCGAACATTGGCCTCGTGTCGGCAAACCAATGATGGACGAGTCTATACTTCGTCAAACATCGGCCTCATATCGATAAACCAATAATGAACGATTCTATACTTGGCCGAACATTGGCCTCGTATTGGCAAACCAATGATTGGCCAGTCTATACTTCGCCAAACATCGGCCTCGTATCGACAAGTCAATGATTAGCGAGTCTATGTTTGGCCGAACATTGGCCGCGTATCGGCAAACCAATGATTGGCGAGTCTATACTTCGCCAAACATCGGCCTCGTATTGACAAGCCAATGATTAGCGAGTCTATATTTGGCCGAACATTGGCCTCGTATCGGCAAACCAATGTTGGCTAGTCAATACTCAGCCGAGCATTGGCGTACAATTGGGTCATCGATCATCGCCCTGCCAACATTGGTCCAAGTATTGGCCGTTACGGTTCGATTGGCGAAATCTACATGGGTAACGGCGCCATTTGTTAATATTTTGAACGGAAGTTTATTAACGTTATTCTTAAAGCCCTTTCCGACGTTGTGTAAAAAAATAAAAATAATCCGGCCCATACTTTCGAGTTTATAATTAAAAAAAAAAATATACCCATTTTTCGATCGGCCAAGGTGGCCAGACGCCTTAAAGTCTTTAAGATGGGATATACATTTACAATGATCAAAAAATCAATTTCTTTTCTTTAAGGGATAACACCACTCTAGGAATTTGGAAAAATCGTTTTCTTTTGTCTTCAATAATGCTTTGGGGTCATAAAAACAATATGCAAGTGGTCCGGCAGCGCATTTTTTTTAAAGGTTGGATAAGTGTGTATACGTAAGGCAGGTTTGCAATCACAAGAGCCCCGCGGTTGATCTATCAGCGTGCGGGCTCTGAGTGCAGCCGACGCGGGTTCGATCCCCGGTAGCCAATGTCTTTTTTAAAATTAAACATATATGAATTAAATATCATAAATAAAGCCTGGACAGGCGAGAATAGCTAAAGCGAGAGTAAGTTCGAAATTTTTTGAATATAAAATGTAGAAAAAAAAAATAGATTAAAGTAAAAATAGATTAAAAAAAAAGACGATTAACCAGGGATTGAACCCAGACCGCAAGCATCGTTAATCCGTCACGCTGCCAACTCAGCCACGACGCTCATTGAGGATAGACAAACATTTATGATACACGCTTATCCATAATGTTTACTGTTGAAAAAAGACGCCGTAACGACCGCGGCAAAGGCTCAAGATTTCTTTTTGCACCTTCCACCTTCCAAAATTAGGTCCAAAAACCTAATTTTTTTAACCCGCATTCTCGGCATAAGCGGCCAACCGAGAGACAACAATTTTCTCGATACATGTTTTTCTCTTTCAAATTCATTTAATGCATATTCCAAACCGCAGTACGGCCACACATATATGTCGAGCTCGATCGGACGGCAAACCTCGCTCCGTTCGCCTGTCGAGTGAGCGAAGGGCAGAGACTTTTCCCCCGCCGAGCTACCCACGCGTGTGCACGCTGACTGCGATATCGACTTGAGGGGTGCTCACGACTCGCGCGGCTACAAGGGAATCTGCAACCTCGACAGAGACGATGCACACAAAATCATATTACCGAACTCGCCACAGCGATTTAGCGCCATTTCCGAGGCACGCCGAAAAGGGGAGCGTTGTACATCTCCCTACTAATCTCTGCCAGGAGGTTCAGCGGCAATGCAAAGGCGCTGAAAAAAGCGTCCCCGAAAATGTCCCGAAGTGATGGCGCTGGGGTGCAGCGGCACCTACATATATAGTAATATATTGGTCAACGAGGTGAAAGTGATCGGATGAGTTTCTAACCTCACGACAGACCGATCGTGACATCAAACGTCGAAATATCCGCCGATTCATAATTTCCTCATGACGCTTCGGAAAAAAAAACGCAAAGGCGAGAAAAGATCTCAAACTCAAACTCAAAATGGCGGCGATACAGCCCATCTAGAAAAACGTGTTTCTTTTTTACATATAGCTTCACGGGAGAACGGTTTTCTCGTAAAATATAAGACCTGAAACAAAAACCGAAAAAATGATAATTTATATATTATTAGCTATGAGACTACCTAGAAATTTGCTTTCAAATTTTGCAAAAATAGCGCACTTTGAAGATTATAAATCGATTTTTTGCCAAAAAAAGCAGTAAATTGTTTATAAAAAGAAGTTTACATTTAATCAAAAAACGGCTACGTACTCCCATAAAGAATATGATTGTGAAGCTGCTATCAAAATTTCAAATCGATGCATGCAAAGGTGATCGAATAATCCGTCTTCCGAGATCGAAAAAAGTGGTTTCAAAAAAAACGCGTTTAAAGTTGTACGAGCAACTCAGCGCGCGTTCCAAGGCGCTGCGGCCAAAACGATAATTGAAGCTTTAAATAAAAAAAAAATTGCTACAGGACCAATTGCATATTGTTTTTATGACACCAAAGTATTTTTAGGAAAGAAAACGTCTTTCCAAAATCCTAGAGTGGTGTTATCCCTTAACACTAATGAGGGTGAGGTACATCATCTGTGATCTGTCTTAGATCGCACCCATGTTTAGCGTATATCTATATACATATAGGTGCCGGAGCACCCCAGCGCCATCATTTCTTGTTCTCGTTTTAGGGACGAGTTGAAAGGCCTCGCTGAACCTCCTGGTATCTAGGCTCCATGGTTTCGAGGGAAAAAGTAACCTGAGCACTAGTGCGTGACGTCATCCGACGGCACGCGCGAGGCTTTTAGATGATTTTGTTCCCGATTACAGCGCCTCTGCAGGAGCGAAAAGAGGGCGAGAAGTGAAAATGAATATGGCGACAAGCCAAGAGCATAGGAAATAAAGACTCGTGTTATTTTGAGAAAAATGCCCAGTTATTTATTCCTAAACATAACTTTGGCGCCCAACCGCAATACGTAAACCCATGACGAGCAATTGAAGCATATGGTATAAGTTCGACGAGAATTGCGACGCAGTCGCGAAAATCATCGAAAACGTCTCCGACGCATCAGCACGACGAGACGCCGCAACGAGAACGTGGCGACAGCCATGTTAAGTAACGAGTCACGTCCTGAGACAATAGAAAAAACCGAGGCGTGAAAAAAAAATCGTGAAAGTTCATCGTGCATTTACTCGAAGACTTTAGGAGTGCGTGTAGATGCAACAAACAAAACAAAAACGTATCATCTCGCGTGTGAAATATACGTAAATAACTGTGCGATAAAATGTGTGGGAGAGAGATAAAGAATCAACCACGCAGTGACTCGCTCTCGTAAAGACGGAATCGAAATCCCGTACAGTGGCGGACTAAGCCTGTCGGAGGCCCGGGGCGGCATATAATAAATGAGGCCCCCGGTCTGCTAAAAAATGGATGTATTATTGATGATATGTAATTTTACTATACGCCCTACTTATGATATGGGTAAAAAAGTTAGAACACGGATCAGCATTTAACACAACACCTAGCAGGTACAGTGCAAATAAATAATGACGACTATAATAAGAAAGTAACTTTTACTGTACTTATATGTTTAAAAACAAAGCTTTTGCTTCGTAATTATTTTACATGTTTTCGTGCTTTCATTTAACTGAACTTCTCAATAACGTCGTTGAAATCTATTTCCCTTGAAACTTTCCTTTCAATTGATAGAATGGACAGATTTACTAGGCGTTCTTGGTTCATCATAGCTCGACGTTTTTTTAAAATAAATTTCAGTTTAGAAAAACTTCTCTCGCATGATGCGACCGAGACCCAAATGATCAAGAAGTATTGGATTATAAGTGATAAACAGGGCAAAGATTCACTGAAGTCCCATCTAATAATAATAAAGGTCGTCGCTCACTTATCAACCCGGCACCCTATCAGCACCGCCTCGCCTCGAGCGGTTGTCATTTCTTAGATGGGCTTTCCATACATATGCGCTCACTTGTCAACTCCGTAGCATCACCGGATCGGCTCGCTCGCAAGAGTTGACAAGTGAGCGCATATGTATGGAAAGCCCATCTAAGAAATGACAACCGCTCGAGGCGAGGCGGTGCTGATCGGGTGCCGGGTTGATAAGTGAGCGACGACCTTTAAGGTTTGATACAGGTTTGGAAACGACCACGATATGTTAGGCGCGCTAAGTCGATCTACTTTTCTTTACATTTTTCGCCACTACGTGACATTGCTGTTGACGGGTACATATGTGACATGGATGGAATATCTTCTGTCTGTCTCTCCCACTCTCCAGATCGAGGCGCCTGCGCCGTCGACCTTGCCCCCGAATATTTTATGAGGATAGGAATAAAAAACCAAATGAACAAATAATACGCTTACTGAAGACTAAACTGATTGATAGACCCATTCTCTGAAAAGTCGCAGCTACGAAAACTCGTCTGCTAGTCACATATTTCTAGGTTTAATTCTGAATATTTTCTCTAAACATTCGGTGACGGGCTGTTTTTATTGTCGCTACGAAATCTTTATAATATTTTACACGTGTGAGCAGTTTATATCTGGCATCTACAGTTATTTAGTGTTTAAATTATTACATATAAATGTGGCCAGCGCGTTATCCCCATAAAGCGTCGTATAAATGAGACCTTTTTTAGAGTTGTCATTTTTCGTTAAAAGTTCGGTCAATTGGCTTGCAATTTTACCCGTATACGGGGATGTATTTTTACTTGATTGTAGACGAAAATCAATTAATTGTTAAATATTCGAGTTCGTGAAAGAAATGCCTTAAGAGCATGAGATGACACACGGACCGCGCTTATCGTTCACATGACAACACGGAAATTATAAGTAGGGTGAGATCACAGAAGACCGTGGGTGGGGGATTTCCTCCGATAGGAGCGACACATGTGGCGGCGAGCGGAATAAAAAGTGGATCTTGTAACGGTGCCTCACGGCATCATTGAAATGTGGCTTCGTTTCCAGACCTGTATGTAAGACCGTGGGTCAGGAAAGTCCCGCAGCGGCTAACAGTGTTGACAACTTAGTGGATTTTTCACGTAAACTGGTGGTTTAGACATCCCTTTTAGTGGATAAAATTTGTTTTTAGTGGCTGGTGGTTTTTGTTAGTGGTGAGCAAGATATTCAACCACTAACGTGTAAACAAATTTATGATACATTATATTTTGCTATGACAAGGCCCTTTGACACAAAGTGTGTCAACTTTTATGGTGTAGGCAACACTACGATCTTGTAAATACCTACCAGCGCCATGGGGATTCCCTGAATAATGTTTTGGCTGTATATAGATTTGAATGAATATAGACCACAGGGTATAGTAATTGAATCGAGTTCAATTTGCTTGAAAAAGTATGTTTTGAAATACTTCATAATTTTGTTATGTAAGTGCATCGGATGTAGTTGCTTGTTTACTAGACCGTAAGCGGTAACATCAAGCGGTATTAGAGGTTTTCTGGTGGATCGTAGAACCACTTATGGTGCGTATAACAAAACAAGTTGGCAACAGCGGCGGCTACTATATTTGTTTTGGCTTCTAACAAGTTAGATGTTATAATGTAATTTTACGACAGTAAGGTTCAGATTGGTTGAATTCCCCTGTTGTTATTCTTTAGTACGTATGGATGTAATTTCTTTAGTACGTATGGATGTAATTTCTTTAGTACGTATGTATGTCATTTTTATTACGAAATTTCTCAATTGTTCGGATCGAGTATTTATGTTTCGCGCCAAAGCCACCATAAAGTGAGCGGTGCCCACCGCACGGGGCGCACCATTTTCATGGCGCTGGCTATAAGTAGGCAGAGCTTTATGCTATGTTGACAATTTCTATCATGACCTGGGGGGCTATTACGGTTCTCCGTACGGGTGAAAATGACAAAAGTGAGTAGCTCAGCCCATTACGGTTCTCTTCACCTAGTGAAAATGAGAGATAATTCACGTAATTTTACTCGACAGGAAATGTCATGTCGAAAATCGAAATGCGCATGCGTGAGCGTTTTCCTAACCCAGCGACGACACGTCCAAAGCTAACACATAACACAAGTTACTATGAAATAGCTGATTCAGAGACGGTAGCATCTCGACACCGAATAATTAATAAAATTCAGCAACTTAAAGTTGATATCGTAGTGAGTTAAGTAATGTCATCCGATAATGATGAATAATTTTCTGATGATTGTGGTTTTGCGAGATCGGAAAAATCGAATGCTTCGTATACGACGATCACGGTGCGATGCCTTGGATTCCTTCACTATAACGGAACAAGAATATATTGCATAATAGTTCGATTTATTGACATAAAACAATAATTCTATCACTGTTTATAAAAACCGTTTTATGTTCTAATATGATACAAAAATTACCAGTATTTTTTATTTGAATGGCTGTGTCGCAATCTGCCTCGTGCTAAATCTTCGTCTTTTTTTCATGAAATCTAATAACGTTTGTCGTTGTTTTTCGGTAACATTCATGTTGCAAACTCAGATTCTATTTAAACTTGTTGCTTATTCGAGTGAAGAGGTTGTTTTTGTCGATGCGCACGTCTTTCGTTTTGGGCTGGGTTTGATAGGCGTGCTAGTATACCACTTCTACGGTGTCGTGAAAATGTGAGATCACTAGCCGGAAGTTCCTAGTGATCTGACATCTTCACCCGACCGATCCGTAATGGCGTGACTAAACTCACGTGAGATGAAAATGCGAGAAGTGAGAAGTCTCACCCGAGAACCGTAATAGGCCCCCTGATAACAGGTGAATTAGAACCTACCTACCTATGTTTATATTTTGCATACGTACGGGGCCTCCAACTCGAAACTGCCCGTTACTGAATATATTTCGGCCTTAGTTGGAATTTGACTAAAAAAATGTCTTCTCGAGCTTTGGAGGCCCCCCAGGACCAGAGGCCCGGGGCGGACCGCCCCCTCCGCCCCCCCCCTTAGTCCGCCACTGATCCCGTACAATACGGGACGAAACAGTGGTCGATCGATATCGATAGATGCATGTATACGAGACGGTGTCTCTTGCAAAGTTAGAATAGACACAGCGTATCTTGAAAGCATCGAGGTGACGCAAATTCGCAGTTAAGTAGCTGTGGAGTGTAGCCGCTCGGTCACGCGAGAGGGCGCAACGTGGCACTTCCCCGAAAAAATCGAGTCAGTCGATATAGTAGAACGTCATAGTTCATTCGCAGAAGAGGTGAGAGCGCGTCAAACGTCACCCATTCGGTCAGCATGGCTATACAATGAAAGTTCGGAGATTTGTAAGTGCAACGAATACGTGCAAGTATTGTCACCGCAAATTCTCGAGTCGTTAGACAGACATTTTATCGACAATAAAAATCGAAAAAAAAACATATAATTTCGAGAAAGTTGTCTCACAACGTGGGGCTACCAGTCATCGCTACAGTCGAGCCGAGAGTCTTCGTAGTAGCCAAGCAGCGTCAGCGCACCGAGTCGAGAGTCCTCGTAGCAGCCAAGCAGCATCGACGCGCCGAGTCGAGAGTCTTCGAAGTAGCCAAGCAGCGTCGTTACGGTCAAGCCGAGAGTTTTACAACAGTCAACAACGACAGGTTAGTGACTTCCCTCCAGTTCTTTCCTATTCCCGAATTGAATTTCAGTCAGGATAGAGGATTTGAGAAAATTAACGCAGAATCGAGCGACAATTAAGGGTCGAATGACCAGAATAAATAACAATAAATAATGAAACCACAGCATCCGAGGCCAAGATCAAAGAAAAAAAGATCGAAGACTTGTGGGCAATGTTTGAGGACGTGCAAGGCAAAATAGACGCAATCAAATTAGGAGAAGCGGCACTCGGCGAAGGCGACGAAATTCCCGTCGGAATACAGCAGGAAGCCGAAGGGGAACGAGAAATGTTCGAAAATATTTATTTCGAAGCAGCGACGAAAGCGCAGACTATAATCGACGTAGAAAAAGCGCAAGAAAATGCCATGGCACAGGCGCAAATGCAGGCGCAGATACAGGCACAAAATGCGTTACAAGCAGCCAATGCTCCGCCGAGGGACGGAGGACAGCGACTCGCCGTTAAGCTTCCGACTTTATCATTGCCGGAGTTTAAGGGAGAGTACAGCGACTGGTTCCATTTCAAGGATGCATATGTATCAATGATTCATGGAAATACCAGCCTTTCGGCGATACAGAAATTTCAGTATCTCCGAAATTCACTTAAAGGAAAAGCTCTGCAAGTGATCGGTGGGCTGGGAACCTCGGCAGAGAACTACGAGAGTGCTTGGGAATTACTAGAAAAGAGCTACGAAAACACCAAGTTGCTTATAAATACTCATCTGAGTAATCTTCTTAACTTCCCAACGGAAGCGAAAGACAAACCGGCGACAATAAAGAAGTTAATCGTACACATACGTACGCATCTCAAGGCATTGAAAACCTTGAAGCTTCCCGTCGAGCATTGGGACGAGATCCTAATACATATAACGAAAAGTAAATTCGACTTTGCGACTCAGAAGGATTGGGAAGAAGAATGTATTCGTGATAAAGAAAAACGAAAAACATTGGAAGACTACTTAACATTTTTAAGCGAGCTTTGTCATACTCTGGAAATGATAGACAAGGGTAAAGGCAAGAGCGAAGCGTCTAAGCCTGTACCATCGAAGATACAAGGTAAGACGGTATCATTAGCAACTGTTTCTCAACAGAGCTGTGTGGTTTGCAAAGAAACTCACGCGGTTTACAAGTGTACACAATTTTTGCAAATGTCTGTACCCGAAAGAATAGAATAAACAAAATCGAAGAAGGCTTGCTTAAATTGTCTAGGAAAAGGTCATTTTACTGCAAAATGCAGGACGTCAGCTTGCAAAAAATGCGGGAAAAAGCATAACACGCTCTTGCATGTCGAACAGGAGAATAAATCTACAGAACAAAAGTCTAACGGCGCATCATCGAAAAATACAGTCGTCGCTCACTGCGTGCAAGAAGAGGAGCGTGTCAGCGAGTCCACAGAAGCATCGTCAGTGATCAACTTCGTGCGTAAGCCAAGCACGCAAATCGTGTTGTCAACAGGTCGGGTAATAATAGAAGACATCCACGGGGCTCAGCAGAATTGCCGCGTGCTTCTAGATCCCGGTTCACAGTCAAATCTCATCACAGAGGAACTCGTTACTAGGCTCAAGTTCAGATGTAAAAAACAAAACGAGCTTATGCCCGGAGTGAATCAAGCTCATAAGGGGACAGTACGGCAGTCGGATTTTTGTAATTTTTCGTACTCATGGTACGTGAAGTTCAGAGCTCGAATATTAATATCCCAAAGCAGTTCGACGCCATATTCAGAAATTTTCGAGAAAATTGACTTTGAAGTTTTCGAGTGCACTCTTATCCCACAAAGATGCAACGATATTCGAACCGGGCTCGTGGCGTACCCGGTAGCGCTCGAGTCTAGTAATCGCGGGGTCGCTGGATCGAGTCTCACTTCGAATTTTTTTTTTTTTTTTTTTTTTCATTTTTTTTTAATTCGCATACCTCCGTCATTTAAATATCCCGATAAATTTTTGTTGTATATAATCACATATTATTATATATAATTAATATAATATATCTATATATGTTTATATATGGACAAAATCTATATATAGTTATACATAATTATATATTTTCTCATATATGATCATATATTATTTATATATAACAATAGGTGATTATTTATAAAAAAATAAATAAATAATCTCGGGATAAAAATCATAAAATCTATGCTAATTCACATATATGTAATTATAATTGTCAATGATAAATGCCAGTCTTATTTTTGATTATCTCTTGCTTGAAATTGCGAATAGGCGACGTAAAAATATCCAGTAATAATATTTACATAAACTCCCTTGTAGATTAATAGGAATATAAATAGAAGAATAAATGTTGAAATATGTGAGTTATATTCATATATTTCAACATTTATTCTTCTATTTATATTCCTATTAATCTACAAGGGAGTTTATGTAAATATTATTACTGGATATTTTTACGTCGCCTATTCGCAATTTCAAGCAAGAGATAATCAAAAATAAGACGCATTTATCATTGACAATTATAATTACATATATGTGAATAAGCATAGATTTTATGATTTTTATCCCGGGATTATTTATTTATTTTTTTATAAATAATCACCTATTGTTATATGTAAATAATATATGATCATATATGAGAAAATATATAATTATGTATAACTATAATGAATTTTGTACATATATAAACATATATAGATATATTATATTAATTATATATAATATGTGATTATATACAACAAAAATTTATCGGGATATTTAAATGACGGAGGTATGCGAATTAAAAAAAAAACATTTCGAAGTGAGATTCGAACCAGCGACCCCGCGATTACTAGACTCGAGCGCTACCGGGTACGCCACGAGCCCGGTTCGAATATCGTTGCATCTTTGTGGGATAAGAGTGCGCTCGAAAACTTCAAAGTCAATTTTCTCGAAAATTTCTGAATATGGCGTCGAACTGCTTTGGGATATTAATATTCGAGCTCTGAACTTCACGTACCATGAGTACGAAAAATTACAAAAATCCGACTGCCGTACTGTCCCCTTGTCAGACGGTTATCGGACGAACAGTTGAAGTCAAAATCAAATCGATGCATACAGACTATGCAACGAAGATCGAATGCTTAGTACTGCCGAAAATTACAGAAAAATTGCCGCAGGTAAGGATCGATACGAAGCTTATATGCTTACCTGCAACGGTGAATCTCGCAGATCCTAGTTTCTTCGAGCCAGGGACCATAGACATTCGCATCGGAGCTGGATTATTCTGGGAATTGTTGTGCGTGGATTCTATCAAGCAGGCAAAGGGACTTCCGAGATTGCAGAATACGCTTCTTGGTTGGATCGTGGGCGGAGAGCTGATCGATCCGACGAACAAAAGCCCTCCACAGTTTTGTGGATTAGTAACGAACTCAGCATTGCAGAAACAGCTAGAGCGGTTTTGGAATCAGGAGAAGACGCGCGAAACGCGACGTTGGACCAAAGAAGAAGCAGAATGTGAGCGACAATTCTGCGAGACCTTGAAACGAGATACAGATGGAAGGTTCATAGTAGCCCTACCACAGAAAGCAGACGTGATTCTGGGGGAATCGGAGTCAGACGCGAAGAGAAGGCTCGTCGCACTCGAAAGACGACTGAAAGCCAACCCGGAGATTAAAACCAAATACTTCGAGTTCTTGAGAGACTATGAGCAACAAGGGCACATGACCCTCGTGCAAGCTGGCGCTCATATTCGACCGAAAGAAACGTACGTATTGCCGCACCAGCCGGTAATTCGTCCTGAAAGCATTACAACGAAGCTGCGTGTTGTATTTGATGCGTCAGCAAAAACGTCGCTCGGCACAGCACTGAACGATCGATTACTGATTGGACCAAATCTTCAGAAAGATCTGTTCGGTATCCTCTTGCGCTTCCGAGCGCATCAATTCGTCTTGACCGCGGACATAGCAGCCATGTTTCGACAAATTCTTGTACGGGAAGAGGACCGCGACCTGCAAATAATACTTTGGAGATCGGACTCAACACAACCGATTCAGATATATCGGCTTAATACGGTAACGTATGCGACAGATTCAGCACCGTACCTGGCGATCTGATGTCTACGCCAACTAGCAGCCGAAGATTCAAAATTTCCGCAAGCAGAAAAAGTGTTAAGCCAAGATTTTTGTATGGGGGACGTGCTAACAGGCACGGACACGATTGAGAAAGCAATCGCATTGCAACAGCAACTATCAGAGATTTACAGCGAGGCCAGTTCCATCTCAGGAAATAGCGCTCGAACGACAAAAGAATTTTGGAAAATTTAATACAGAGCAACGAGACAGACACTCTCTTGACGATCGACCAAGAAGGCGCACTAAAGACATTAGGACTTCTGTGAGATGCTAAGTCCGACTACATGACATACAAGGTAATCATCGAGAAGACATCTAAAAGAACAAAGAGACTAGTCCTGTCAACGATTGCCCAAATTTTCGATCCGTTAGGCCTCTTGGGACCAGTACTCATCAATGCAAAGTGCATAATGCAGCAAATGTGGCAACTGCCGATACGATGGGACGAAGGGCTTCCGCAGGAGCTATAGACCAGCTGGGACCAATATTACGGTTCATTGACAAAAATCAACGACATGCGCATAGCACGAAATGTCAACCCTAGAAACTCCAAGGGACATTTCAACCTTATCGGTTTCGGTGACGCCTCAGAAAGGGCGTACGGGGCATGCCTTTACGCTGTCTCCACTAACACAAAGGGTGAGACTATCTCACATCTGATTAGGGCAAAGAGTAGGGTAGCTCCGCTCAAAACAATTTCTCTACCCAAGTTGGAACTCAATGCAGCACTTTGAGTGGCTAAGCTTTGCGACACGGCAAGCGAAGCATATGGCGAGAAAATCCAAAGCATATTTCTTTGGAGCGATTCTACGATCGTATTGAGTTGGATTGCATCGTCGCCGAATATTCGCAAGACTTACGTGGCAAATCGCGTAAGTAAGATTCAAGATTTGATACAGGAGGCGACGTGGCTTCATGTACCATCGAAGGACAACCCCGCCGATTTGATATCTCGGGGAATTTCGGTAGAAGAATGGATGACCAGCGAGCTATGGTGGCATGGACCAAAGTGGCTCACGGCAAGCGAATGGCCTGAGCGTAAAACGATTGGTATTGATACTTTAGAGATGAAGGCATCGGCGGTATTAACATTGACGAGAGCAACGCGCGATGCTTTGAATGATTTTTCGGCGTTCTATAAAATGCAAAGAGTAATTGCATATTGCTTAAGGTTCAAAGCCAACGCACTAGGAGCAAAGAGAAACGACGCATTATCGGTGCCAGAGCTCGCGCAAGCGTAAGTAGCAATCGTCAAAATGGTACAAGGAGAATCGTTTGTACAAGAACGTCGCATTGGAACGGGAGCGGCAGATACCAAAGGCAAGCAAGCTCGCATCACTCAGCCCTTTCCTCGATAAGGATGGTTTAATAAGAGCGGGTGGGAGACGGTCGCGGGCAAATATTCCGGAAACACAGAAGCATCCGATTATTTTGCCGGACAGACACCACGTGACGAAAATTATAATAAAAGACGAACATCAACGCTTGCATCATTGCGGGCCAGAGCAATTATTGTATTCAATCAGACAACGATATTGGATTTTGAGTGGACGTCGAGAAGCACAACAAATCACTAGAAGTTGCGTTGCGTGTTACCGCCGTAATCCAAAATCTCCAGAGATGCCGATGGGAGATTTGTCGCAAGAACGCGTACGCGGATCATTGAAGCCGTTTACGAATGCCGGAGTCGATTACGCGAGACCGCTCCAGGTTCGAGAGAGTCGCAGGCGTGGAAGAGTACACACTTCGAAGGCTTGGATCGCGGTATTTACGTGCTTTGCGACCAAGGCTACACATCTAGAGCTCACTACGGAGCTAACAACAGAAGCGTTTCTATCGGCATTGCGAAGATTCGTGGCAAGAAGGGGAATCGGCTCACAGATAGTTTCAGACAATGGGACTAATTTTGTTGGTGCAGCCGCGAGAATTGTAGGAGGTCTACGAGTTCCTAGGAAAGAGCAGCGAACTATATCCGATCATTCGGTTCGACAAAAAATTCAGTGGAAATTTATTCCACCCAGAGCACCACATTTCGGCGGGCTTCGGGAGGCGGCGGTGAAGTCTACAAAGCGTCACCTTAACACCGTCACCAAGGGCCTCGTTTCGACGTTTAAGGCGTATTATACGCTCCTGACTGAAATTGAATCCATCTTAAACTCCCGACTTCTAATCCCGTTATCGAGCAATCCTAACGACATAACAGCGTTGACCCCGGTCCACTTCCTGGTAGGGGACTCACTACTGTTGCCAGCAGAACACGATTACTTGGCAATACCAGACAACCGACTCCCACGGTGGCAACACCTCCAGAAAGTGCGACAGCACTTCTGGCAACGATGGTCTAATGAATATCTGCAAGAATTACAGAGACGTCAGAAATGGTACACCAAGGGCGTCAATTTGGAGGTCGGCACATTAGTGTTACTCAAGGAGGACAACGTACCGCCACTCCATTGGATCATGGGGCGCGTGGTGGAAGTTCATCCCGGAGCAGATAACGTTGTGCGGGTGGCTACCGTCCGTACATCAGGTGGACTGTTCAAGAGAGCTGTGAAGAAGCTTTGTCCATTGCCAAATCAAGAAGACGATTAAAAAGCGAGAAAGTCACTTATTTCGCTTCGTTTAACATATCAAAGTCAACTTACTTGTTATACTATTAACTCTCTTATCTGTGATTATATCATTTAATTTCTCTACGATTATATCACTTATTTATTTTCGATTATATCGTTCAATTTTTCATCTACTTATAGGTCAGTTTCTTGTCTATAATATACGATATTCATAACATAAAGTTTCATTATGTAAGTTGAAAGACAGCCTTTCAAGGGGGGCGGGATGTTCCCGATTACAGCGCCTCTGTAGGAGTGAAAACGAATATGGCGACAAGCCAAGAGCATAGGAAATAAAGACTCGTGTTATTTTGAGAAAAATGCCCAGTTATTTATTCCCAAACAGATTTCAATGCTTATTTAGCTCTTGATTCTCTGCGTTATTAATGTATACAAAAATGTATCGCACACTCTGATCCCTTATTTTTTAGTTTGTACGTTAATTTAAATATAATAATAAATCTAAATTACAACTTATTTATCTTCTGAAACATTATTTACGCTTTACTCACACCCATCCTCATGCCAAATAAATTGAAATTCATAAAAGTAAGCGGAAATATATTTATATTCGTATTATTATATTCATTCTCATATACGTTCATCAAGCGATAAAGCATTATCCCCAAAAACAAGCCAATCATCCAATCAGTATATAAGAATTCGAATAACGATTCGCGGCCGGATGGGTGATTGGCTTGTTTTGGGGATAATGCTTTATTGCTTAATGATAGTATATGAGAATGAATATAATAATATGAATATAAATATATTTCCGCTTACTTTTATGAATTACAATTTATTTGGCATAGGGACGGGTGTGAGTAAAGCGCAAACAATTTTTTAGAACATAAATAAGTTGTAATTTAGATTTATTATTACATTTAAATTGATGTACAAACTAATAAAATAAGCGGTCGGAGTACGCGATAAAATTTTTTGACACTAAAAGATAACTAATTAAAATAATAATGATAAGTAATCAAAATAACTAATCAAATAAGAATTAATAGTAATAATAATTTTTAAAAAAGCACTGAGCGCGGTTAACGACCTCGCGCCCCTGCGGACCGCTACCAACGGGACGCTACCAACAAGCCAGGAACGCTACCAACGGGACCGTCTCATCACTTGTAGAATATGTGCACTTTCTGGTACTGACGATTCGCGGCCGGATGGATGATTGGCTTGTTTTTGGGGATAATGCTTTATCGCTTGATGAAAGTATGAGAATTAATATAATAATACACATATAAATATATTTCCGCTTACTTTTATGAATTATAATTTATTTGGCATAAGGACGGGAGTGAGTAAAGCGTAAACAATTTTCTAGAAGATAACTAAGTTGTAATTTAGATTTATTATTATATTTAAATTAACGTATTAAGTAAAAAAATAAGCGATCGAGTGTGCGATACATTTTTTTGTATACATTAATAACGCAGAGAATCAAGAGCTAAATAAGCATTGAAATCATCGCCTCCCGCGCGCCGTCGGGTGACGTCACGCGCGAGTCGTGCTCAGATTGCTTTTTCCCTCGAAGCCTTCGTTTCGGCTTGGCCGCACATGAACGTGCTCAGCACCCATGTATTGGTGTAGCTGCCGAAGGCGCGGTCAGGAAACTTCGACCGCGCTCGATTCTTTCCGAAGATGTCCGAGCGTCGCTCGCCCACGGACACGCGCTACTACGATTGTGTGATGGGCGCGTAAGAGACTAGAGAGGGGGTAACTTTTGCGCGCGATCTGGCCGCACTGTTGCCAATTAAATCAAGCCCACATACATAAATCACCATTTACGCCCGAATTATGAGATTATGAAAAAATGGTGGCGAAGCAGCTCGGAATCTCGTGCCAAGGAACGCTGCTTCTCTCAATTTCACTTATTGAAGATTTTATGGTCGTCTCCTCTCTTTCCATTAACGTACGTTTATCGGCTTTTTGCACTTATACCAGACGGACCTTGGAAAAGCTCGTATGCGGTGAGCGTGAAGTTTGTCGTCACTAGTGTGACTAGTTGCGGAAAACGGCATAATATTCCCGAGTCTACCTCCGCAGCCAAAAATTGTACATAGCCAAGATAGGATGCTGGTTGACTACCGTTAATAGATCCCAGTTGCCAGGGTTAATCACTGTCGCAACGCACGATATACTTGACGTAACTTTGAGATGCGCATGTGCGCTTTATGCATATTTAACGTTGTATGTACCAAACGTGTAGAAGTAATATGAATAAATTCAGTGAGAAACGATGGTTCATCTAATCCGATGGATTTGTTGTATCTTTTGAGTTGGCTCCAACGTTTCTAACTATCGGGTCAGGTTGAACGGGAACTAATTTTTTTAACTATTTTAGGCACATTATTTGTCTAGTCATTTATGAACTTCACAGATTCCGTTGGTTTGTTTTTACAACCTCTGTTATACGGCCTCAGTGCATTCTGGAGGATCTATAGTTCTCAATATGGGTTCCGAACCACATAGCTCGCAAAAAAAGTATTTGGAAAAGTCCACTATGACCGCGCTTACACGGGCAACTAAAATGGCTCAACTCTGGGCAATATTGGCCAAGCATAACGTCACGACTATATCCAGCGATTCCTACATAGAGCAATTGTTGCTGGATATGTCGTCACAACTTATCGAGGGATATGGAGCAACTTGAGTAAACTAGGCAATAAATCTATACACTTGCAATTCAGTTAAGCAACTGTCGTTAGAATATACGTACAAACGAGATGCAAACAAAATTGCCTTGAACTTTCCATACCTACTAGATATTCGGCAATCTATAGCGGCAAAATTTAGCAATAGAGAATATATAAGCAATAAGAAGCAATATCACCGAAATAATTGCAGACATTTTTAGGAATTGGCTCAGATTGCTTCACTAATTGCGCCACTACCTCCGGCGACGGTTGCCGAGAAATTGTTGTTAAAAATATTGCCCGTGTAAGTGCACCTTTATATTCATCTATTAGATACCCATTAATCTAAATATTTGTCTCTCCGTCTATTTGTGTATGGACGTGAAACGAGTTCGTTAAATTCAATTAATATGACACGTTTGTACATGGCACCCTATGTTCGTAATATCGCGGCCCATATTTTCTTGGCTTGGGTAGAGCCTACTTGCTTTGTAGCGTGTCATTTATATCAGGAGAATAATAACAATGGTCTTCGCAACCCACGTTCACCAACACGGATGTTTTTATTGCGTTCATCATATGGTGATCGCAAGATTTCGGAATTGATACGAATTTGGGTACATTTTCTAAGACGGCACAATGTAAGCGTGAAAAGTATGATTCTTATTGAAATACGACGTGTGTCCGGAAAGTATCCGACCTTATGCTGTAGGAGAAGAAAGAGTTGATTCTGCTCAATGGCGATATAGCCCCTTCAAAAAGTCCTCTCCTCCGTAAGACACAATTTTCTTCAGACGATCCTCCCACTTTCGGAACCACCTCTTGAATTCAGCTTTCGGAATAGTTAGCAACCGTTGTTTGCATTTCTTTTTATTATTTCCTTTACGTCGTCGAAACTTCTTCCTTAAGGTAGTTCTGTAGTTTTGGTCAAATCTTAGGAATTGGCTGAAATCTAAGTATGGTGTAGATATGACCTTCATGGACTGATGCCTAAAACTTGGATTCCATTCACCGTTTAGTTCATGAGATAATTGCAATTGAATATGGGTATTTTTGTACGCGATCCCTATACCTAACACGTAAACCGATGGGAGTTTGCTCGCATTTCTCGATATAGGTTCTAAACGAATCTTAGGATTTCAAAATAAAAACACACGTGTATGCAGTATTATTGTGGGGTTGAGTTAAAAAAAAATGACAAACTTTGAGTGTTTAGTTTCGGAGATATCGACTTATGAAAAGTGGTAATTTTATTCCACACCGAACTCGGGCCCAACCATCTGTAACGGAATGGCAAAGGTGTACGCTGCAGCCAGCTGATCGGCGCGTGGTCTGGGAACTCGGAGCGTATTTTTTTTCCCGAGTTCTACTAATTCTGAAACGGCTGTGAAATAAATTTGTTCTGCAAACAAATTTAATTTGTTCATTTTATGCATGTATTCATTCGTGTTATATATATTTATATATAAGTGTGTGTGTGTGTGCGTGCGTGCGTGCGCGTGGGCGTGTGTGTGCATATAACTTGGGTTATTGCAGACCACTCGTCGCAGGAAATATGTAAAATAGAATTCAATCCCATTCGGGTTTCCTTCACTGTTTTCCTCAAAAAATGTCTTTGTTACAGCGAATACAATTTAAACTGTCGGCAAGATGTTGTAAATCCACAATCCGACGACCTTCGACAGCGAATTTTTGTTGCTGATCGTTGAGGTTATGATTATTCTCATCGCGTTTAGCCGCATTTGCTTGACACATGGCTGCCACAGCTTTCAGTCTTTTAGCAAGCGCCTTTTTTTCTTGTAAACTTTGCTTTGTATCGCATTTGGGTTGACATTATCACGCTTTTTTTATTTATATAAAATGTTTCCCGAAAGACGGATCGTAGGAAGCTCAACGCTATGAATGCAGGAAAATCGCGCTGTTGCCACGATTACAGCGTCGCTCTCTGTACGAGTAGGAGACCTATTTATGCATGAAGTGCGAATGTGTGGGACATATAGAGGGTACAAGCTCTGTCCAAAATGTACAACCAACAGCATCGTATAGGCATCGGATGTTACTATACGCTTTGACCGAAACTTTTGGCTCATACGTGTACCTACAGAACTACCTTAAAGAGGATGTTTCACTATGGGGGACAGTCAGGAGTCGAGGGAAGGCACGTTAAGATTGTACGGTGACTGATGAATCTCAACAATGCCTTGTTTTACAAGATTCGTTGCAAAAAAACATCTATTTTGCAAGCAAATGGAAACTAGACATTGAATGAAAACTAGAAGCTATATATCGCAAGTGCATTGACGATTTTCTAAATAAAGATTCCTAGAGATTTGCCATTTTTTTTAGGTTCCGCGTCTAAAATGAGATACCCTGGTCATGTAATTTGGAAAAGTTTGTATCTAGTCGTCCAATGTATTGCCCATCAAGTCTCGGTATATCACCATTCGCAATCCAATATCATCGCGTTTCCCCTTATATAACAGCCAACATGTCAATGATCCGTTCTCTCCTCTGCCAACCCCTGTATACAGTTTACCATTCCACGTGTACATGCAGCCACACGTAGCCGATAATTATATTTTTACCGGAAGCTCATCCTGTATGGCATATTGAGAAAGAAACGTTTAGGGATTCTGATGCTTTCAGGCAACGAGACCAAATTCCTATATCTTCTGAGCAGGATTAGTTATGCAAAGACACTAGGACCTCGCTTGAGAGAACTTCGGCGTGGACACGAGACCCCGTTATTCGGCCCGGATCGATATGTGCGGCGCATGGTGGAAGTATTACCGCGCCTGCCGCGGCACCGCCAGACACGAGGTCAGCTGCGCAGTCAACGATTTAAAAAATTAAAAGAAAACTGCGCTTCTTCCCCTCTGTTCGCTAAATCGAGGTCGTAGTGTATACAGTAGGGAACGAAATTTACTTCGTCGAATGCATTGCGACACTTCACATATAATTATTATTACCCAGTACTAGTTTTTTTATAGCTGCTTCGGTCCATACTGCACAAAATGTTCGCTAAACATTCATTAATTTGGTAATAGCGGAAAACTATATGCGGAGAAATTCAAGTAGTATTTTCTGGAAAGTGTGATAACTCTGTACATGTTGCATTTGTTAAGTATGGATATGAATAAGATTGGCTACTTTTTTCTCGTGGGAATTTCTTACGTGAAAAAAGCCTTTTATATTTTTGGATCGTTACATACGAGTGACAAAAAAATCCAAAAAAGTAATGCGAATGTTTGAAATTTCTATCGAATGAAACCTTTTCAATCGAGATACTATCGATTTGTGAATACAAAGTAGGCAGATTCTCATCTTGATGCTTTGGAGGGATCGTGAGAATGACGTCTCTAAAACAAGCATAATAATGGTGACAGCGTTGAGATTGTAATTTTAAAAATTTCACGGTGTAACTTTCTCAAAACTGGGGATACTTGAATATTGTTTTGCCCATACATAGACCGTTGTAGAGATGTCGTGATTGATTTCAACGGCAAATGACGAGAATGTTTATAGTGCTTTGGAATTTATAAAATAATTTGGGATCAAAGGATAATGGTGAAGTACTTTTGTATGGAAAAAATATCGTTGAATTATATTGTACGAAATAAAATTCTTCAAGTTAAACCTTGTACGTTGCTCTTCGTTATATTTCGCTTTCAAAGCTGATTATATGCATACGTTTGTATTTTCCTGTTCACACAAAGTTTCTGCTACGAGTAAGCCGACATTAAAGGACGACTGAATTCATGTTACTGGCTTACTGACGAGTAATATTCAGACTTACACTCAGGGATAACTTTGCGTACAATTTACGAAACCTACTGGATTTAAAAAAAAATCTCCGTTTACTTTCCGAATGGCTTCACAAACTTTCTTATGTGACACTTGGTTCTGGGAATTTTTAAATCAGTGCCACCATTTTGGATTCATTTTCTTTATTCCATGAATAACTTTGGTATCCTGTAATTCTAAGGAACTTGGAAAAATGATGCCATGCATTTTCGAAGCAGGTATAATAATATAAAAAATCGCGGACGAAATTGCAAAGGGTCAAAGTCATACCTTGTCCGTTGAATGCCTCGTTGTATACGCCTGTGTATACATATTTCTACGTACTATCTCAATCGTTTTGATCGATTTCCCTATAGGAATGACCGATGGAACGCTTTCTATCTCCTTGCACATTGCTCTAACATTACACTCTAGAATTTCCCTAATCGATGAACAAATGTGGGCGCAGGCATTCTTGAATAAAAAAAAAGAAATAATGTGATACCAGAAGATTGATGCGACGCTACAAAAGAATGTTTATTAAATGGGTCGCGTTATGAACGGAGGGGCAATAGTTAAGGGATAACACCACTCTAGCGGCAGGAAATAAGGCCTAACTTTGACAATTTATTTTGGGAGTATGAAAAAAGGAATAGGATTTCTTTTGAGAGGGTTTATATAACACATATCAAAGTATTTTAAAAAATTAATTTAATTTTCACACCAAATGGCAGCGACAGTGCCCATCTTGAAAAACGTGTTTTTTTTACAAATAGCTTCACGGGAGGACGGTTTTCTCGTAAAATATAAGACCTGGAAAAAAAAATAAAAATACAATCTATATATTATTAGCTATGGGACTACGGAGGGATGTTTTAAATTAAATTTTGAAAAAAAAAATCGCGCTCTTTGAAAGAAATAAATCGGTTTTTTGCCCAAAAAATAAGCAGTAAATCGTTTATAAAAAAAAGTTTACATTTAATCCAGTAACGGCTACGTACTCCCATAGAGAATGTAATTGTGAAGCTACTATAAACATTTCAAATCGATCCATGCAAAGTGTGCAAGTGTTAGAGTAATCCGTCCTCCCAGTTTGAAAAAAGTGGTTTCGAGAAAAACGCGTTTAAAGTTGTATGAGGCGCCTGAAAAAAGTCCGAGGCGCTGCGGCAAAATCGATAATCGAAACATGAAAAAAAAATTCACTACAGGACCAATTGCATATAGTTTTTATAACCCAAAAGTATTTTTAAAGCAAAAAAAATGATTTTTCCAAAATCCTAGAGTGGTGTTATCCCTTAAGCTCAAATGCGAAAATATAATTTGCTAATGGAAAAAGTGATCTTATCACGTCCGCCAGTCGAATAATGTAGATGGAGATAACTTTTTCAGAAATTCGTATGAAAATGTGTATCCGTGCACACTTTGCATGTGGCGCTGAGCTTCTTTCTATTTATTTCTATTAGAAGACGTTGAAATCCGCCGAATTCATGGTTTCGATCATTTATGCCATAAAAATTTATATTTGTATTTCTGTGTCACTTTACATTCACATATTATCCGCATCAATGTATGCATTTCTCTTCTGATTGTGAGATGAGAAGGAACCGAGAGTTGAAATGGTCATGACCCTGCCTATTCTCTGTTCCTTCTATTATTGGAATGTAACCTTCACTGGGAGCGTTGCCAATTGGGCAAACGAGAGAGAGAGAGAGAGAGAGAGAGAGAGAGAGAGAGAGAGAGAGAGAGAGAGAGAGAGAGAACGCGCCAAGCTGCATAGCTTACGATTTCCTGCATATGCAATAATTATACTTTGAAAAGCAAAAGCATCAAAATCCATTTTGTAATAGAAAGGCAATGAAATATTATGGAAAAAAATGTTCATACAACTGTTCTAAAGATATAAATGTTTAGCGCTTAAGGGGGAAAGTACCTGTAGTGGTACCAAAAATTGCTTTTTTTAAACGTAATGTTAGTTCAACATCTCAAGAATACGGTGGTAAAGTTTTAAGTAGAAATTCGTAGCCATTCTGAGTTATTGCTTGAGAACGTGACTCCCTTCACTGCTTACAAGGAGACGCACGACCGTGGGGTTGGGGGTTTTGGCCGAATTTTTTTGTGGTGAAAGAGGACCCCTAGCACCTCACGTGGTTAAATTAGTAGGACTCACTACTCGGAAAATTCCAAGAAAAATCGATTCAAAATTTCTTATGCGCCATATCAGTTTAAAATGTCAGGCACTTGTCGAGCCGCCGTCTAGTCCATACGGTTAGGGCTCAGTCTTTTGCGCCGGAGGTCTCGGGTTCGATTCCTCCTTCGGATCTTATTTTTTTTTCTTTTTTTTTGTTATCCCAATAATTATTCAAAATGTTTCTTATCTCTACATTATTTTTTAAAATTTATTGACATTATTTTTTTTAAATTATTTTCATGTTTTTAAAATTGTTTTCTTTTTTTTTCCTAATAAAAAAATTCATAACGGTGGGTTTTTTATTTTTCATTGTAAAGTGTATGAGGAGGAATATTGGGTTTTAAATGAGAATAACAAAGTCGATTAGGAAAAATTCAATTTTTATTTATATAATAACTATCTACAAAAACCGGAGTGGTAATTATCGTAGAAACAAACAAAGCAATAATGTTTGCGACATCTTGCGCAACATATAAAAGCAGATTTTTTACGATCGCAGGGAGTTTGCAATACATCCGTACAAAAACATGTCCCATTAACATTCACGAAAATGTTTCTAGTAACTGATAATTTTGAGGCAAACCAGGCGTATTTAATCATGTCTCGGAATATTGGTGACGTTTGAATTGAAAATAAACGAGTTATTCAATAAACAAAAATTCACCCTCAAATTCAAGATGGCAGATGACGCAACAGGGTTGGAATCCCGAAAACGGAAATGTAGACTGCCAGTGAGCCCCCTTAACGATTTCCGAAGGAAAATTGCTGCGCGGAATTTTTTCCGTGTCAAATTCTAATTCGACTGGGCTAATGTTCTACATGTCGAGTCGCGAAGTCTCTGAGAGTTCGAGAGAAACTAAGTGGCAAACATAATTTTTCCCGGAGCAAGGGGGAATGATCCTTTTGGCAATGCCGTGTCAAGAGTTTTGAAGTTTAAAATTCCTGTGTTGTGTTAAGAATTTTTTTAAAATTAATGTGTCGTGTCAGGAGTTTTGAAGTTGATGTGTTGTGTAACGAGTTTTAAAATTGATGTGTATAATTATGGTTATAAAATATTATTATAATTATATTATTGAATTATATATCGAGCTTAGTTTATTTATGTCTGTTCTGAAATTTATGGCATTAGTATACGCTTTAATTTGAATCATTTTTAGGATCAATCTTTTTTGAGCCATTTTTCATTGTTTAAAATTTTTACCTCATCAAATTTGAAATCGTGTTTTTGTTCTACTGCGTGCTGTGCTAGGGCTGTGTGTATTGTGGTGGTGTGTTTTAGGCTATTTTTGTGTTCATTGATTCTGTTTTTTAGGTATCTTTTTGTTTGGCCTATATCTGTAGACTTGCAATCGTTACAATCAATTTTATAAACTATGTTAGATTTTTTGTTGTTATCTATTTTGTCTTTGGTAGAGACACTGAAATAATCAACAATACTCAAAACACTATAAAAGATAAATTTGTCTCATTTGCAAAAACAAAACTAAATAGATTATCAATACTCATGTATGAAAAATGCAAAAAAAAAACTCCGAAATCTTATATTTCAACGAACCATGAATATACATCAACACATTTTCAATCATTATGAATTTTTAAGAACAATAGTCTCACAAATACATATCAGGCAAAACAATACACATTACTAGAATTATCAAAACAGAAATCAACCAACACAAAACTACAGTTTCTTAAACTCAACTTTCACTAATAGGCAACATGACACAAATAATAATTCTTTTACCGATCCTCTGAATAATATTAATACAACAATTACATTAAACAACACAAAAGAATGGCTTATAAATCTCTCCAATACTGATATTCCATCACACATTTCTACATTCTTATCTCTTGGTGAAGAATTTTCCTTTCCTCATCTCAAACCTTCAAACATAAAAACATACATCCACAATTCTATCTCAGAACTTGAATCCAAATTAGAATTTCTACTCGACAAACCTAGATAAAATGAAATTAGAAAAAAATTCACTAAAATCATGGACAAAATGAATATGCCAACATCATTTTCTAACACCAGTAAAATTATAAAACAGACTTCTTCATTCCTAAAAAACAATCCACAACTTTTAATTACACGAGCTGATAAAGGAAATTCAACAGTCATTTTAAACAAATCAGATTACATTACAAAAACATACAATTTACTCGCAGATTCCTCAACTTACAAACTAACAAATAAAAATCCTATTAATGTCCTACAAAAAGGCATAAACAATATTCTCTCCAGATGGAAAATCTTAAAAATCATTGACGAAACACAATTCAAATACCTAAAAGCAGCAAATTGCAACTTATCTCGTCTCTATTGCCTTCCAAAAATTTACAAAAAAAACTTTCCACTTCGTCCAATAGTATCGTCAATAAACAGCCCAACACACACATTAGCTGAATTTATCCAATCAAAACTATCTAAACTAATGAATACAACAAACTCACACGTCAAAGATAGCTTCTACTTAAAACAATCAGTCTCATATATCTCAATTCCACTCAATTACAAACTTGTCTCTTTCGATGTCGTATCCCTCTACACCAACATTCCACTACACTAGTTGTTCAAAGTCTTCAAAAAAGATAAAATCTATTTTCTGAAACATTTCCATTAAACGAAATAATTAAAGCCATAGAATACATCATGTTCTCAACTTATTTTACATGGCAAAACAAAATTTATCAACAAATTTCTGGATTACCAATGGGTTCACCTCTTGCTCCGATACTATCTAACATTGTTATGATTGATTTAGAAACAAATTGTTTGGAACAATTACAATTTTCATTGCCATTATACAAAAGATATGTCGATAACATTATTATTGCCCTGCCAACAGACAAAATTGAATCCACTATCAAAATTTTCAACTCAACTAATTCAAAATTACAATTTACATCAAAAATAGAAGAAAATAAAAAAATTCCTTTTCTTGATATACTTCTAATCCGCAATCAAAATTCAATCATCACAAATTGGTACAGAAAACCTACTTGGTCTGGCAGATTCATAACCTTCTTTTCACACCATCCATTTTCCCAAAAAAAAGCCATAATTTACATGTTAGTTGACAGAGCAATAAAACTATCTCATCCATCTTTTCCCAAAGAAAAAATTTTCAACTTATTAGGAAGGCGGTGACACAAAATTGTTATCCGATCTCTTTCACTGAAAAAATAATAAAACAAAGACTTTCTACAATCAACAATCAAAACAAAGAAACAGAAAAACTTTGATTCTTCTAGACTAATAAATCTACCATACACAAAAAACATCCATCACCAACTAATTCGTCTTTTTTAACAATATAATATAACACTAATCACAAACAATAAACACAACATTTTATCGATTACAGGCTCTACCAAAGACGAAATAGATAACAACAAAAAATCTAAGATAGTTCACAAAATTGATTGTAATGATTGCAATTCTACATATATAGGCCAAACAAAAAGATACCTAAAAACAGAATCAAGGAACACAGAAATAGCCTAAAACACACCACCACAATACACACAGCCCTAGCACAGCATGCAATAGAACAAAAACACGATTTCAAATTTGATGAAGTAAAAATTTTAAACAATGAAAAATGGCTCAAAAAAAGATTGATCCTAGAAATGATTCAAATTAAGGCGCATCCTAATGCCATAAATTTTAGAACAGACATAAATAAACTAAGCGCGATATATAATTCAATAATATAATTATAATAATATTTTATAACCATAATTATACACATCAATTTTAAGATTCGTGACACAACACATTAACTTCAAAACTCCAGATACGACACATTAATTTAAAAAATTCTTAACATGACACAGGAACTTTAAAACTCTTGACATGGCATTGCCAAAAGGATCATTCCCCCTCGCTCCGGGAAGAATTAAGTTCGCCACTTAGTTTCTCTCGAACTCTCAGAGACTTCACTACTCGACATGTAGAACATTGAAAATTTCTAGTTTTCTTCCTTGTGCTTGCGAGGATATAGTTATTTTTATTAAAAAAAATTAAAATTCAATTGGTAAATATCACATTCACAAGACATTTCATTAATTAAATTTTTTGCATAGATCGAACCGAAAATTCTCTTATAATACTAAACCTTCACAGATGATAGAAATCGCCTAATAACGATAAATTCTTTCAATCGATTGAAATTAATGGTCCGAATCCTCCGAATCCTCCGACTCACCTCCATAAGACAGTATTGCACCAGCATCAATACTGTCTATTTTAATCATTTTCCAAGCACAACCATAAAACTGGAAATATCGACAATATTCTGGTTAGTCATTTAACATATTTCTTAACCTAAACATCTATAATGAATAATATCACACTTTCACACACCACTCTTGTCACGCAATAAAAAGAAAAAATAACATATTACAATAAATTGCTCATACAATACCACTATTATCCAAATTAGAACAAAACTAACATATAACTTACACAAATCATTATAACACATTTATAACTCGTTTATAACACAAAGCACAATTATATAAAATCTTGTAAACTCTATCTATATAATTTGTAATTCATAATTTTTAGAATGAATAAAATTCTGAAGAGGATCCAAATCAAGCATCGAAACTGAAAACAGAAAAACTTTTACTTCCATCGCGACCTTGGAAACTTTCATTGGCCGAATCGAAGCCGATTCCATAACAACAAGTGTTTATTACAGAGTTTTGGGGCCAACATTCCAATCAATTTAGCTTCGATACTCGGTGCGTGCACAACGGTTTTGAGAGCCGAAAATGAATTCTTATCCAAAAGGAAGTTCAGGTGATCCATTTCGAGCATCGAAGAAACGTGGAAAATATTTGTAAGAAAATCAATGTATATAACAAGACGGAGAACCCTAAGAACAAGGTACAAGTAAAAGTGCAAGTGCTAGTGAAATAACTTTTTGATCATCCTGCACCACTTCATCCGAGCGTGCAAAAGAATATTCTTCCTATTTATGAAGACCTGCCCCAAGATAATCTTCCCCAAAGAGGCTTAGGTGGCTATACGTAGAATGCGAACGAACGTTTTGATTCGACCGTCTGGCGCTTTGCTCCAAACTTCTAGATTCTGGGCTTACCATTGTTGAAAATGCCGCATATTTAGCCATCGGACTGTTCAATGCTAGATATGAATCGATTTCACGTACAATGACTACCTACCGTATTATTATTGGGCAGCAAACTAAAATGCATGCCGCCAATATGGATCCGCATCGAGTAACTCGGCAGGAGCTGCGCAGCTCATAATCGAAGAAAAAAGCTCGTAAAGCCCTAAAAGAGCAGCTGCAGGCGCGAAATCAGCTTCATGAAGAAGCTGGAATGGCCCTGGAATGGCCGATTAGCTGGTATCTCAATAAAATCATTGAGTTTTCCTGTTGCTTAGGTAGAAGTTCAGCATTGGTATGTTAAAGGATTAAAAATTCTCGGCTTATATTTTTCAGATCAATATTGTAGACGTTGGATTTCCGACCAACGGATAACTGTCGTCAAAATCACCCTGGAAGACCACGCCATAACGTCGCCGTTTTACAATACACAATGCCAAAAAATTAAAG
Source organism: Ophion slaviceki (assembly GCA_944452715.1). NCBI lineage: Eukaryota > Metazoa > Arthropoda > Insecta > Hymenoptera > Ichneumonidae > Ophion > Ophion slaviceki. Next base: position 50,781,599 of record OX101786.1, read on the forward strand.
GAACAGAAAATTTCTTCAATTTTTTAAATCGGTTATCGCGTAATCATCATAAATAGCGGGAGAAAAAAAAAATTCCAATTTTTTTCGTTTTTTTTCAAGGTTCCACGGGCTCGGGTATTATTTTTGTTTAGTTGAATTAATGTATAGGTCAGTTAGCTTGTTTATTTACCTTCAATTAATTTTTTTTGTCTCTCTACGTCAATTTTTTTCCGAGAGATCCGACTATGAATAGAAAAATATCTTTTGTCTTTGATCATCGATATCTCAGCAACTAATGATTGTGCGAGGAATTCAAGGACAGCTTTGAAAAGTTGAATAAATTTCCTACAAGACCCTTCGTTGATTTTCGAGATTTTTTATTCATTTATTTCACATTCATTAGATTTCATTCATTTGAAAAAAAGTACATTTCAAATTAATTTCACATTCATTTGAAAAAGGTACAAAAAATAAGTTTATGGTTTTTTAATAAATCTACCACTACTTCACATACATACATTTCAAATTAATTTCACATTCATTTGAAAAAGGTACAAAAAATAAGTTTATGGTTTTTTAATAAATCTACCACTACTTCACAAATATTGATGCAAAGACTAATGCCGCCAGGTGTTTGTTCAGCTCACAAGGGGGCATTCCCCACTCCCCATCACCGATTTCGCTCAAATTTATAGGACATGCAGGGCTTGGCTAGAAATGAAAGTACCCGAAGTGGGAACTCCAGATGGCCAAGCGTTTAGAAAATAAAAATGTTGACGCGGCTCTCGCACCGTATAAGCCATTTACGTTAGCATGTTTGCCAAGCAGCGGTTGGCGTAGCGGTAAGCGTTCAAACTAGTAATTCGATGGTCGTGGGTTCGACTCCCTGTGTGGAGACTTTTTTTTCCTTTTTCTATCTTTTTCTCAATTTTTATATTATTCATTTTCCAATTAAGCAAAGAGGTGAATAATTTATTTTATTTATTTATTTATACGCAAAAGGCATAGAAAAGGTAAAAAATTGGGATTTCGGACTTTTCAACAAGGGATTGTGATTAAAGCGTATACGAAAATACTTTGTACATTAAAATTCAAAACTTTATTCGTTGACATTCGATGATTTACATGTGTCGGAATGATATTTATCGTAGAAACAGGGGATACAATAATTATTTCTGGATCTAGCACGCGTCATAAACGCTGCATTTTTACAACCACATCGTTGTTTAAATGTCTCTATAGAAAAACATACTTGATTGACATTCATAAAGCATTCTCTCTCATCGCAAAGTTCAGAAGCGAACCACGCGTAACGTAACATGTTACCGAATATTGGCGCGTATAATTGATGATGAACAATCGAATGTATTTTTATGCATTCTTCTCGGGCAGTTATTTCTTTTTCTTGTTCGATGAGATAAGAGCAATTTTGTATCTTTTTAATAAAGTTTTTAACCTGACGATAAAAATATACATCGCAGGGTTGCACCAGTGGAGTACATTTGTTTGTCCTTCCCACGAGTCAATCAGCAACTCCAAATTTTCTACGATTATGCGCTCATTAAAAATTTACGTCCTATGTGCCTTTTGCGTATAAATAAATAAATGAAATAAATTATTCACCTCTTTGCTTAATTGAAAAATGAATAATATAAAAATTGAGAAAAAGATAGGAAAAGGAAAAAAAAGTCTCCACACGGGGAGTCGAACCCACGACCATCGAATTACTAGTCCGAGTTCTTACCGCTACGCCAACCGCTGCTTGGCAAACATTCTAACATACTGCTCGGCAAACATACTAACGTAAATGGCTTATACGGTGCGAGAGCCGCGTCAACATTTTTATTTTCTAAACGTTTGGCCATCTGGAGTTCCCACTTCGGGTACTTTCATTTTTAGCCAAGCCCTGCATGTCCTATAAATTTCTGCGAAATCGGTGATGGGGAGTAGGGATGCCCCCTTGTCAATATACCCTCGATAGCTCTGTAAATTTTAAAATTGATCCATCGAACCGTTTTTGTCCGGACCGATTGATCAAAGGTTTACAAAACAATTAAAAGAACAAGTGTATTGTTCCTAAACATCGTGTAATTATCATCAAAATAGAAAGGGCAAGTTTCTTCGACTTTTCACACAGCTTTGCACTAGTTGCTTGTTAAATTTAAAACAAAAAATTTCATTTTTTTAAAGCTTTATAAAACATTCTAGTAAACAATGCTGATTTATTTTTGACACGATTCGGCCTTCGCGCACCATAAATTCACTCATCTTTAATTGCAGTAATTAAAAGTTCATACCTCCAAGCTGTATTCACTAGTCGACCTGAGAACATTTATGCGATTAATTCTCGATATTTTCTGCGAAGGTTATTAGGGTTATAAAAAACAGTTTTGTTTTCAAAACCAGCCATTATCAATGTTGGCAAAAAGTTAAACTTTACAAAACCTTTTGATTAATTTTTTTACCAAAACCTACATAAAATGTACCAAAAAAATATTAGTTTTGAAAAAAACTGTTAATTGTAACCCTAATAACCTTCGCAGAAAATATCGAGAATTAATCGCATACAAGTTCTCAAATCGACTAGTGAATACAGCTTAGGGGTATCGACTTTTAATTAAGGCCTTATATACGTGATTTCGCCGTTTTTCGAAGGTACTTTTCTAGACGTGGTTAAAAAAAATGACGCATATATTGACAACATTTTTTTTACAGATCATTTATGCCCATGGTTAAGTATATGGAAAAGAAAAAAATCAGGAATATTAACAAATGGCGGAGATATAACATAATAAAGCAATGTATTTTTTTGCGCGCGCGTTGATGGTGAAAGTTCTCGGCATCGATGTGGGTGTCTGAAAAAAAAGAACATATTTATAATTGCATAATGAATGTATCTTCAGTGTGAACCAACAATATTATTAAAACAAAATTATTATAATAAAAATTCGAAACTAAAAATTTTTTTACTCAATTTTCTGTCGGTAGTTTATTTTTTTTATTTTTTGGTGGCATTGAAAATTTTGTTTCTGTGGATTACACGATAGGTGATGATACTGAGAATATGTTGTAAACATTTCAAAGCGATCTGAACCTTCGTTCAAGAGTTAGAACTTTCTCAAGGTTCAAAAAAGTGAATCGTGGAAAAACGGCTTTGAAGTTGGCGGTCGGGCGCGCCGCGCGGTATCTATTATAAATGCAATCTTACCTTATTTTTGGAATTTTTGGGGATTTTCAATTTTGTAAAGCTTAAAATATTCCTACCCGTTCAGGCTAATGGAATAAAAAATAATTAAAAAATGAAAAATTTTGAAATTTTTCGCGCAGATAAGGCCTTAATGCGTTTAAAGAGGAATGAAATTATGGAGCGCAAAGGCTGAATCGTGTCAAAAACGAGTCAGTATTGTTTCCTGAAATGTTTTACAAATTACAACAAAAAATCTGCAGGGTTTCGATTTTTAAAAAAATTAAATTCAACAGGCAACTAGTGCAAAGTTGCGATAAAAGTAAAAAAAAAATTGTTTTCTTAATTTTGATGATGAATACACAAAGTTTAGGAACAATACACTTGTTCCTCTAATTGTTTTGTAAAAGTTTGATCAATCGATCCGAAAAAACGGTTCGATGCATCAATTTGAAAATTTACAGGGCTATTTGGGGTAAATTTAGCTGAAGAAAACCTGGTAACATTAGTCTTTCCAGCAATATTTGTGAAACAGTGGTAGATTTACTGAAAAACCATAAAAAGTCATTTTTTGTACTTTTTTCAAATTAATGTTAAGGGTGAAAAAATAAATCCTCAAAAATCAACGAAACGGTCTTGTACGAAATTTCTTCAAGTTTTCAAAGCTGCCCTTAAATTCCCTATGCGATCATTGGTTGCTGAGATATCGATGATCAAAGACAAAACGATCTTTTTTTATTCAAAGTCGGATACCTCTGCAAAAAATTTGACGTCGAGAAACAAAAAAAAAACAAATTGAAGCGGAATCAACAAGCTGACCTATACATTGATTTAACTGAACAAGAATTTCTCGAGCCCGTGGACATAGAAACAAAATTTAAAAAATTTGGACAAATTTTTTGTATCTCTGTTTCTTATAATCGCGCGATAACCGTAGCTCACAAAAAATGTTTGCGAAAAGATCTCGAAATTTGAAGCTTCAATATGCTTTTTTCCATCTCGATACGGGCATTTTTCACATAGATATAGCGCTTTAAAAGATACTAACGAAATTGAAGAAATGTTCTGTTCCTTTCATTTTTTGGAGTCGTGTATTTTTCAATGAAAAATTTATTTAAACAGTTTAATTATGTAGTAAATTGTACCTAGAGTTTCATAAATGTAAAACGTTTTGTAACTTCAGAACATGATTAAAATTGGCCATTTTCGGTCGCCTACATTCCCATATAGGGTCGCCTGTTGTAACAAAAATGCCAGCATTCAGCCATTAAACGGTTTGGTGATAATCGGCCAATAATTCGTCGACCAGCATTGGGGTACTGTAGGTGGATGAACGGCTTGCCAGATCTATTCCAGCCATTGATGGTTTGTTTTGGGCGTTTTGCAAATGCAGGTCGTTAAACTGTAATACGTAAAACAAGGGATAAGGTTTCGAAAAGCATATTCACTGATGAAGCTGACATTTTTCACAGACCTTCTTTTCAATATTTTAAGAGAACCTTTAACACGTTGAGTGCCGTGTCACCCGAATACGGGTGCCACGGCAGTCAACGTGTTAAAAGGATATTGGCGACTAGCAATAGTTTTCGATATATCGTCTATTGAAAGTTATTTATTGTACTGCGCTTCTACTATATTAAATAAACCCAAACAAACCCATTCCCCATGGCAAGTGATATGCACGTACAGGCGAGCACTGTTTGCCAGGAAGCAGCGAGGCCGGAGGAGTGGGGGGTATCTATCGGACACATACAAACACACACACATACACACACACACACACGCACACGCACGTACGCACGCACGCACACACACACACGCGCGCACGCACACGCACACACACACACGCACACGCACGCACGCACGCACACGCAGACGCACGCGCACGCGCGCACACACACACACACACACACACACACACACACACACTCGTATGGCGTGAAATAATAAACGTTACAATGCGATACATCGAAAACTATTGCTAGTCGTTAAAAATCCGTTAAGGGTTTCTCTTAGGATAACGAGAGGAAGTTCGGTGCAAAATTTCAGCTTGAACAGAGGAGTATGCCTTTCGGAGCTCCACCCAAAACGGGCGAGTTATTTTCACAGCCTAAATGGACAAAAAAAAATGTCGGTAAACTTTAATGTCATGAATAAAATTATCGGCATAAAAGTAAGGAACGCACAAACGATGGATTCTGTAAGTGTTAAGATGGCTAAGTGAGTAGGGCGCTTGACACTAGAACGAAAGACGAATGTTCGATCCCGATGATAGGTAAAAACTTGAACAATGCAGAAAGCGTTTTTAATGCAATTATTCTATGTACATGGACATAAGTAACGCATAAGAAAACAAAAAAAGATACTACTAGAATTTTTATATTCATAATTTGTACATTTTTTGTTTTTCATTTCCGGCAGAAGATCCGGCAGCCGTCGCTGGGCCAATATGGGCATATGATATTTGGCCAAGTCTTAGCAGCCATTCATGGTTTACCATTAACAACCATGCATGGTGCGGATCTGGCCCGTTCACATAGCCAATACCGCGCCATCGTTTTTTCTCTGGGAACCAGTCGTGGGCCATTACTGTGTCGATTGTAAAACCCTATTTGGGATGTATTTTAATAAAATTTACTTGGACTAACTTTAACTGGGTTTTTGGTATTGGGTGATAACACAATCATGTTAGGCCAAAAACTGATATAGAAGTTTCAAAGTCTATTGACACAGAAAAATTATAAACATTATTGAAATTTCTTTATTGGTTCCTCGAAATGTTTACAAAAAGAGAACAAACCCGTGTGTAAAATTTTATTTCAATAGAAAACAAACACGGCACACTAGCAGTTTGTCAGAAATAATATTTTTCGCTGAAGACCTGCAGTGCAATTTTACCAACTTTTCGGATTAAAACTGACACACTATACGAAAGCATTTCTAGAGAAGTAACAACGATTTTGTTAAAAAAAAAACGTTGATTTTTGAAGACGAACAAATTTATTGGTTATAAAAAGTGAATTGCATGAAGTTGTTCCAATTTTTTGCAGAACCCTTTGGTACTTTTCTAGTTGTTAACATGTACTTTGAAACGCTTTGGTATTTTTCTCCAGATTCAATCCTAAAATTGGAAAAATTCCACCACGGACGACGTCAGCGAAAAAGTTGACTTCGAAGAGACGGCCGGTAAGACGCCATTTGATACGGGAAAAAAGTACTCTATTTATATATGTTTTGAGAAATCTATAGCTAATTTTCAATAACGTTCATTGTTTTTTTTCATTACAACCATGGATGTAAACAGGAAAGAAGTGGTCCCCTTTTTCCTCCAGTCTTTGTTGAAACGCCCTCGAGAGGTTTCAACAAAGACACGACATCGCTTCTCCTATTACGTTTTTGTACCTCCTTTGTCGTTTGCCAATGTATTGGGAGTACAAATAAGCCTCCGCCGTTTGACAAAAGATGGCCCCATCGGGAGGTTATGGTTGAAATTGTCAGATATAAAACGTCATATCGTAAGGTTGGACATCTGGTAAGACCATAACCTTGAAATATTAGCGATTTTGTATCAGCATCACATCTTTTTTTTCGTGGGAAAATGTCGAGTTTTGAGCCGAATAAGCGTCATTTGCGGGAACGTTATAACTCTTCTTTACTTCTTTAATTTAAAGAAATCTGCAGCTGAGGCGCATCGATTGGATGCATATGGTGAGGCTGCTTTAAGTGAGGAAGTTGTCGTGAGTGGTTTAAAAAGTTTAAGAACGGTGAGTTTGATGTCGAATACAAAAAACGTAGCCGAAGTCCGAAACGAAGATGCGGAATTGGAAGCATTATCGGAGGGAGATTCGTGCCAAACGCAAAAGTTCCCGCAAATGACGCTTATTCGGCTTAAAACTCGACATTTTCGCACGAAAAAAATTATTAGGATATGGTCTTGCAAGATGTCCAACCTTACGTTTTACATCTGACAATTTCAACCATAACCTCCTGCTGGGGCCACCTTTTGTCAAACGGCGGAGATTTGTACTCCCAATAAATCAATAAGAGCATTCCACTTGATAGGGTAACAGACTGGCCTAATGGGGAAAAATGTTTCTGACTCGTGGTAATTTGGTAGGATGAAACCCCTAAATGTGTGGAAAAACGTGTTACGTAATTTCTTTTTCGACTTTGTTTGTCCCTTCGAAGCTAAAGCTCCAAGAGAACACCTCTTATGGCATATCATTTAAGATATTGTAGTTTTAAGTGTATTAAGGTATTGTAGGAAAACATCGTCCACGATGTTCATCGTGATGCATCGTCTCAAGAAAGAAATTCTAAGACCGATTTTAAAATCACGCATGCTTGGTACTTGCGTCGACGAAAGTTTTCTTCACAATGGTCTTTTTCGTCGGCACCCACATCTATGGAGTAAACAATGAATGTTGTTAATTTCACGAATGGTATGTACGGAACATATTTGGATGTAACTACGGGCCAATTGCCTGCACTCTTTCCTTCGAAATTAAAAGTCGTTTGTTGGCTCGTTGGCTGACGGCCAGTATCCGATTCCAAGAATGTAACAGATTTGTCACTTCGTAGCTCTCACTCTCTCTCTATTCACTCGTTTTTGCTCGATTTATCAGTCCGAACCCGCCGACCGCGTGATTATATATCCTGCCTGAGGGGTGAAAAATGTTATTTAGCACGAGTTGCCGGGAGAACGAAGATAATGGCATTTACCCCCCTATTCGAAGTAAAACGTAAGTAGCCAACTGACACGGATTTTCAGTGTGCCAAGGCTCACTTCCGATAATCCTGTTCTCTCTCTCTCTCTCTCTCTCTCTCTCTCTCTCTCTCTCTCTCTCTCTCTCTTTCTCCCCCTCTCCGTCTCTTTGTCCTATGACCTTTCAAGGGTTACACGTTATACGTATCACGCCCTGATCGGTATATATCAGAATTTAGAAAACAAAGGACCTGAATCTTACTACACAATTCGTATATCTATTAAGGGGTGAGATGCAGTCGGAGGCGTGAAAAAACGAGCATTATCAATAATTTTTTTTAAATAGTAATTAAGTTTGTTTTGCAAAAGTGGTTACACATACTTTTTATGTTATATTTCAACTTGACTTGTACACATTTTGAAAGAAAAATATTATTTATTTATAAAAATATCGCCATCTTTGTCGGACCCCCTTCGGCATGTAGTGCTTTGCGGTGACCATCATAAAATTTTACTGAATCATCTGAAATAAAAAAATCATTAGTTTAATAATAAATCTAGTCCTCAATCGAAACTTTTTTTTACAAAAATTAACAAAATGGCAGCTTCCGACAGATAACTTTCGATTTTGGACAGAAAAATCGATCGTTTATTGTTTAAAAAAATATAAATTTTTAACAAAAATGAAAATCCTTCGATTAAGGGCTAGTTTTTAATGCTATCAATAAACACACCAAATTTCATCAAAATCCATCGAGTGGTTTTTTAATTGTAGTGGTCACCAACTTGAAAACATAGTTTCGAGAAAAACGCGTTTAAAGTTTTTCGATGTGGAAACGGTATTATATGTTCGTAAAATTTTGAGCTCGATGGATGAAGCTAAACTTTTTTTTATGTATTTTGATCCGCTGAATCCGAATATCACAATTTTTGACGAAAAGTCGAGCATTTAACTGTTTGTAGCTAATTGTTAAAACAATTTTTCAAAAAAATTAAGTTTTTCGGGTTGAATTATTTTTTCACATTTTGGGCACTTTTAAAACGAAAGTATTCTTTATAAAATTTTGTTAAAGTTCATAGTTTTTGAGTAATACATTTTTGAAAATTTCTGGACGAGTTTTCCCATTTTACACTTGATTTATGTATAGAAATACTAATTAAAAAATTACTTACATCGAATCATCAATTCCTGGCCCATACAATAGAGCTTCTGCCGATGTGGATGCCTTCCAAAATATCAATTTGTTGTTGTCTTCATACAGAAAATGTCCAGTTACGAACAAGACTATTTATAGAATATAATAGGGGGGGCGGGGGGGGGGGGTGTCGAAACCGGTTGCTTGCAGCTGCCGTCCGCTACTTGTCAAGGGGACCCAACGCCCCTTCACTAATTGTGGGATATCCCGGAAACTATTCATCAGATTGACTTGAAATTTTCAGGGAATATTTTCGAAACATCATACTTCAAGAAAATGTAAAAAAAAATTTTTTTTTGAAAGTTCTGACCCCTCACCCCTCACTCCCGATCTCACCCCTTAATGCGTCACAGGAGCAATATTTTTGCAGAAGCCATTTTCGTGTACCGCGCAGTACCGGATTTATACTTTTCGTAAGTACAGGCCACTTGACTTTGTGCCGCCCCTCCTATCTTAATCACTTGTATTAACCTGAAACTTTTCAGGGGCCTCTAAAATCCGGCGCCGTTTAAAGTCTGCCGCCCCTAGGCCGTGGCCTATTGGAAAATCCAGGACTGTTGCCGCGGGAAAAAATAACAAATTTGTTGATATAATTCATTAGCGACATTAATTGGTAGCTAAAGATAATTGAAAATAGTCGAGACAATCGAAAACTTATCAAAGGCCAGAATTATGAAAAAACAGTTATCAAATATCGTGACGATTGTTGTATAAGTGCTTTATTCGCTTCCATTTAGTTTTAAATTCAATGTGTGCTTTCTATCGAATGAAGTTACCAACTGAAAATGGTGTAAAATAAAAATAAGTTGGAAATATAAATTATAAATGAACGGACTTACCATTGGATATTGAAGTGAGACTTTCGTTCGGCGAGGCTGAAAGATCCTCATACGCAATTGCACATATTGCCTAAAGATTCTGACTCTCTAGTTCATGATCGGATATTCTTTGATATTATTTATCGGCAAATTCATTTAAAAAGCCCCCGGCTCATTATTATTGGGGACATCGGTTTTCTTAGTGGTTCCGTATATTGAAATATAATGGGTGGGTTGAATTAGCTTTCTATCACGAATACATAATGGTTTGCAAGTTGCCAAAGACTTACGCAGTGAAAAATCCGGTTGAAACATTCCGGTTCGCTTTACCTACCGGAAGGCTAACAATCTTCATTTATGAGAAAACAAAGTTCAAGCAATTTAAAAATCAGTATGTATTTCAATTATAAATTATCATCTATCAACATCCAATGAGCTTGGAATGTTTCCGTCCGGTATCTTTTTCAATCAAAGTTAGCAGCCAACGTTTGAACAATAGGGGATGTCTCATTGACGATGTTCTCAACTGCGATGTCGTAAATAACTAGCAACACCTCTGATCCTTTTCGATCAACTCGCGTTGCTTTAGCTTGAAGAAGCTTTCGTGTAAATAAGTAAACAAACAAATTATGCAAAGCATGTAACCACGTGAATCCTAAATTTATGCGTCGCAACAGATACACGTTTAGATTCGTCATTGGAGTACTTTATATCTGTATCCAACGCATTTTCATTGGCACAAATAAGATAAGCCTTGAACACGCTGACCGTGGAGGGATCGGCTATATAGGTTTAATCACTGTCAAACAGATAAACGTGTTTGAATGTACGTATAGACCGGTGGTGATATAACACTTGTGCATCGTACATGCCTGACTTCGCTGTGAGAGATGGTCCCACGCGTTATTTAGTCGCGTACTATTAAAAGAGCGTCGTCATTTATTTATAACGCGGCGAATCGCTCGTGTTTCCTATCCTCGCATCTAGCAGCTCTCAGTGCAAGGTGACGGAGCGAAACTCTCTTCTCTCCTTACCCCTTTACCACTCTTTTAGTGCATCGTGAAAATTCATACAAAATTCTCGAGAGACGACGATTTTTTTCGGCTGGAAAACCTTGACCATTTCTTTCAATTATACTGTTGACATATAAATATTACAAGGAACAATTTTTGCTATATCTGGCATACGATCAAACCAGAAGTATGATCATCCATACGAGTTTAAGCGAAACTCGCAATTCTACTGTCAATAATAATGTATGTCCGTCGTGAATCATGATTGTGGTTGCATAAGTTAAAGAGTTGTCATGCAATGGCATAGTGATCGAATCAATATTGCAGAATGATTGGAAAGGCAGTGATAATAATTTAGTAGTACACAGGCTTCGTCGTGAAGTTTGGATCGGTTATAACCGACGATGTCTCATTGTTTGCTTCTCTCTTATTGAGATGCTTTGGCATTTGGCCCATTAAACGTCCCGCATTACAGGGTATATTGCATGAGCAAATGTACCTAGGCTAGGCAGCGGAGCAGGAAACTGTATAATTACTGAGCAAGTAATGGTTGGCTGCGGTATGTGCTCAGTCTTGTTGGTTACGGTAGCTCCGAGAGTCAAAAAACCAGACGGCAATACATTTCACAATGTTCTTACCCGTCAACACCAAATAACTAGATTTACATGCTGCCCAAATAGGGTTTTACAATGGGCACAGTAATGGCCCACGCCTGGTTGCCAGAGAACAAACGATGGCGCGGTAATGGCTATATAAACGGGCCAGATCCGCACCATGCATGGTTGGTAATGGTAAACCATGAATGACTTGGCCAACTATTATACGCCCATATTGGCCCAGCAACGGCTGTCAGATCTTCTGCCGGAAATGAAAAACAAAAAATTGACAAATTATGAATATAAAAATTCTAGTAGTATCTTTTTTGTTTTCTTATGCTTTACTTATCCATGTACATAGAATAATTGCATTAAAAACGCTTTCTGCATTGTTCAAGTTTTTACCTTTCATCGGGATCGAACCTGCGCCTTTCGTTCTAGTGTCGAGCGCCCTACCCACTTAGCCATTCTAACACTTACAGAATCCATCGTTTGTTCGTTCCTTACTTTTATGCCGATAATTTTATTCGTGACATTAAAGTTTACCGACAATTTTTTTGGTCCATTTAGGCTGTAAAAATAACTCGATCGAGCTGAAATTTTGCACCGAACTTCCTCTCATTATCCTAGGAGAAACCGTTAACGCATTTTTGCCGACTAGCAATAGTTTTCGATACATCGCATTGTAAAGTTTATTATTCCACGCCATACGAGTATATCTATGTATCCGATAGATACCCCCCACTCCTCCGGCCGCGCTGCTTCCTGGCAAACAGTGCTCGCCCGTATGTGCATATCACTTGCCATGTGGGATGGGTTTGTTTGGGTTTATTTAATATAGTAGAAGCGCAGTACAATAAATAACTTTCAATATACGATATATCGAAAACTATTGCTAGTCGCCAATATCCTTTTAAAGGTTCTCTTAAAATATTGAAAAGAAGGTCAGTGCAAAATTTCAGCTTCATCAGTGGGATATGCTTTTCGAAACCTTATCCCTTGTTTTTACGTGTTACAGTTTAACGACCTGCATTTGCAAAACGCCCAAAAATAAACCATCAATGGCTGGAATAGATCTGGCAAGCCGTTCATCCGCCTACGATACCCTAATGCTGATCGCCATATTATCTGTGCGATAGTATTGGCCCACGAATGGCTGGCATAGATCTGGCAAGCCGTTCATCCGCCTACAGTACCCCAATGCTGGTCGACAAATTATTGCCCGATTATCAGCAAACCGTTTAATGGCTGAATGCTGGCATTTTTGTTATGACAGGCGACCCTATATGGGTGGTGATAGTTTAAAAGTACCGAATCGGTCTTCGTTGAATTTTTCGCCCAACGCGAAAATTTCATGTCGCAGGCATTCTGAGCGTTATCAGAACGAGAACATTTTGAGTAACATTTTGAGTAGTACAGTCCGTAAGACATTCCCCTAACATGCATACGCACATCTCCAGGACGTAGGGCATATATCGAAGGACTTCTTAAGTGATCATTTACAGAATAGGATTTGATTTCGGATTGTCCGAAATCAACTCTTGTATGCACATATGCACTCCGGCGTCCTCGTAGCCTTTTCTGATCATGTCTCCCTTGTTGGGGTGACAACAATTTAGACAAATAGCTGTTGTTCGATTATATTTCGCCCTATTCTATACCGGCTTGGCTATTTTTAGATCTCGAACATCTGATCCACACTTTTGGTATCCGATTGACCCACTTGGCACCTTCGGCTGAACTATAACTTTTAAAAAGTAAAAATGAACGCCAAGATATAAAAAAAATCTCCCCAAAACATTATCGCTTATTTTGACTTATAAAATCATTCTTATTTACCTTATATATTTTTTACTTTAATTCAAGCAATGATATTAATCTATTTTTTAATTAATCACATGTACAAAAAAAGTGAGATAACATTTTTTTAAACTAGCCACGACAGTTTCCTAGAAATTTTGTACACAAAACTGGAAAACCTTAGGAATATATTTCCAAATATTTTATTTTCACTGAAGAAATTATATTACTATTATAACATTAAAATGATATCACCATTATATAAAAGTACAATGTATGTACCACACAAGTACACTGGAAATGCTCTGAAACAACTTGGCGTGCATGGTTAAGAATAAAAAGCTCGGAAAGACAGAATTTCTCCTTCCTATCGCCTGGTAAAGTGACTATTGCGACAGTATATACATTATTTCTAATTTTAAGCGTCGCATCAACCGCTGGGGTTATTAGCGATGGAATCTACTGTCTCTTACACTAGTGTGATTCGGATAGGGTAACATTGATATATCGGTGTGTATGTCGACCCACTCAATTCGCGTCACGGTGCCGGAACTACCGTAATCCACTGCCAATTCGACTTTATTCGTTTCAAGCCATCAAATATATGTCGGTAGTAAACCAATGTGCTGGTCTAGTGGTTAGGGTGCTTGCCTCTGAAATCAGCACATAGGGAGGTCGCGGGTTCGAATCGCCGTCTCGTAGTTTCGGAGAAAAATGAAAACACCGGCACAAAATCCTTACAAATTTGGAGGGCAGAAGTTTCGCCATTTTGAGAAAAACCGTTTCGGTCTATATCTCCGCAACCGTGCACTTGAGGCCAAAAATGATAATGACCTTTATTCTAGATAATTAAATTTCCTATCTTTTTTGTTGAATTTTTTTTGTATGGTTCATAGTTAACGACTTATACAACTTACGGTTCATTTATTGACTTTTGGACCCATATCTCTTCTAATAATTGTTTAAACAATAAAATGCTAATGACTTAAGTTGTAAATCTACAAATTTCCTACAACTTTTACTTCAATTTTTTTTCTCTAAAATTAATATTTTTGAAGTTATAACGCGTTAATTTCAAAAAGAGACTGAGTCTCGGCCATCGTTGGTGGTGGATGGAGGATTCCTTCTACATCGTGTGATGTGGGACAATCACTCGACATACCTAGAAATATGTCAAAAGTATGTCCATTATATTCAAAAACATTATGGTCTCGCAAGTACAGTCGTTTTTGACGGATATCCCGACGATGTTGCAACTCTAGGCACAAAATGTTCTGAACGTTTTCGGCGGAATAAAGGTCAGCGCTCTGCAGACATCAATATCACCCAAACTATGACACCTACCACGCAACAAGAACAGTTCCTGTCAAATGCGTGCAATAAAACTCGTTTCATAACCATGTTAACGAAAGTTTTGAGACAGTCTGGGATTACTATAGAACAAGCTGTTGAAAATGCCGACAAATTAATAGTTCATACAGCCCTTGGTTTGACTAAAGAACATTCTTCGATTGTGAGCGTCGGTGAGGTTCAATCGGTTCTCTCAGCAGCTCTGGGAAACAAACATACCAACGTTTTCTTCTGGAAGCCCGGAAGAGGACGAGTCCCAGATCTGTACTTCACTTCTGCTTCGCCCGCAAAAAAGTACAGCTCCATGAAGGACATTCCAAACTTACTGGCATTGCATGCCTTTAGTGGTTGCAATAGAACTTCAGCACCGTACAATATTGGGAAATCGAAAATGTTGACAACGCTTGTGAAGCAAAAAAATTTAATCAATATTCCGAAGGTTTTCACTGAGAAAAAAACAACCTGTGGAAGTTGAGCAAGCTGGCAAAAATATCTTTATTGCACTCTACGGTAATAATCCAAACGAAACGACACTAAACTACCTGCGATATTGCAATTACATTCGCTTATCGACAAAAAATAAAATAAATTTAGCATCTCTGCTTCCAACAGAAAATGCTGCGAAGTACCATTCTTACCGCACTTACCAGCAACTTGAAGCCTGGCTTGGAAATTATTTGGATCCAGAAGAATGGGGCTGGACACGCACACCACAGGGTCTTCAACCAATCGCGTCGACAATGCCAATTGCACCACCCAGTCTGCTAGAGTGAATTTCATGCAAATGCAGAACCGGCTGTGGCGAACCTGTGGGTGCCGAAAAGCAGGGTTGGACTGCACAGTAATCTGTGAGAGCTGCACAGAGGAAACGTGCTCGAATCAGCAAAAAATAAGCGTCGACGATACCGAATTGTACGACGACTTTTAACAAAAATGATAGGAAATTCAATTATCTACAATAAAGGTTATTATTATTTTTCGCCTCAAGTGCACGGTTGCGGAGATATAGGCCGAAACGGTTTTTCTCAAAATGGCGGCACTTCCGCCCTCCAAATTTGTAAGGAATTTTCGCATTTACATTTAGTACGTGATACTGAACCTATTTAAAAAAGAAAATAACTCCTGCAATTTAGTGCATTATGGACAAGAGTAACGGGCTCCTCTATTGCCTGCACTACATGGCAGAAAAATTCATGGTGAACGCGATACAGAGGGGGAAGTCGGCTACGGCCGCAAGGTGGGGATCGATCAGGGATGTGGAATGGAGAAAATGGTGGGAAATGTAATAAGGGGAAATACCCTGTACATGGAAGCTACAATAAGCGAAGCGTTCGCCGTAGCAGAGACAATAAATATATATATATACCAGGTGTGTAAGTATGAAACCGGAATTTGCCCATAGGTGGTGCTAGATGTCGATACAGTTACTGACACATCACGTCAGCGGTGTCTTGTTATTGTATTGATATCCGACAAAGATTTCCAACTCACAATAACACGAGTTTCATTCAGTAGCATTAGTTTATTAGAGATAAACATGTCGAGTTTTGTGCCAACAAATTACGATTTGCGGACAGCTTTTCTGTTTTCATCTGAAGAAAACCGCAGCCGAATCGCATCGAATGCTTGTGGAGGCGTTTGGTGAGCATGCTCTCGGTAAAACACAGTGTTTCGAGTGGTTCAAACGGTTCAAAAGTGGCGATTGTGACGTGAGGAACGAACAACGTGGAAGACCACCGAAAAAGTTTGAAGACGCTGACCTGCAAGCCTTGTTGGACGAAGACGACGCTCAAACACAACAACAACTGGCGGATCAGTTAAAGGTGACCCGAGAAGCCATCTCCCTTCGGTTGAAAGCCATGGGAAAGATACAAAAGGTGGGGAAATGGGTTCCACATGAACTCAACGAAAGACAGCAGGAAAACCGCAAAACATCATGCGAAATGCTGCTCGCCAGGTTCAAAAGAAAGTCATTTCTCCATCGAATTGTGACTGGCGATGAAAAGTGGATATATTTCGAGAATCCTAAGCGCAAAAAGTCATGAGTTACTCCGGGTGAACCATCAACATCGACGGCAAGACCAAACCGCTATGGACGAAAGACAATGCTGTGTGTTTGGTGGGATCAGAAGGGCGTAATCTACTACGAGCTGCTGAAACCTGGGGAAACTGTCAATACTCAACGCTACCGACAACAAATGACCGATTTGGATCGAGTTTTGCGTGAAAAACGACCAGAATACCAACAAAGACAACACAAGGTGATTTTGCTGCATGACAATGCACCACCACACAAAGCAAAACAGGTCCAGGAAACGATAGAGTCGTTCCGTTGGGAGATTCTTCAGCACGCGCCTTACTCACCGGACCTTGCCCCATCCGATTACTACTTGTTTGCATCGATGGGACACGCACTTGCTGAGCAGCGCTTTACTTCTTACGAAGATGTACGAAAATGGCTCGATGACTGGTTTGCCTCAAAAGAGCAACAGTTCTTTTGGCGCGGAATCCACAAATTGCCAGAAAGATGGGAAAAATGTATAGATAGCGACGGACAATACTTTGACTAAGTTACTTTGGATCATATCATTACAATAAACGTGTTTTTTCTGTACAAAAATTCCGGTTTCATACTTACATACCTGGTATATACGTCGGCAGTAAAATGGATATATATTTTTTCCTTAGCAAGACAATGCCCCGGCCAATGTTTATGTGACTAGATATATTTCATGCAATGTGTAATAGTTATGCGATCAAATTTATATTTTTATATAACTTTTTTAATTGTGTAAATAAAATAAGATTTCAAGTATCGAATGACATAGGCGTACATCACTGATTACTACTATCTGATCAACTTGTATTCCTAAGATCGAAACATGGGGCAATTAACATTTTTTTAAACTTGAGAGTTGAGTATTGGAGAGGACAAGATCCTTCGCGGCGCTCTTTTTTCTTAACCATGCACGCCAAGTCGTTGCACAGCATTCTCAGTGTATTTGTGTGGTATATACGTTGAACTGTTATATAATGGTGATATCAATTTTATGTTATAATAGTAATATCATTTTTTTTATGAAAATAAAATATCTGGGAAAATATTATACCTAAGGTTTAACAGTTTAATGTTCAACATTTCTAGTAAACTGGCTTGTCTAGTTTAAAGAATGATATCTCGCTTTTTTATACATTTGATTAATTTAAAAAATAGATTAAAACCATTGCTTGAATAAAATAAAAATAAAAATTATAAGGTAATTCAGAATGTTTCTTGAAGTCAAAATAAGCGATAATGTTTTTGAGCGTTTTTAAAATTACTTGGCGTTCATTTTTTACCATTTTTAAAGTTTCATATCTAATTCATATCTTCTTATAAGGGAGAGAATCCTTATTTCTTTAGCTTCAATCCAAAGAGAAGTACATTTCAAATCCACTGTTGATTGTTTTCAATTACTGTATGTGAACAGTTGAATTGGACAATATAATTGAATTAGATCATTACTGTCGAATTCAATATTGATTGTTTTTAGTTACTGTAAGACAAATACATTTTTTTGCTTTTTGACTAAAAACAATGGTAATTAGGCAGTACGAGGACTTTTCCGAAAAACGACGAGAATTTTTTTTTTGGCCATGATGTTGTTTATTCCATTATGGTAAGTGATATTCCGTCGGGGGAGGCTGACATTTCCCATTAATTCCATACGTTTTGGGGTGCCATAGGCGAAACAGCTACATGATTCCTTATAGATAATGTATTATGAAGGTATATGTATATACCTTCCTAGAAGGAATGTATATGTTTTGATTTCGTGACCACAGCTGTCCTGATTCCGGAAACAGGTAATATTTCGACGCCTCTTGTTTCTTGTCGCTAAGCAGCTACGTGTTTCCTAACGGTCAACCCAAACAAAGTCCTCAATATAGGCGTCGAAATATTTAAAAATTCCCTATTTTATCACGTAATTCCGCGAACTTCAAAACCCCATAACTTATGGAATTAATGAGAAATGTCAGCCTTCGCCGACGGAATATCACTTAATATAATGGAATAAACAAGTTGGCGGTGAAAAAAAATTTCCCGTCGTTTTTCAGAGAAGTCCTCATACTGCATAATTACCAAAACAATCAACATTTTACATCGTTAGAGACTGCGAAGCCAAAAACATGGATTTCTTCGCAGCGACCGGAGACATTGACTCGGTATAGAGAAGCGGATTCTTAAATTTATTTCACATCAACTGAAGGCAATTAAAAATGTATATCCATGGTGTAACAAATTTTTCTTTATTAAAGAACATCGCTTGAGACAATTTGATTAATGTTTGCTCAGTTTTCCATTCCGTGGACTGCTTGAATACACAGTCATAACAAGTAACCGCTACAGACTCTATTGTCGGGCTCTTTCGGCTCGCATACCAAGGAGTATCGACATTATTTATTAATTGCATGGTGAATTTCGGCTCGCATACCTTCGGTTTTCGATATATGACCGAAATTAGACAAATAATATCGCATAGCGAATCTTGGCAGGCGGACCTTCGATCCTCGTTTCTTTTATTCTAGTGATCTTTCTACAAAATAATACAGGACCCCCGTCGGGAATACTTAAGGCAGTAGTCTGGTCTAGAAATTTGTCAAAAACATTTTTTTTTTTAAATTATTCCTTAGACCTTTCTTAATACGCTCGTGAAAACCGTTTATTGATATTTCAAAAAATAGCACAGTAATAGAAATTATAAGCAAGCCGCGCGCTCAGGTAGCGCGGTCGGGAAGCAGCTGCGCGCTCCCGGTATCAAAACTTTGAACGCGTTCCTCTCAGAACTATGTTTTTCAAATCGGCGCCCACGATATCTCGATAACTAATTGACTGATCGAGCTCAAATTTTGCACGTACCTTCGGTAGCCTCTTTCTGAGGACTGGTAGCAGAATTGAGTGGAACAATAATTTTGCCCACATTTTATAATTCGTTGAATATCCGAAAATGTATAACATATCGTTAATCAAAGTTTAACAGGCCGCCATTTTGTAACAACAATTTTTAAAGTACTATTTCTGCTACCCGTGCTCAGAATACTCATACAGATTGAGAATATAATATTTTTTTTCAGATGCATACAACATCGCCCAGAGTGGGCGCCGATTAAGGCGGTTTTCGGCGGACCATGTAAAAAAAATAAAAACTACATGAAAATATTTAAAATAATTTTCTTCAATGTAGATACATACTCAAAGGAACAATAAATACATATGTAAATTTTCATCAAGACAACTTCAACGGTTTAAAAGTTATTCCGACCCAAAAATGACGTAAAAAATCTCGCTCTAGACCAGACAACTGCCTTAATTCAGTATTTTAGGGGGACAAGGGATATCGCCGATCACCCGCCCCGTGAACCCCAATGCTTGTCTCTCGCCGATGATTATGACGACTTTGGCGTGAGTGAATGTTCGGGTATACCTGGGCGTCGATTTCGCCCGTAATCATTGTTTGTTCACTTCCGGAGATTGGTTTTAGATTTTATTTGAGTACTCGCGTTTGGAGCTCTAAATTTACTTTTTTTTCCGACTGATGGGTGGGACGGCGTTATAGTTCGTGGGTTCTTTTCACACCATTTGGCCTTGAATCTCCCAGTGGGAAGACGCGTAATGATGCTGATTCGTTCGGGGCACGACGGCGAACCCCAACCAGGTGTCGAGATCTGAGGAGCCTGCACGACTCCCAGAACGGCTGACACGTCCGAGTTCATACGTCGATCGGTCCGATGGCGAAAGATTTATCACGTCTATGATAGTCAGCTGTTCCTTCCTTCTTTACGGTGATACTAAAGAGTAGGGGTGTGCGGGTACCCGATTGACTCGGGTATCCGATGTTCGGGTCGGGTCGGCTGCCCGACGGGTTACATTTTTGCATTACCCGCCACTATCGGGTAACCGAATTTGGTAATCGAGTACTCTCAAATTTTTGGTACTCGTAAACGTCGAGTACTCTTGAACTTTGAATATTCGTAAACGACTCGGAGATCCGTATCTATTATTTATATTTATTTTTTTTTTAATTTAGGTGTATCGACCAAATAATGGGAAAAAACGAAAACTTGAAGAAGGCGATAAAACGAATAAATGATAATACTGTAAAAAATATTTTTTCGTCTCACTTTTCTATTGTGTGTGTGCGTGCGTGCGTGCGTGTGTGCGTGCGTGTGTGTGTGTGTGTGTGTGTGTGTGTGTGTGTGTGTGTGTGTGTGTGTGTGTGTGTGTGTGTGTGTGTGTCAAAAATATAAAAAAATTAATTTGTGTGGTTTCATTTTTTTTAACCCTAGAACCTCGATCCGTGCCACTCTGACGATTTTTTTGCGATATCGTCAGACATACTGGAAGACTGTAATTTTTTCAGCAAAAAAAATGGCCGTTTTTTAATACAGAAATAATTTACCCCTTTTTTGGTAAAAAATCAGCGTTACCGGAACGTAAACATTATTTCAAGTCTTATTATTTCATGTCTTTCTCGAACTCTCAGAGACGTCACTACTCGACATGTAGAACGGAGAAATTTTTTCTAATTTTCTTCTTTGTGCTTGCGGAGATACAGTTATTTTATTTCAATTGATAATAAAAATCACCAAAAAACGATTAAATTTTTCAATCGATTGAAATAACGTTTCCGAATCAATCCTCCGATTCACCTTCACGAGACAGTATTTTATCAACATAAATACTGTCTATACTAATCATCCTCCAAGTACAAACAAAAAAAAACTGGAAATATCGACAATATTCAGAACAAATAAAATTTCTGAAGAGGATCCGAACCAAGGATCGAAACGTAACAGAAAAACCCTTTTTTTCCATCACGACCTTGGAAATCTCACTGGCCGAATCGAAGGCGATTCCTCAACAACACGTATTATTTCAAGTCGTCCGCTCGAAAGCTAACACAAAACTACAACTTTTATGTACAGGCATTTTTTTTCAGTTATTTCTAGTTTCTGGGATATATTCACTTGGGAAAAAGGCATTTTGTAAAATGTTGAATTAAAAAATCTGAAAAAATTCACATAAAATGCCTTTTAGTAGTACTTTCATATAACCAATTATGGGGCAGATCTGAAATGGTTGAAAAAAAGTGACTGAATTGACGGAGAATCCCTCATATATACGTAACAAAAATACTAAAATTATTAAATAAATTATTTGTATTTCTTATGAACTCCAACCAATCGGCGAAGGGTAAAGAACATAAAGCTGGAGTCTATCTCGTCCGTTTTGGTACGTTTCCGTGGCGCTATCTATACTATGAAACGAAATTTTGTTTCGGCAACACGACTTATCGAGTACCCTATGTGAGACGAGTACTCGATAAAGTTAGAGTATACCTGTCCGATCACGAGTACCCGAAAAAATTCTTCGGGTACCCGATCGGACCATAGTCTAATTACCGACCCAACGCGACCCGACCAATTCTGCTACCCGCACACCCCTACAAATTACCAAACTACTCAACTAGACTTTGCTTATCTAAATCTAGCCTATGAAATTAGCATACTGTATAGACTGACTTGTTCGTCATTCAAAGCATTTATGACATTTCAATTGACGGGACCGTGGGCCTGAATTCTGTAGAACAGACCAATCGTGCCACGCGCATATCACGTTTATCGGTGTCATCTACATACAAATCGGTGCGGTTTTAAAGCAAGGATTCGCTTAGTTGTCAATGTGAATCAGGGTTTAGATGTTGAGAAGCATGCTAGATTTATGAGGTTTTTCCGATTTTTGCAAAACGCACGTGGCAGTTTTGCATAACGTCTTCATGGGACCACATATCTGTGTTTCCTTACACAGCAAAGAAACAACTATTTAAATCAGACCAGCCAACACAACGTAATCGCTGTACAAATATAAAAAAAGCATGCATAGCCAACGGAAAGTTTAGGACCGGTTTAAAATGGTTTTATTTGAAACGCTTAAAAGTAAAATTACCTACTCGTAGTTTTAATACTATTCTGTATTAATTTTGTACCAATTTTTAAATGCAAATGTTAAAATCCTGTAATTTCATTTTTTAATAATTTTCGCTCGACTATATGAGTCAGAGGTGGGCGTACAAGCGCCCCACCCTGCCCCACCGTGGCTACGCCCATGTCTCTCACTTTCATGGTTACTCGGTCTGTGTGCGTCATGCCCTTGAAGATGGTATATGAGGTGGTATATGAGATGGTATGTGAGGAGAAACGGTTTTTTTAGATGTCCACAGAAGGGGGAAAGATGGAATTTTTTCCGGCTTTCAATAATATGTCCGTTTGGAATACTGGCAAACGAGAGGAGGGGCGAGCGAATGATCGGCAGAAGATATACGTATCGCCCAAACCCGAACCACCTTCGTGTCTTGTTATTTATTTACAAGCATACATACATGTACTGCGAGGACGGTTCCGAAAGCGAGTTATATTCTCTCATATAGCAGGTAGCGGCCGTCCCGCGTTGTTGGCACGTAATCGCTTCGATCCGGGCGTGTGCTACATTACTTTGTTCTTTTGCATTTAACAATTTATGCACTCTGCTTAATTTTTTTTCATCATAAGCGTTCGTCTTTAGACATTTTTATGAGATGTCGGTCTTCATTTACCATAAATGCTTTGGAAACCTTGTTTTAAAAATGAAGTGACTTATTGACGTATAAATGGTCTAGTTCCAAATTGCGGAAATACATTGATATTCAATCCAAAAAACTTATATTACTTTAAAACAGTGCGGTTACCTTTTTTATATATCAAATTCTAATTACTTTTGTTTCCTCGCTGAAAAATAAACAGTTTCCGGTGTCCCTTCGGTTTCATTCAATTCTTTGTAAGTTATTTTGTATCGAAATCTATGAAAGAAGTTTTTTTTAATATGGGCAAAAGGGTTTTAAGGGGTGAAAATCACCCTTGAAGTTGGACACCCTCAGAGTGACTTTGGCATTTTCGCATATTTCCAAGAAAGATATTAGATTGAAACCGATGGGAGGATAATGCTCACTGCCCATAATAAAAAATGCACTTTTTTCAATTCCGAGGGGGTAAATTGGTAGAAATATATAGGGGTTGGAAGTCGAAAAATTTGTATAACTCAAAAACTTTTCTCCAACCACACCAACTGCATTTGAGAGAGCTAAAAGAAGCAGAACATACAGATTTTTACCTTTTTCGAAAAAAAACCGTTTGAGGGGTGAATCCCTATATTCCAGCATTTCCGGTGTTCCTCAAAGATTGCGTTTAATTTGAGATATGTTATTTTATATTGAAATCTAAGAGACACGTATTTTTTTTATATCTGCGGAAAAACAGTTTTGAAGGGTGATCACTCTTGAAGTCGGTCACCTACAGAGTCTCTTTTTCAGTTTCGCATTTTTCTAATCGAGACATTTTATTGAAACCAACTGGAGGATAATGATTTTGGCGAATAATGAGAAAGGTTTTTTTTTCAACTAAAATGGGATGAACTTTCCGAAATGTATACGGGTTGAAAGTTAAAACACTTTTATGACATACAAGTATTTTTTGTATTTTAACAAAACTAATTGTATTTGGCAGAGCTAAACAATGTAGGAGATACCTACCTGTTTTCTTTCCGTAAAAACATTGTCTGAGAGGCGAACTACCCCAGTAGTTGAACCAGAATAGGTGTATCAGCGGAAAATGCCGGGCTTAGCAGGTTACTCCGAAGATTTCTACTGAGCAGTTTTTTTCGACCGCGTCATCAAATGGGAAGCATTAGAAAATAGGCGATCAATCTTCGAAAGGAACGCTCGAATCCGCCATGGTGGACGATCGAAAAGGACCGAAAAGTAGACGAAGGGCCATGTAGCCATGGCTGACGTCAAGAGGGTTCTGCGAAAACGCAGCGCAGGGAGACTGTACTAAAGGAGTCCGAAGTCTTATGGGAGGAATAGGGGAAAAGTGGTACGCGAATTTGTTGGATTTAAGTAGTACTTCATTGAGGCACCAGCAGCGCTGGGTAGCAGCTGATAGCGCATGGCGCAATGAAGGTAGCCACGTGCAAGAGAGATGAAACGAGTTTGTTGATTGTTATAAACAATCACCAGTAATTACTATCGTTTGGTTCGCGTGCACATGAGCATGGGGCGTTTGAATATTTCGTTTTTGGTTATGTTCCTTTTCATTGTCGCTCAATGGAATGAAGTTTCTCGCGATTTACTCCCACCACCGAAGCATCAGCGATCACCGGCACCACATAGTGGCCGCAACAGGAACTGTGTTTTTCCATCAGATTCGCATACCATTTTCGTAGTACATAGTTCGGACTCCTTTAGTATAGTCTCCATGCCACAGCGTTTGACAGATGCCAGCGCGCGTGATCTGACATTTAGCGAATCATTGGCTACGTTACCTGTCAACCAGTTCGAGACTTGTGACTAATCGCACGATTTGACGTTTCTCCTATCGTCTGCTATCGGTCGGCGTGCCAAAGAATGAAGCAAGCCGCAATTCATGACATTTACGAATTTTATCGTGATTATCCATTGAGAGTGCCTGTTCTTTTTATATTCTTAAGGTTGTTATGGGGTTTAGCCGTCGGGGGTGAAGTACGAGGGGAGCGCCCTATGCTTATGCACGCAGGCGAGTGACTTACCAACTGTTAGCTTTCAAATAATCGTCATATTACACGTACGTTTTCGAACGTGTAATATGACATTGTTCTACATCTATTTAAAAAAAATTGCATTTTTGAACATTCGGTGATTACATTAAGTGTTGTCAATACCTTGCATAATTATTTTCTATAACTTTTTCTCGCTCAATTAGCGCAAAACGAATTGGCAACGTCGGAAATCGTAGTATATTATAATTCCCAGGTTGGCAGACGTGTGGCGAACTTAGAGACATGCGCCCCGTTCGTAATCTCAATATCGGCCTAAGGAGCTGTCAAAAATGAATATCGGTCCGAGTAAAAAAAAAAATGTGCTGGAATCAAAAAGTGGGTACTAAAGCTGTCTATAATCTCGAAGAAATAAAGAATTTTGATAACTTTTCGATATTCTGAAGAAAAAAAATAATGTATGAAAACAAATCCGCGTTATTTTGTCTTTGCGTAGAAATGTCTAGAAATGTATCATTTCTGAAAATAGTTATTAAATTACAATAAAGTAATTATTACTATTTAAGAGAATAAGTACCAATAATATTCGTTGTTAATTATCCCGACCGAGTAGTTTGAGGTCCCCGAGCATAATTACCGAGTACTGATAAGATAGTTAGCATTTGTGCCGTCTACGACGTTGACATGATTGCACATTCTAATATTTTGTGTGCTTGATTTTCGCATAAATTCGCTATCAAAAACATTAATGATTTTATAACGGTACTGTGAATCCTCATTTTCACGGTTCCAAGGGTTAGTCCGATAATTAGTCGAACCGTGCCTAATTTTTCAGCTCGGTGGTAACATTCGCTCAGCACATATTAATAATGTACTAAAAAATGATCGGGAGCTTTCTGCAAGCCTAATGTAATTAGCCCACGAAATACGTCGAGTTGCCGATTTTTTGTCTAAAAAACGGTACTGTGAATCGTATTCAAACTGCACAGGATGATCAGCTCGGCAAATTTCAGCTCGGTGGTAACATGTTCACTGAACCCCATAACAACTTTAAGAAATAAAAATTAACAACACCAGCAAATTGTCAATGATCATCAAATTTCGATATAACGAGCGATTTTTTTTGCGTATTGAAAAAAATCAATAGGCGAATTTTTATTAACAAACTCAATAATTTGACCCTAAATTGACGGGGATTGGATGTTTTCCGGATTCCATTTCTCGTTCGACCACTCCGTCTTGTATGATAGTCGGATTTATCTCCTAAAATACATTTTTCTGGACGAATATCAATGCAAAGTGTGTTCGAGCTGGGTTAGGAAACATTAGGAGAAGCTTTGCATTTCCTCATCAGGGGAGACGAAATCAGTCGGTTTCGGCAGACGAAAATTGATACGACGATGTTTGAGGAATAAAACAAGCACCGCCTGAAATACGATTTTTCACGTCCCGATACGGATTGATTCCGGAAATCCCACAGCGTTGCGAGTCTGTTTGCGATTTCTCTTCAGAATATTGGAATGCCAGCGTAGTCTGAAATATCCAAATTTGCGCACTTTTTAAAAAAAATGTTATTTATTTATTCGTTTCATTTGTGGTGAGAGCGAGTGGACAATTCGGACGGTGCCGCAAGCTACGAGTAGGACGCATTGTTTACATGATAAAGATGAAATAAACGTTGGCCTTGAAGTTTTCGTGCGATTTTCAACGTCGTTCGATCGTATCCGTTATAGCAATCATTGATTTAATCTTAGATTAAGCAAACGATTACCAAGAAGTGCATGGCGCATCGTTGAAACGCAGCTGGAGCGACTGCCACCAGGGACCAAGCGATCAAAGATGAAATCGAAGCTCCGAATGGTTTTTGACGTCTCAATCAGACATCTCTGAAATTATACACTCAAATTCGTTCTCTATTTCATCTTATTTCGGGCCAGAGCGAGTGGAAAAGTTGTGTAGTCGTGCAAGCTGTCAGTACAGCGACAGGATTATTATTTACGTGTTAAAGATAAAATCGGTCTCTCGATGTTGACGTGTTGACTCGATGACGAACGAAATACGGCCTTATTTTGGACGGCCGGCGAAATTTGCGTGCGTCGAAGCTGGCGGACAGACGACCCGCGTAGTAACGGTTATCGGCGTCTCTTTTGTGCTGACGGGGCGTCCATTCGTGTACTCGATCGCAAGGGAAATGTCTCGATCTCTCCTTTCCGGATATGATGATATGCGCCCTCTTCTTCCGCTCGGATACCGGTGCTGAGATATACGCCCTCTTCTTCCCCTTGAATATCGGATGGTGGCTCCTTCATTGACGCGGCAAATATAAACTATCGCAGGGCTTTTTCGAGCGGGAAATTCGTATCGCTCTGGTCGAGATTCGTGATACATACACAGAGAAAAATACGGCCTCAAATTCTAACACTGGTTGCCAGAATTCTAATATTCAGTGCTAGAAAAGTATAGCAGTTTACTGCCAGTTCGGAATTCTAAGACTTGTTGTTATAGAAGTGTAAAAATGATTCTCACACCGTAGAGTAAAAATGATGCGTGCATATTACATTTGAAACTATTCTCGCCTAGGGGCGAGTCCTATTTGCTGTATAGTAAAAATAATGCGTGCATATTACATTTGAAACTATTCTGGCATAGGCGCGAGTCCTATATGCTATATTTTCATATGGATTTTACTATACGTATAGCATGAATATTCGTGTGTGTATGGATTTCACTATACGCATAGCATAAATCTTCGGCGTATAGCGAAAAATATTACGAAGTTATTAGTAAAATGTCACTCTTTATACCGTACTTTTTGTAGAATACTGGATACTAATTGTTCCAATCACAGGGGCAAAATATTTTTTGAATACTACAAAAAATCACAATATGCCGAATAAAATGTATTATTTGTATCAATTTACGTGCCATATTGCAGGTTAAAATTTAAATTTCTTCATTATCACTATACCATAATTACAATTTTTATTTTCCATTCAATACTTTTTGATATTTAATGATATTTTTTTTAGAAGCATAGTATTAATTCTAAAATTCGAGGCCTCTGTTTTCTCCGTGTATGTACTTCATACAATGAGTATAAACCCTATCCTTTCATAATTAGTTATGTCTATGAAAAAGAAATCGAAATTATTGACGACAAAGCACCCGATACGTAACCGAATAGAGGGGGGGGGGGGTCCGGCCAAGCGTTACGGTCCCGTTACGGGGGGGGGGGGGGGGTAAAAATTGCGAAATTTGGCGTTACGTAATTTGTGTACGCCCCCTTGTGGTGTGTCTTGCTGGTTTCGCGCCGCAATTCCTTCTGTGTTTGTGCGTGCTTAAATGTGTGTGTTCGTGTATGAGTATGGCTCGCTGCATATGTTACATGTGGTTTCCTGTGTTTTGAAAGTATGTGTACGTGTGTATCGCTCGTGTTTCGCCTTACAGTTCTCGTGTATTTGTGTATGTTTTAAGGAGGTACACCAGCTTCATACAATGTTGCCATGCTAAACCATGGTCAAATTTCAAAATGGTGATAGATCAATAAAATTTGGTGAGTATATTCTTTAGTATTATATATGTCAATACAATTTTTTTCAGATTTTTTCATTGTGCCGTTATCGAATAATTGAACATTGAAGTTCACGTGTATAAGCATAGGGTTTTTATAGATATAGGTATATATTCCGGGTATAAGAATAAACGCTTGTGAATTATTTGTAACAAAACGGCACAACCAAAAAATCTGAAAAAATTTGTATCTACATGAATAATACTAAAGAATATATTCACCAAATTTTATTGATCTATCACCATTTTGCTGAAGCTAGTGTACCTCCTTAATGTATTCGTTTGTATATGTGTATCGCTCGCGGACCTGTCAGTTTTGACGATTCGGCCTTCCTCGGCCACTGCACTCGTGTTATTACTATTCTCTCCCTTCCTATCTCGTTACGATGCGTCTTCTCTCTTTCTCTCTTCGTTCTCCCGTACTTTGACGTTTCACAACGCCTGGTCAGCTGAGACGTTCGCGCAAATTTTTATGTATTTGAATTTTTCTTTAATTTCTTTTTAATTTCGGCATTTTCTCCGAAGCGCTTTTCTTAGTCAGGCGCTACCGCAGCGCTTTCCTTAGTCAGGCGCATTCACATCTCCCTGTCGCTACTTGCGTTAATTGGCCCGTTCCTTAATCGGGTTTGCGCTAGGATTCCCTTTCGCTACTTGCGCTTAATCACACGTTCCTCAATCGGGATTATTAAACGCTGCCTTTGTGCTACTTGTATCGCCGCGAGCAGAGAAACAATTCCTGATCACGTCTCTTATTTTTCTCTCGTTATTTCGGGCATTTTCCTTAGTCGAACACTTTCCTTGTATTCTCAGCTCATACTTATGCTGCTTCGCTACTCATGCCTCCAATGTCCGAAAGAATTTCCTAACTTTTGCTCCTTTTCCTTCTTTTCCCCTGGCGATTTCCTTACTCAGATACTTTCATCGCTTTCCAGCTCGTACCTGTACCTTTTTTTCGCTACACGCGCCAAAGTCAGAGTCCGAAGAAGAATACCTTTTTCGGCCCCAGGACGGCCCTCTTTATACTCATCTTTTGCCGCGTTGTTCTTCCCCTCCTAAGCGTCTTTTTATTAAATCATTTTTCTCGAACCTTCCCGTGAAAAACGACGCAACCGACCCAACCTCGAGCCAGCGTCACGCCAATTACATTCTACCATTGACCGATGAACGGCAGCACTACCGGCTTAGTGTTGCGCCACGGTAGGAGTGATCTTTTCGGCCCAACGCTGGCAGTACGGTTGGCCAATAGTAGGCTTACCAGAAATCCTAACAGTTGGCCGGGTATTGGCCCAACATTGGGTCCGTGAAAAACGACACAACCGACCCAACCTCGAGCCAGCGTCACACCAATCACATTCTACCATTGGCCGATGAACGGCAGCACTACCGGTTTAGTGTTGCGCCACGGTAGGAGTGATCTCTTCCGCCCAACGCTGGGATGTACGGTTGGCTAATAGTAAGCTTACCGGAAATCCTAACAGTTGGCCGGGTATTGGCCCAACATTGGGCTAAAGAGATCACGATCATTGGTTGACGGTTGGCGTGATCACCGGCCCATAGTAGGGCTAAGGTCAGCTTCATATTGTTGGCGCAATATTCGGGCTAGTGTTGGTACAGTGTAGGGCTGTCAAAACAACCCAATGCTTAGCCAACAATCGATCCGATTCACAAGTTTCTGTGCTCAATGATTGCTCATCGAAAGAATTATTAGATTCACTAACATCGTTATGTACAATCACTTGTTCATGGAATGTTTCCAAATTCGTTTCACTATCTATTTGTCTTTTTGTTTCGTTGCCTCTGATTCTAACCTGCTGTAAAGAGTCTTTTAATTTTTGCCGTCGTTTTAACATTCGACGTTTCTTAATACTATCATAATAACTCGGAATTTTTTTAATACACCACAAAACTTTAGTATAAATCAATTTTATTTTCAATAAAGTAAATTTCAGATAGCAGTAATTATGAGTTTTTATTATCACAGGACGTGGAAAATTGCATGCAGCGATAATAAAAAAATATATAATAATAATATACGTAAAAAAACATTTTTGTATATATGTATGGACTATACCGTTCAAAGCCAGTGTTGGGCCAGGATTGGCAATTCGTCAGTTTGCCATGCTAAAAATAAGCATTGGCAAAACCACGGTCAAACGATTGGCTCAGACTCAGGGCCTGCGCTCGCCCCGACAATTGGTGGCCGGTCATTAATTAGTACTGGCCCAGCGGTGGCTCTTCGATGGTGTGCCGAGCTTCAATTCGAGACTGGCAAACCCATGATCAACCGATTGGCCCATGTTCGGGGCCAACACTGGGACCCGATAGTTGGCTGACAGTTGGCAATCGATATTTGGCGCAAGGTTGGGTGTTCGTTGGTTTGCCATGCTTCAAATGAGCACTGGCAGAATCATGGCTAAATCATTGGCCCGTATAAAGGACCAACACTGGATATTAGGCCGCATCTTAAGCGCCGGCAAATTTTTCACGGGTTCCTTCCCCTTTTTTTAACGACTTTAAATTCTTGACCCTCCTTCTGGGTGACCACCGAGCGATGGCCGCACCTGTACCGTTTTCGATTGATTTTGCTAACAAGATCGAGGGAAGGCAATGACCGGGCGTATCAACATTATTGGCCGTCGCTTTTCGGGAGGGCCTCGCGCATGGGACGGCATATCCGTCTCAATATATATATATATATATATATATACAGGGTGTCCCATTTTAATCTTACACCTGAATTTTCTCGAAAAATATTGCTCGGACGAAATATTGTGTGGAACAAAACTTCTAGGGATTGAAGGGGGACCTTTGAAAACAATTTATTTGAGGAGCCAAAATTCAAAATGGCGGCGTTACAAAGGTTGACATGTTTTTTTCAAACGGAAACATAACTTTTTTTTATTGCCAAAAAATTTGTCAGCTGAAAACTAAAAACTTTTGTTGAAAAAATTTTTTGATAAAGTTCATAGTTTTCAAGTGAGAACATCATTTTCAATTATTTCAGATGTATCCAGGATTTGTGTGTGTGTGTGTGTGTGTGCGTGCGTGCGTACGTGCGTGCGTGCGTGCGTGCGTGCGTGCGTGCGCGCGCGCGTGCGTATATATATCCATATATATTGTGACGGGGATTATTTTCTCTACACGAAACGAGAACTCAAATCGGGATCTGGTGCGGGAAACCGTCACCTTCGGCCGTTCCTCCCGTGCGCGTGCATCCGCAGTACCCGGGGCGCCAGCGACTTTTTATCGCCGGACGTCTCAACCGGACTAAACTGGGGTCGGGGGGATCCAACCCGACCCACCAAGCGAAGACTGGAGCTCTCCTTGTTTTTTGGTATCCCGGAATCCTAACCGGGTTCGGAGTCTGGAGGCCTCCTCGATTTTTATTCACCGGAATCGTTTAACCGGACTAAACTGGATGCACTTACACGGGAAAGAACGGTTGCGGTACAGCACGGCCGCTCAGGCTGTGGGTTGTGGTAGAGGGGTCGGGATTCACTGAGGAGTAGCGTGAACGATCACGGGATCTGTCACTTTCGCGACACCGGAAACGTCACTAATAAAATAAAACGATGGTTTTATTTTATAATGCGGGAGCCGGTGGATTATCCACCCGAGAACTTTTTACTTAGACGAAGCGTAATCGCGAACACGAACTGCACGCGATACGTCACACGACCGAGAACGAGAGAGCACGACGCGTGCCTCTAACGCGAGAACGAGAGCGCGACGTCACGGGCGCGAGAGAGACACGACACGTCTCTCCATCGCGACGTCTGATCGACAACTCTCACGATATCCCAAAAATCGGGAGCGATCGCGATTTTGGAGACAACCGTCTCACGCGAAGATTCGTTAGCAACTCTGTACCTCGCACGACTAAGTCCGACGTGCGAGGGATTATGCGAGAGCGAGACAGAGCGCGTAGACCAAAAAAATGTCAACACGCTCGCGGGATCGGACCGTGCGAAATCGCCGGTTCAAGCGAGAACTTTATCTTATAATATCGAGAGCTGAAATATTATTTCGGGAGCTGGAATATTCTGATAGAATATTCCTTTCGAAATCTATATTTTCTGCCCGAGTTACCCCGAAAACGGAACGGTAACAAATCGGGACCTTTTCTCGTCGGTAACATGGAGGCTCTCAGAGATCGCATGCGATCTCCGAGGGTCACCGTGCGAAAGCGAGCAAAGCTTCTCTCCAGAAGCGCGGCGCGGAGATCTCCAGCCTCCGCCCGTAACCGAAACGACCCGCTCTCGAGCACGATGCACTACTATGGTGGGGCGCCGGCGTTTCAGCCGGGCGTGCACCGATTCCCCGAGAGGCCTCACTGGGTGCATCCCTCGGTCGGGTTGCTCAGTACGTTGAGCCACACGCCGCTCGACCGAGTTCCGCACGCCAACCTAACCAAAACGAAAACACAACCCAAAACCTCAAACGTAACAAGACAAACATTCTAGAGAAAAGACCCTTAACACTAACGGATGGGTCGCAACCCAGGCATCGAGAGCAAATCTTGATTATCGGTAGCATTTTTGTGACGTGGCTCAAAAAATCACGTCACAATATATATATATATATATATATATATATATATATATATATATATATATATATATATATATATATATATATATATATTGTGACCGTAAAACCCCGGGTGAGTCAGAAAATCTCGCACTTTTCCATCCTGACAATTTATAAAGGGCGCCAGCCGAAGATTGTCGGGAAGAGAAAGATGAGTGCAGTGTCCGGCCAAACTGCATCCTCGTGGATAATGTAAAGTAGAGGGGATGGGTCAGGTGTCAATTACCTGCGGCAAGAAAGATCCCGGAAAACAACCCTTTAACGATAATTTATTTTCGTAACAACTTGATACCGGGAGAAAGAATGCGAGTGATAATATAAAGAAAGGCACTTGCAAGATGCCATGGGACGGTCAATCGCGAACTCATTCACACGCAATCCCGTTCAGGGTCTATACGCAGAAACAATATTAAACCGAACTCGTCCTTGGTCGCCTTCTTCTCTCCTCTACTGACCTCGCTTTAATCAGGAAAAAACCCAGGCCCCGCTAATCGTTTATCCCACCCAGCGTTACCAAAATGTGAAAATCCCGAAAAACTCCGGGTCGCCACTTACCGCGAACGCCGATCTCCGACAACCTCTCCCTCGTGACAGACCCGGCAAAGTCCCTGCGTCGGGAAAAGGGACACCCGATATATGACGCGAGGATGACAGGACGCCGCACGGGTTCGAGCCCACGTCTCGCTGATAAACGGGAGGCTAACTCTCCGTGAAGAGATTCCCGACTTTGGGAAGATGGTTCGCCTTTTCTCTTCGTTCAGGCTTCGTTATGGGCCGAGGGATCACCAAAGACGCCTCTTCGCACCTCTTCATTCGCAGTATCATACACTCTACGAACGGTCACACGCGAAACGGGATTTCGGACAAAGGCCTGACGCGAAGCGGAGTTGAGCCTCCGCGCAGTGTTTGCCGCACGGTAAATTCGGAGCGTACCACAGTGGTCCGAAATCCCAAAAAAAGCGGACAAAAAAAGTCTAGGGACTTTTAATGGTTAGAATAGTTGTAGTGGTACCCCTACTATGGGTTATGACCGTTAAGAAACGGGGAGCGTCCCTACCTGGCTTGGAAACGCATTCCGTTCGTGAGTGTTGGGCCGATCCATTGTTTGCTCGCCGCGCGGCGAAATAACACGAAAGTTTAGACGCGTCTACAACAGTGAAAAGTTAACGGATTTGCATTTTACAAAATGGATTCTTCTCCGGAAAGTAATTACATTTTAAATGTCCCGTGCAAGAATATTATTAACAATATATGAAATAATGAGTCCTTAATAACGGTGGTGGTGTTTTCCTTGGCCACGTTCTAAAAATTCGTGTTAAAAAAAGCAATAAGTCAAAAGTAGGGTTGGGTGGGGCTCTGAATCAAAATGGACATTGTTGCTTAGACATTTCTTTAAAACATATCAAAAAACTAGCTGCACATAGCTGCTCTTTTGGCTTTAGTTATCATTTTTGTGGGAAGATGTGTGCACTTTCGGCAGTTTTTCGTAGTTTTCGCGTCCGAAATGTGGTTTATAGGAAATTCGTAAAAATAATTCGTTTCAATAATCATATTTTTCAATTCTTACAGATCCTCCGGATGATACTAAAGAAATTTCTTTCATGAGTAGGGAAATTTTCGGATTCGTGAAACCAGTGTTAAATGGGAACATCAACGTGCTCAGTGAAATTATTGAAGCACAGGTTTCAAAAAAACAGGAGCATCCATACATTTTACCGCCAATTAAAACAGATGTCCTGATAACATTAGTATCCGAATTCAGGAATAGGTGGAAACAAGCGAACAGGATAGAAAACAGATTCTACGCAAAATTCGACATGCGGCTCAACGTTCCTATACTTTTCACAACTGAAAATGAAGGTTCGACTACGTCCACGGAAAACACAGCGGGGCCCGGGTGTGCTTCGACAAGTTGGAACGATTTGAGTGACAGGTCAAAACGGAGGAAGACGGAAAAGATTCATGAACAATACAGCGTCCAAGAACTAGCACACGGTACACAAATGGGTCTCCGGACCCATTCTGGAAATTTAGAGGGTTCGAAGGTAATTAGGGATGTCACAGAAGGCAGTCCATCAACTACATCAAGCTATTTATATCTATAGGTATCAAAGTACCGGAAATCTATGGAAGACGTTCCAGAAAGAGTATTGACAGGCAACGGAGTATATTATCATTTGTTGTAGACGGTGGAGTGACGATGAGCGTATATCAATTAATACGTTCCACAACCGTTCTGAAAAATTGTAGAGAGCCTTATAGTACTGTATTAGAAGCTAAGAAAAAGTGTTACGTTGATAAGTTTAAAATTTCCAAAACTGAAAATGCAGCCACAGTTGGATTCCAAGCATTGTTAATCATTGTACTCTTACAGCTGAACGAGTGTTATTGGCCCAATTGGACTTTATTAGAAGTCTTCCTGAAAACAAACTTGCTGGTTTAGAATTAATATGCAAGTGGGGATGTGATGGCACTTCTGGTGAAAGTACTTACAAACAAAAATTCAACGATGAAGATGGAAATAAATCGGATGCCAAAAATTTTTTTATTTCACTTGTCCCCTTGCAAATCTATGATAAAGTTAATCCACAGGTTATTATTTGGAGAAACCCTCGTCCTTCGTTGCCCGATAAAAATAGTTTTTTTGCACGAAACTACCGAAGCAACTAGGACCGAAGTTGATTGCATCGAAGCGCAAGAAAAAAACCTTATGCCCTTTGAAACCATACTTTACGGAAGAAAAATTAACATCCATTTCAAACTTGTGTTGACAATGATAGATGGTAAAGTTTGTAATCGATTACGAATACATCGTCAAGTATGCGTTGCTACCTTTGTGGCGTTACTTCTAAAGATTTCAATGATATCGATAAGATGTTGCAAATACCGTTCAATGAAGATTACTGCAAATTCGGAATATCGTCGCTGCATGCTTGGATACGGTTTTTCGGAAGTTGCTTGTATGTATCTTACAAATTAGACATAAAAAAGTGGCAAGCGCACAAAGAGGATAAAGAAGGACTTGAGATAAGAAAAAAATATATACAACAAGGTTTTCGTGACAAATTAGGGCTTATTGTTGATCAACAAAACAAGGCTACAGAACTGCAAATGACGGTAATACAGCTCAGTGGTTTTTCGAAAATTCTGAAATCTCAGCTTCTAAAACGGGATTTGACGAGGAATTGATAAAGCAATTTCATGTGATATTGCATGTGATTTCTGGTGGGTTCGAGATCAATATACCAAAATTTCGCGTCTACACAGAAATTAATGCAAAAAAATTTGTTGACCTATATGGGTGGTATTAGATGCCAACAACAGTACACAAAATTCTGATACACGGTCCTGAAATTATTGCTTCTTTGATATTGCCTATCAGACTAATGTCCGAAGAAGCTCAGGGATTGTGTAACAAATATATTTAAACATTCCGGCGAGATTTTTCACGAAAATGTGACCGAGCTCAAACCATAGGAGACGTTTTTGGCAGACTTTTGATAACGTCAGATCCACTAATATCTCGTTTGCGTACAGTTCCCCCGAAAAAACTGAAATCATTAACCACAGGTGCGGTTGAACTATTGATTTCACCTTCAGTCACGGAATCAAGTCAGATTCTTTCGATAAATACGGAGAGCGATGAATCTGAAGATGACAATGATTTCGTACCGCATGCATTAGATAGCGAGTAAGACGTTGTAGTAGTAGTATTGGTAGGAGTAGACATTGCAAGATGATATGAAAATAAATTTTCAGTATCATTATAACAGGGATTCATTATTTTATCCTCAACCTCGTCTTCCCAAACCTTCACAGCCTTGGAAACCCCTTAAAAATGAATTACGTGCAAATTAAATCGACTCTCCAAAAAGTAGCCGTCCATATTGAGTCCAGCATTGTGTTTTTCGAAATTTTCGCTTCAGATTCGTATTCAGCGACCCCGAAAACTCCCGAGCACAGACTTTCCTCGAATCAAACAGGTTTTTGAAGAAATGTTTTTATCGTTTCAGATCCGCCATTTTGTTTTTTGAATTTTTCACTTCGGATTCGTATTCAGCGACCCCAAAAACCCCCGAGTACAGACTCTCACCCGAATTCGGAATTACGTCCGCTGTTGTGGGATTTCGGAACACTGTGCGTACATCAATACCCATGACGCTTAAGCTGGCAGACAGACCTAGCAGACGCGCGTAACTGTACGCGTTGCAGTCGTAGCGCAGCAAGGCAGCATAAGGACTACCCCCACCACTTACCTGCTCGTGAATGAGCCGAATCTATCTGACTGGCGGAAATGATGTTTTTTTTGTTGCTTAACAAAAGCCGTCACCTGGATGAATCATGAGTCGATCGTTTCGTGTACTTATATGGAGTAATCATGTTAATCGTCAAGTCGCTATTGTCATGCGTGTCGACGGCAAACGACGTTAAACAAAAAATTCGTTGGAGTACGGAGACCCGAATAGTGGATAACTTTTTTTTGTTAATTAAAAAGAGCCGTCACCGGAATAAAACATAGAGGGGTCGATTCGTCTAATTCTATAGAATAAGGACATAAATAGCAACAGTCGCTACTATCAAGCGTGTTGGCAGCAGGTGACCCTTTTTGAGATCTGTCGTGCGAGTAAGGAGGCGCGCGATATGCGATAACAATTTTTAAAATAATTTTAAAAAGTCGTCACCAGGATAAATCATAGGTCAATCGATTCGTTTTATTATAAAGAATAAGCAGCTAAATCGTAAAAGTAGCTGCTGTCATTCCGGTTGGCAGCAGACGATCGTTTGTGAATTTCATGTGCGGCCAGCATGACCCGATTCGCGGAAAACTATTTATTTTTGTTAATAAACAAAATCCGTTACCGGGATGAAACATAGGGGGATCGATTCGGCCAATTATATAGAATAAGCACGTAAATAGGAAAAGTCGCTACTGTCACGCGTGTTGGCAGCAGACGGCCTTTTGTGAATTTAATCGTGCAGCCAGCACGGCCCGATTCGCGGATAACTTTATTTTTGTTAATAAACAAAACCCGTCAGCGGGACGGAACGTAGGGGGATCAATTCGGCTATTTTTATAAAATAAGTACGCGAATATAAAAAAAACGTTATTCTCATGCGTGTTGGCAGCAGACGACCTTTTATGAGATTTCTCATGCGCGTAGAGAGGCTTGCTTTGCAAATAACAATTTTTTAATTAATTAAGAGAAGTCGTCAACGCGATAAATCGTATATCGATGGATTTGTCTATTCGTAAAGAATACCCCTGTAAATATTACAAGTCGCTAAGGCCAAGCATGATGGCAGCGGACGACCTTTTATGAGATATTTCCTGCGAGTAGAGTGGCCCGTTATGCGGATAGATTTTTTTTGTTAATTAATTTATGTTCATTTTCTTATCATGCGTCTGCACCTTCGGGGCCAGGGTTAAAGCTCTTTGTTATTCGATTTTATAAGTGAAGATCCATAAAAAAAATCTAATCTCAAACGCTCATTTTCTTCGAGTGAAAATGTAGCAAGTGTACTACATCATTGAGAATTTGCGCTTCGCCCAATTATTGAATTAATATAAATTATCACAAATTTACTTGATTTAAGAAGAAGTATGGTTCGCCAGACTGATACTTAGCAGCGCCGAATGTAATCCATTGATACAACAGTTTCGACAGTAGCTCACTGATGCATTTCACTTTATCGCAATATAAAACGTTGTAATGACGTTGTTATAAAATTCATAATATTGCGAAAAGTTTTTGCGTTGTTAATAAAAACACGAAAAGAAACGGCATGGTTTCAACGAAGCGTTCGAACATCGTAGACAAGGCTATTTTATATAATAACGCGCAGCAAGTCGCATCTATGACTGGTGCGACTATTTCTTTGCCATTAACAGACACCCTTCTTGCCCTTATTACGCTACCCCCACCATTGCAAATGAACATTGTCTACATTATTTTCCGGCTATAGGTGTAGACAGATAAGCAGTCTATACGCACGTAAAAAAACGTAACGGAGCAGACTTTCTCGGTTTTCACGTTTTTTAACGTGGGGCATGAGCCATACGTCCTCTACATTTATGGTCCACCGACCATATATGTATTAATGATTAACCCGTAAAGTGGAACACGCACCCTTATATCGATGTACCTCATGGTCCAGACTAAACCTCATAGGCGGATTATATTCTGAGCAAACGTCGAAACACACCCCACCTTTTTAAATCCAAGTCACTGAAAAACAACCAGCCGGTTGGATAAAAAAGATCCCAATCTCTATCCTTTCGTTCCTCCCAAAATAATGCGACGTTTTCTCCGAATATAATCGCCTACGAGAAAAATTTATGATAGGGTTCTTTCTGGTATAAAGACAATTTACACAAAGTAGAAAATGTTCGTTTGCGGAGGTAGAGTCATAAGAGCAATAAAGGTTTCTGTTAATAGTAACAACGTAGGTGAACCAGTTATAGCTGCGACTTGCTGCCCGTTGTGATTGAAGGTAGTCTCGTCGAATGCTTCGTGAAAACATGCTGTTTCTTATCGTGCTTAGGTCGAGGATACAATAACTTATCGCATATCATACATTTTTGAAACCAATATTGTTGTGCAGTGAACGATATAAGTGAGCTACTTTCGAAACTGTTGTATTAATGGATTACTTGCAACGTTGATAAGTGAGTAACATTGCATTGCACAATTTCGTATTCGCAAAAAAAAATATATTGATCTTAATTTATCGCAAATCGGGTCGCGTTACCGGCACGATAAAATTCATAAAGGGCCGGCTGCTGCCAACACGCAATGCAACAGCGACCTCTTCTATTTACATGCTCATTCTTTATGATACGCTGAACCGATTGCTCTATATTTCATCCCGGGGACGACTTTCTGAATTACCTGAAAAATTGTTATTCGCGAATCGGTTCTTCTAACGTGCACGAAAAATCTCACAAAACCTCGTCTGCTGCCAACACGCATGACAGCAGCAACTTTTTCGATTTAGCTGCTTATTTTGTATAATAAGACGAATCGATCGACCTATGATTTATCCCGGTGACGACTTTTATGATTAATTAAAAAATTGTTAGTCGCGAATCGCGTCTCCTCCCTCGCACGAAAATTTTTCAAAAAAGCCGTCTGCTGCCAACACACATGACAGTAGCGACTTTTTCTACTTACGTGTTCATTCTATATAATTGGCCGAATCGATCCCCCTGTTTCATTCCGGTGCCAGCTTTTGTTGATTAACAAAAATAAATAGTTATCCGCGGATCGGGGCGTGCCAGTCGCGCGATTAAATTCACAAAAGGTTGTCTGCTGCCAACCTGCATGACAGTAGCGACTTTTCCTATTTACGTGCTTATTTTAGATAATTGGCCGAATATATCCCCCTATGTTTCATCCCGGTGACGGCTTTTGTTGATTAACAAAAATAAATTGTTATTCGCAAATCGCGCCTCCTTACTCGCACGAATAATCTCAGAAAAGGCCGTCTGCTGCCAACCTGCATGACAGCAGCTATTTTTTCGATTTAGCTGCGTATTCTTTATAATAAAACGAATCGATTGACCTATGATTTATTCCGGTGACGACTTTTTAAAATTAATATGAAAATTGTTATTCGCGAATCGCGCCTCCTTACTCGCATAACAAATCTGAAAAAGGATCGTCTGCTGCCAACACGCATGATAGTAGCGTATGTTTAATTTCGGTGACGGCTTTTTTTAATTAACAAAAAAAAAAGTTATCCGCCATTCGGGTCTCCGTACTCGAACGAAATTTTTGTTTAACGTCGTCTGCCGGCAACACGCATGACAATAGCGACTTGACGATTTACATGCTTACTCTATATGAATACACGAAACGATCGACTCATGATTCATCCCGGTGACGACTTTTCTTAAGCAAAAAAAAATATTATTTCCGCTATTCAGATAGATTCGGCTCATTCACGAACAGGTAAGTGGTGGGGGTAGGCCCTATGCTGCCTTGCTGCGCTACGGGCGAGCGCGTACAGGCATGCTCGTACAGGCAGGCTTAAGATGTACTGGGTTCGGGCGGCGCGCGACTGCTAGGTCTGTCTGCCAGCTTGAGCGTCATCAATACCCTCTAAAGCATACCACTTCAGAATCAAAAGTACTAAAGTGAAGTCAGCTGCATATATAAATAAATAAACTAATTTTTTTAAGGATATTATATTGTTGTTAGTTTTCGGTCAACCTGTGTGTAATAAGAGAATAAAAGAATTTGCGGCCACGAGAAAAAAGTATTTTGTCCAACTTCGGCCACCATTGTTTTGTTCCTATTACACGACAGCTGGTATGGTAGAAAAACATGTACACAAGCGAGAGCGATTTATGGAGGGTAGGGGCACAAAGCAAAAGTAATCTCACCTTTTCTGAACTAGATCTAAGGAATCAAAGTTTTTCCAAAATATCGTTAAATCCGAGGTTACTATTAAAACACAAATCACAAGTTGATCGACGAATCCTAGACAATTGTCTTTCCGTTGGCGTTTACCCCGTGCGCCATGCAAAGGAAAATACCGTGCGTACTTGAAATTTATCTTCTTCGATAAGATTCTCTGGCACGAAGTTTGAAACAGATAATTCAAATTAAAAATGAATAAAATCGATCGTATTTCCGTAGAATGCCATTTTTAAACATTTTCTGTTTATTTATTTACGTAAAAGTTTTTAATTACAAAGATAACAATATGAGTGAACGTAACACTTCTTTATTCGACTTAAAAGTTAATATTTTTATTTTACTTTAAAGTTAACACGAACGAACGTAAATATTTATTAGTAAGCATAAAAACAACGTTGAATGTATTTGGCTTTGAAACTATTTAAATGTCAGTAAAAAAAACCAAACATGATTCTAACTGTCTATGTTTTTGTGGCTGCAAGTCGCTAATATTTTTTCCACATGCATATAAGTATTATCTACGAAAAAAATAAGCGTCGGTGTTATCAGACAACATTTTTTTGCAGAAATACAAAATTTTTCTTGTATTTATTTACGTTTTTCTTCTTTTTTCATGCAATTCTTGTACGTAATTGTAGAAATCACGAACTTCATCAGCATGCACTTGGGTACTTTTTAGGATAGCTCCTACCCGAGCTCCGACATAGAGTTCTTCAATGGGTTTGTATTCACGAGCATTGCCGGGATCAATCGACTGCGTGGGTGTTTTTGTGATATAATCACTTTACAAATAATTTTTCAGCAAGGATTGAGACACCTCTGTGACTCGATTCAATCTGTTGATAGCAACAGCATAGTCTTTTATTTTTCAAATTCGAATTTATCTGAAATTTTTATTTTTGTTTAATTGAAATCATATGTTTGTTTGGGATTTAATTTATTGAGGTTTCTTCAAGTTTGGGTTTTGGTTGCTAGACATGGCCTGTTTAAGTTTGGGTTTGAGAATATTCGTGTTAAGAGTAGAGTTGATTTAGGTTCGGTATGGGTACAATAGAGAGGAGTGGATTATTTTTAAATTTTTGGAATCTATTTAAAATTCTCATTGTGGTCAAGTTTTTGATTATTTTGTTTTATTCGGTGAGTTTCGTGGATCGTTTTATTATTCAATACTGATTTTTAAACAATTGAGGGAATATAAATAATAAGGATGCTAGATAGATAGAATGAAATATGAAGTATCAAAAAGTACCAGATATTCTAAAAAGTACCAGAAATTTCAACGTCCTATGTACGTACCAACGTATTCCGCAAAATACCAAAAGTGGTACAATTGTGTGTGTGTGTGTGTGTGTGTGTGTGTGTGTGTGTGTGTGTGTGTGTGTGTGTGTGCGTGTGCGTGTGCGTGTGCGTGTGCGTGTGCGTGTGCGTGTGCGTGTGCGTGTGTGTGTGTGTGTGTGTGTGTGTGTGTGTGTGTGTGTGCAGGGTGGGGAAAAAGTATGGAATCCCCTGGAAATTTCGGAGAGTTGGTAAAAAAAAATATTCAAGGTCAGGTCTTAGGTAATTTTCAACGAGGAATCCAATGGTGACCGTCGATTTGACCTTGAACCTCATCTTCGAGGTTATTTCAAGGTCAACTTTGTTTT
Organism: Ophion slaviceki; assembly: GCA_944452715.1. Taxonomy (NCBI): domain Eukaryota; kingdom Metazoa; phylum Arthropoda; class Insecta; order Hymenoptera; family Ichneumonidae; genus Ophion; species Ophion slaviceki. The sequence goes on from OX101786.1 coordinate 50,825,072, forward strand.
TTTTTTATTAGAACCCCTATTTTTGACATCGGCAATCGAAAAAGCGGAAAATTTTACGTCTAAATATGAACTCAGGTCATTGTTCAGGTGTGACCTTGAAGGTCATCTGAAGGTCATTTAAACTTAAGAAAGGTCTGGGTTGGGTTAATGGTCAAGATCATTCTTGGAGACATTTCCAACGGAAATCCAATTGCGACCTTCAATTTGGGCTTGAACCTCATCTTCAAGGTGAAACCACTATTTTTGGCATCGGCAATCGAAAAAGCGGGAAATTTTACGTTCAAAAATGTTGATTCATTTGATCTTCACACTGACCTTTATGATTACCCACAAACCCGAAACTCAACAAACCCTAACTCCACAAACCCCTAACCCACGACCCTCAACCCTGAACTCACAAACCCCAAATCCCAAACCCACAAACCCCAATATTCTACTCGTATGCCAAGTTTTATTTAATTCAGTGGGTTTCACTTGGATAGGTGTACTTGTTAGTAATTTTCCATAAATCAAGCGGTAAAGCAGTAGTTATTTCGTTGAAAACAATTTTTTTTATTTCATAAAATCAGTTTTTCAATCGACAGGTAATTCGTTTACTATAGTAAAAAAATTAATTACGATTGAATAAATTTCCGGCAGAGAAAAGTTCAATCACATTTATTTTTAAATGTCTGCTCCGGCGAACGCTTCGCTTTTTGTGCCGTTAACCTAACCCAGACCTTTCTTAAGTTCAAATGACATTCAGCTGACCTTCAAGGCCACACCGGACCAATGACCTGAGTACATGTTTGAACGTAAAATTTCCCGCTCTTTCGAATGCCAGTGTCAAAAATAGGGGTCCCATTAAAAAAAACAAAGTTGACCTTGAAATAACCTTGAAGATAAAATTAAAGGTCACCATTGGATTCCTTGTTGAAAACTACCTAAGACCTGACCTTCAATGTTTATTTTTTTAACCAACCCTCTGAAATTTCCAGGGGTTTCCATACTTTTTTTTAAAATCTATAGCATGATATTCGTTAAAATCCTGTAATTATCACAACGATATTAACTACTTGATATAGTTTACGTGACACTACAAATAATTATAGGAATTCATCTGGCCTCTGATGCCATATCTGCGACTAACTGAGGTACTGAAAACACTCGGTAGAGTAGAGGCAGCATGCGTACCTATAGGTAGGCAGATTGTAGGTTCGATTCCACATGTAGGCGAAATATTTTCTTCGATTCTCGATTCGAAAATCATTTCAGAAGGCCAGGGAATGACGAATTATGATACAAAATCATTGTGGTGGAACTTTAAATTGTCTAAAATAAAATTTCATTTTACATTAGTTCTATGAAATATTCAATGCATGCAGTTACATATATAGCATACTTGGATTTGCAGTGTATATTGTAAGCAAATAAAGATTTATTCAAATCGATTCTTTGTTTGTTCAATTTAAATATATTTAATATTTTAAAAGAATAGCTGAAACAAATAAAACAATATGTTTGAAACAAATTGGATCGTAGTAGGCCGTGAGGCAAGGAAAAAACCTATTTGATTAAAATAGATCCTATTTAAATTAAACACTTTTTTTTGGCAGTGTAACCACTATTGAACCAAGAATCCTCGAAAAGATTAACATGTCGTATGGATGATAACTGATTATGACTTAAAGAGTGCAATTCAATTATATTATTTCTTGAGTCTACTGATACCGATTGACGGGCCGTCGGGGTCCGGCTCCGGCAGTACTACGAGTTAAGGCCTTATATACACTTGTAGCGCGCGAAATGCCGTGATTTTCTTGATCTTTTTTCGACGGGACAATAAATGTTTATTGAAAAACTGTGAACAAAATCGATTAGTACATATTTTCATGTACTTGTACAATTTGTTTATTCAAAAATATTTCAAAATGGCGGAACTCCAGCTGTCTTCCAGGAGCGTCTTCTTTTGAGCATCAGTTGCGGTGGACATGATAACTCGAGAACGGTTCATCTAAAATCAAATTTTGAAAAAGATTTCATTAGTATATTGCATTGGCTTGAGCCTAGATGAAGGATTTGTAAAAAAATTGATTTAACAAAAATGATAATTGTAACAAAAAAATCATTTTTGCAGTGCTAAATTTTCGGTTTTTTTTTGTTACAATTTTTTTTTTTTTTCAACAAAATTCAAAATCCTCCGTCCATGCCCTAGCTATTATCATAATAAATAAGTGGTATAAATTTGGTATGGATCGGATTAATAGTTTTTTAGTAATCGTGTCCACCACAAAGGTGTTTCTAAAAAAAGACGATTCTGAGATAATCACGTTTAAGATTCAAGTACGTTTCTTTTACATTTAAAGTTAATTTATTCATACTAACATGGAGTCGTCGATTCCAGGGCCATACAGTAATCGTTCTGCATCCTCTGCAGTCTCTAAAACATTGATTTGATACTACCTACGAGCCATTCTTCCTTCTCTTGTGGCTGCTTGCGCTTGCTGCTCGGCAAGCATAACACGCTTCGTGCGGTAGAAATACCTATAACTGCGAATCTAATGCTCCGATCTTTATGAAATTTGGTGAGAATATTCTTGAGATATTGTACTTAAAGAATATGCAATCAATTTTTTTTTCATTTTTCCGACCATCACAAGTGTATATAAGGCATTAAGTAGCGTTGTGCATGGCCAATATTCGGAGCGCTGACCGCTTACCCGTGCACCGGCTGGCGCATCAACCAATAAGCGGAAGGCCAATACGTCTAATGCCCTGGTGTAGATTCTTGAGTTGAACCATGTGCACTAGAGAATCAGAAGAACGTGCGGCCGTATATAGCGGTACGGGTTTTCCCTGTGGACAACTGTGGACGCAACGGAAGTTAGGTTAGATTAGCGGAGTGCGGGTAGGGAGTGATAGGAAAGAGTTCAATTGGAAAGGATAATACGTAAAAACCCGCAAGCGTAGATGTTGGAACTCAGGAAAAAAGTTAAAAAAACCTATTTCTTAAGTGCAAATCCATATCATAATTCATTAATAATACACTATCAGAGATATGTCGGACGACATTTTTCCATGCTTTAAAACCGTAAACATAAAGGGGTTGAATATTTCCGGTTGTAGTGCGAGGTATAATCGTTAATGAAACGTCCTTATTAGAAGGTGTTGCAACCCGCACAACTGCAGGGCAGTGCCCACTCCTTACATCAATCAATAGTACACTTTTCGAAACTGCTTTTGAAAAAAGGCAAAAAAAACGTGCTGTAAGCAGGTTTTAAAGTGTTCTGAAAGTATAAAAATATAAATAATATATTCTTCGCATACTATTTTTCAACACGCGAATAATCATAGAATTAATTAGAATATATTTGTACCTGAAGTAAGCTTGCCAGCCTTTGATACTGCTATGTATACATTATCTGGTCTAATCAATGTCTGTTCTACCATTGGACCGAATCTACTACTTGCTTCTTTGAGAACCAGAAAACGGGGAAAAGAAGCTTTCCCTCGGCAGATACAGTTGGTTGAATCGTATAACTGTAGGTAGGAGAAGAAACTGTCTGTACAAGACATTCCACTTGTTTTTCGCCTTCAACTGCAAATGTAGGTCCAGAATGCATTTCCAATTCAAAACCACTCATTTCCAAATTATATACACATGATAATCCGTATGTTTGTATATTTTCTTCACATCACTCTTGAAGTTTGTAAATTTTCAATAGCTTTTCTGGTGACGAATTTGTTAACTGTTCTCGATCAATACGATGGGCATTTTTTAATGATCTCACCCAAAATTCAGATATTTTGATCCGAAAGTCTTAATGGCCTATTTCCTTCTGTGCTTGCGAGGCCCCCCTTCGAAAATAGTTATCATGAACTGTTGAAGCTGTTATGGGGTTAGGGCGAAATTATACCACCGAGCTGAATTTCTTTCTAGTAGTTTATAATCCCTTTGCTGACCATTTTGTGCGGTTTGGAATCAATCCGTAGTACCGTTTCTTAAAGCAAAAATCGGAAACTAAACGTACTTCGTGGGCTAATTACATTACGCTTATGGAAAACTCCCAATAATTGTTTAGTGCATTATTAAAGGGTAAGGCCACTGCAGAAATAAAAAAAATCGATTTAATGCCTTAATATCTTAAAAATGACATACTCTAAGGATAGAGGTGGGAAAAATGTCTAAATACTTCTATTTCGAATTTTGGCACAGCTCCTCTCAGTCCGATGCAATCGCCTTTTATGATCACTACGGCGCACTACGGCAAAAAGGTAAATGGCACCAGACGAGGAATATATTTTATACCTGAAGGGACTTTCGAATAGGTTCTCCTGAAATACCTACAGATGTCGTTATTTTTTACGCACACATACGAAAAGCGTCTGCGTAGCGTCAGTTGCGCACCGTTCGGCTTTGAAAAATGCGACAAATATTTCCATTCGTGTATATAACGACGGCCTTTCATCAATTATGCACATAATGGATGCTATGTGCATGAGAATCGGGCCTAATAGCTATAATAAGTGCCTGGAGGTGGACGAGCAACGCATAAAGCATGCAGAGCAATCGTTATCTGAAGCTGCAAAAAAGGCACGGGTCGCTTGAAAGCGTACAGAAAAGAAGAGCTCGAGCAGGACGTTAATTTGGAAGGCCAATTGTATGGTGCAGGCATCGCTAATTGAAGGTATATAAAATTGATCAATGGTTTTTCTGTGCCGAAAACTTTAGCCGCGTTTTTCTCGAAACTACATTTTTCAAGTCGCCCGGACTCATAACTCGAACAAATATGCACCGATTTATTTGAAATTTTAACTGTATATTTACAATTACATTCTGCATAGAAGTACGTAGGATTTTCTCGATATATTACAGTTTTTTTTATAAACAATTTTCGGACGATGTGTTTTTGAGAATTTTGAACTTTTATTTAAAAAACGCGCTGTTTTTTTGCAAAACCGATATATCAAAAGAATCCTACGTACTTATGTAGCTATTCACATGTATAATAAAAAAAAATCATTCGCTGTAAATTTAAAATTGAAGGTGTCGTTGGTCTGGCCGCGCGCCAATGAAAAAAAGGCTTCGTCGAAGAAAAGCTGTGCAGCCGCCATTTACTTTTATAATACTTTGAAAAAAATAGTTTATAGAGTTTATCACATGTACAATAAAGGACCTTTTTCACAATTTTGATTTATTCCATTGTCCCGCTAAAAAAAATCCCAAAATATACTTATTTTTTCCCCGCTACAGTGCCCTTACCCCTTAATGTCTGCTAAGAAAATGCTACTACGGAGCTGAAAAATAGGTACGGTTCGACAAATTATCGGACTAACCCTTGGTACCATGAAAATGAGGATTCACGGCGCCATTATAAAATTATTAATGTTATTAATAGCGAATTTTCGCGAAAATCAAGCAATCAAAATATTAGGCTATGCAATCACGGCAACGTCGTAGACGACACAAATGCTCCCTATTTTATCCGTATTCAGTAATTATGCCCGGGAGGCTCAAACTACCCGGTCAGGATAATTAACAACGAATATTTTTTGTATTTATTCTCTTAATTAGTAATAATTACTTAATATTGATTTGATAACTATATTCAGACATTATAATTTTCTATAAATTTCTGAGCAAACACAAAATGATGCGGAATTTTTTTCATACCTAAATTTTTTTTTTCAATGTCGGAAAGTTATTAACGTATTTTATTTCTCCTAGATTAGAGACAGCTTTAGTGCACACTTTTTATGAGGGTACGAACGGGGCGCGTATGTCTCTAACTTCATGACACTTTTGACAACCTGGACATTATCGCATACCACGATTTACGACTTGCCAATTCGTTATTCGCCAAATGTTAAAGAAAATAATTATACACAGTAATGAAAACATTAATTGTAATAACCGAATGTTAAAAAATGCACACTTTTAGAAATAGATGTAGAAAAATATTTCTAAAACGTACGTTTATTATGACGATTATTTGATAGCTAACAGTTGGAAACAGTTAATCGGTTCAATGCATAAGCATAGGACGCTCCCCTTGTACTTCACCCCAGACGGCTAGACTCCATAACAACCTTAAGCCGGTGTCAACAGCAGACTTCAAGTTTGGCAATGTATGGTCATAAATTCTAGTCTTTTTTTCGTCGTAAGTTCCACCTTTATTTCAATAATGTGACCACCGCACAGTGGTTCAGAACGTCCTAATAACGAAAATTTGCACCATTGGGTTTTCGGGGTCGCTGATTACGAATTTGATATAAAAGTTATGAAATTCAAAATGTCAGACCAAAAAAAGCGGACATTCTGAAAAAATAATCACTTTAACGGTCCGAAAATTTGCACCAGTAGGTTTTCGGGGTCGCTGAATACGAATATGAAATCAAAATTATAAAGTTCAAAATGGCGGACATTTTGGAAAAATAATCACTTTATCGGTCCGAAAATTTGCACCATTGGGGTTTCGGGGTCGCTGATTACGAATTTGATATTAAATTAATGAGATTTGACATTCCAAAATAAAGAACAATTTTGTAGAATATGTAAATGTATATTTTATCTCGCGGACATAATTACATACAATACATTAGATTAATTAAAAATCATAATCTGAGTCAGATGGATCCGTCTTACATGTATCGGTTTCTGCTAACGGTGAGCTACTATTTATGATATTACCTTCTGGTGTTGCCAGTAGAAGTTCTATTACATCAGAGGGTAATGGTGCACTATTCTTCATTTTTAATTTTTGAAAATTTCTTATGATTGGGTCCAAGGATGCAAGAAGCCGACGAAAAACGTCAGACATTGTCTTCTCCCGCGTACATTTTCGAGCCAAATTTTCGCGGCACCGACGAATGTCCTTGCTCTTGAGCGTCCTCGGAAAGTTGTCCGATTGGTAAGGCACCCATTTCTATTATCGCGTAGCCATAATATAGCTCAACATATCGTTTCGCGACGTCTAAGCAATAAACGCTGAACTTGTCGATATGTACAGCAAAACCGCTCGCCATTGTCTGCAAAATTACTTTGCAACTTGCTATGAATTTTTCCTGCTGTTAAGGCAACGTTCTAAAAAAGTGCAAAATTCCTGCTGTTAAGGCAACGTTCTAAAAAAAACGTCGGGCTGTATTGGCGTCGTTTGTACTGCCAAATCCTTGCTTAGGCATATCAATATTTAAAACTAAAGCAGCTTAAAATTTATTTTAGAGTTTTTCCTTACGATCGCTAACTGCTTTCTTTTCATCATTCTGTTTGTTCAACCAATTGTAAATTATTGAAATTTTTCGACGTCAAATTACATAAATAACATCTTTGCGCAGATTTAGTGTCAGTAATAGAATTTCTCACCTTTCCATCTATCATTGTAAACGATAATTCATATTTTACTTTCAACTTCATACACCTATAAAGTTGATTGATACCAATGAAATGTTCTTGAGCGATTAGAAGCTAGAGAACATACTACGATTGATATGAATAAAAAAGGTTTTCGAAAAAAAATCGCAACAATGCTGTACCGTCGTACCTTTTATAGTATTTTCGAATGCAAATACTTTCATTGAAATATAACGAACAGTTGTTATGTTATCAAATTCTTTAACATTTAACCCCCATCGATTTCTGATGATTTATGCCGTCGAAACTGAAAGCTGTCGATTTTAGATTATTCTCCATAAAATAAAAAATTTGCTTGATTCAAATTTCGATGAAGAACAACATCTCTCAAACGGAACAAAATTGAATGGGGACACCGGAAGTGGCATTATGTAGGTGTGGTTCGCCCCTCAAACGATGAATTTGCAAAAAAAAACGAGTATTTCCGACGTTTTTTAGCTCGGCCGAATATAAATACACTGAGAAAAAAGAATCGTTGAATGGGCAGAATGCATTTTGTTGTCGCGAAATTTTGTTGTTTTAACAGTTACTCACACATGCTAAATAAGCTACAGTTCACACTACTATACTATTTTACCACGAACTATACTGTTTTTTTATGCCAATAAAAAATCAAGTTGAACGTATTTAAAAATACATTTTGTTAAACCAACTGAAGTTTGGATGGATAAACGAATTTTTTTTTTTCAGTGTAGTTTTGTTGAAGTACAAAGAATACTTTCATGTTAAAGTGTTTCTCAACTTTCAACCCCTATACTGTTCATCACAATTTAATTGAAAATAAATCCATTTTTCATTATTCGCCAAAATCTTCCAGTTGGTTTCATTTAAATATCTGAATTCGGAATACGCGAAACTGAAAAAATCAAACCGAAGGTGTCCGACTTTGAGGGTGAATTTCACACTTTGGAAACGTTTTTCGGCCGTTTAAAAAATTACGTATCTTCTAGATTTCGATGAAAAATACCATACCGCAAACTAAACGAAATCAGAGAGGGACACTCGAAATAGCTTCATACAGGAGTGGTCTACCCCTCAAACGGGGTTTTTCATAAAACGCAAAAACACGTATATTCTACTATTTTTCCCTTACAAATTCAATTAAAATATAAAGAAAAGTTTTAAAGTCGCATGTACGATTTTAGAGTCGGGCCAACCTTGGCGCAACGATGATCGCCTAAGTTAGAACGGCGACCCGACTCTGTTCAGCAACGTAGGGTCGGCGTCCAACAAACGCCGGCATGATAACATCGGCCCACGTTGCACCCAAGCGTTGGGCTGCAACAGATAATCAATATTGGCCCTACGTCGATTGCAGCGTCGGTCCTACAGTGCCAAAAAAATCTTCAAATCAAATACTATAGGCATAAAATATTTCATAAATTCAAAATGAAATGAAACACTTAATTGAGAGCTTTAGGACAACGATTTTGGATCGTTATTCGTCATTCCCTAGTCTTCTGAGACATTTTTAATCGAAGGAAATATTTCACCTATATGCGAATTGAACCTGGAACCTACCTACTCATAGCTACCGCACGCTGCCCCTATGCTACCGAGTGTTTGTAACATCTTAGTCGCAGATACGGCATAAGAGACCAAATGAATTCTTTAATTCATTGTGATAATATCATTGTGATAATTCATTCTGTTAATATCATTGTCATAATTGAAGAGTCCTAACGAATAATGCGCTATATATTTTTCAAACATAACCTATATATGTATATGTATATACAGGGTGAGGCACATAAAGTGTTACAGAGCAATATCACTCAAACTATTGATCATATCCAAAAATGTTTCAGACAAAAGTTCCAGTGTTCGAGAAAGCCGTCATACTGGACCATCCTATTTTTTTTATCGGTGGAGGCGCTGAAGCTACGAGAAGGTCAACTCCACTTTTTTAAATGGAACCATGTATTTTTTTTCGATGACGAGAATGACCTTGTGTTGTAGGTCGCTGAATTCGTCTTAAAATCGGTAATAATATCATCGAAAAAAAATACATGGTTCCATTTTAAAAAGTGGAGTTGACCTTAGCTTCAGCGCCTCCACCGATAAAACAATAGGGTGGTCCAGTATGACGGCCTTCCCGAACACTGAAACTTTTCCCTGAAACATTTTTGTATATGATCAATAGTTTGAGTGCTATTGCTCTATAACACTTTATGTGCCTCACCATGTATATACACTACCCACACAAATTAAGGGATATTAAAAAAATTCCAAATTTTTGGCTGATTTTCAACAACAGATAACTCGGAGAAATCTAGTCGTACAGAAAATTTACAAAAAAAAGGAAATTGTAGCTTCAAGTGTCTAGTTTCCAGATCTGGACGGTAAAATTTTTTAGCGTGGACGGTTTTCAAGTAATTATCCGAAAACCAACACATTTTATTTTTATAAATTTTTGCTCGTCTGCAAATTGGTCTGTGAACTTCAACATTTTTTCTATCATGCGACCATAAAATTCTTCTAGACAATTTAATCAGCTTCCATTTGACCTTTTAACGAGCTCCGTACGATGATTTGGCGCGGAGTAATCGTCGATCAAAGCAAAAAAGTCCATTTTAACTTTGACAATCAATTACTCGGGAACTAATGATCGTACAGAAAATGGAAGTAGGGTTTTGGAAACTGCAAAACATTCTCTATGATATGCAGTTAGTGGTTGTTGATAAACATTTTTCTTTCGAACTGATGTTGACTGAAAAAAAGTTGAAAATTTGCGAATTTAAGGATATTTGGTATAAATTTGGATATAATGCATGAACGAAGGATATCGTCGGTAATTTTTTAACTCCGAAGTGTCCCCAAAAAACCCTCAAAGTTGCATAGCGCTGCGATTTTTTTTTAGTGCCCCGAAGGCTTAAATTTATCGGTTCTGTCAAAAATCACCGTAACAAGCAATTTTTCGATTTTTATTCATTTTTTTAACTTCAAAATGGTTTTTTTTAGCAATAATGCGTAATTTATATATTCAAAGACATTAATTACCAAAAGAAAATAAAAAAAAAATTTAGAAAAAAAAATTCAAATGAAAAAAGTTCAAATTTTTATAGTTTTGGAAAAAACTGTTTTTTGTGTTTGTTAAGAAAGTGTATTTCAACGATTGAAGCTGCAAAAAAATTAAAAATTCGATATTTGTGTGAAGAGAATCAGTCGACCGTAGTAGTAAGTGTATCAAGTTTTCTAAATTAATTTTTAAATTGACATTGAAAACAAAGGTGGTTAGACTGGTCAAAAAAAATCGACCAAATTTTTTTTGACAAGAGGAGATCGTTAACACGTGAAAAAAAATGTAAACATTTTTTTTTATTGAAAAAAAAATCTTTTAATAAAAAAAATGGCGACTTTTTTTTTAATTTTTGGCAACTGATGTCTTTGAATAGAAAAATTACGCATTATTGCGAAAAAAAACCATTCTGAAGTTGCAAAAATGAAGAATAATCGAAAAATTGCTTGTTACGGTGATTTTTGACAGAAACGATAAATTGAAACGTTCGGGACACTAAGAAAAAAAATCGCACCGCTTTGCAACTTTGAGGGTTTTTTGGGGACACTCCGAGGTTCAAAAATTACCGACGATATTCTTCGTTCATGCATTATATCCAAATTTATACCAATATCCTTAAATTCGCAAATTGTCAACTTTTTTTCCGTCAACATCATCACTTTGAAAGAAAAAACATTTTATCAACAGCCACTAACTGCATATCATAGAGAATGTTTTGCAGTTTCCAAAACCCTACTTTCATTTTTTATACGATCATTAGTTCCCGAGTAATTGATTGTCAAAGTTAAAATGGACTTTTTTGCTTTGATCGACGATTACTCCGCGCCAAATCATCGTACGGAGCTCAATAAAAGGTCAAATTGAAGTCCACAGACCATTTTAAAGACGAGTAAAAATTTGAAAAAAAAATGTTCGTTGATTTTGGGATGATTACTTGAAAACAGTCCACGCTAAAAAATGTTACTAGATCTGAAAACTAGATACTTGAAGCTACAATTTCCTTTTTTTATTTTCTGTACGATCATTTTCTTCGAGTTATTTCTTGTTGAAAATCAGCCAAAAAATTGGAATTTCTTTAATATCCCTTAATTTGTGTGAGTAGCATATATATATATACATATTAGGGTGGTCCTTATTTTTGGTAATTTCGAATTTTACTGCTCGCACCGGCCAAAAAGGTTACTAATGTATATCAAAAAAGTACGTGAAAGGCGCAGCCTGTGAGTTAATTTTAAAGGGTGCCTCCAAAGGAGTGAATTTTTCCATTAAATTAACATGGGCGTATGGACCAGTTGCGGTACTTTTTTTGTCTGATTTTAAATTGCTCCGAAAAATTTGAAACTTACTGAGTTCAAGTCTCTAATATAGTTATAGGCGCTTCAGAAAAAATAAGAGATTTTTCGCGACACAAGTTTTGTACACACCGTCCCGTTAAACTTTTCGTAGAAATCACTTATCAGACTCTTTCGTCAGAGAATTGAGGAATCACGGGCTTGGTAAATTCTCTGTAGTGCTTTGCGCTACTGAGAATTAAGGGGAGATATACACCTAGGAGTCGGAAAAAGGTCATTTTTGTGAATTTTTTTAAGGAAAACTATTTGAAATTTCGGATCGGGGTTTTAATTATCTAAAAGTATATAGATTTAAAAATATGTTTAATTTTCTTTATTTAAAAATATCAAAAATATACAAGGATACTGTATGATCCTTGGAGCGTCGTAAAAAAATCTGCGTATACGGTACCCACTGGCGTTTCTTGAAAAATTAACTGAAAAAAAAAACAAAAAAGATTATTAAATTAAATACTATAATCTAGTACTTGTCATAGCTGATTTGAAAATATCGATTTATGACAAAATGGCGGACGTTTGAACATAAATAGTGATTTTTGGGCCAAAAATTAGTTATTATTTTGCCTATAAATAAAAACTAAGTAACGGAAAAAAAATCCTATGACAAGTACTAGATAATCGTGTATAAAATAACCACAAAAAAACTCAAAGCAATCGGTTGATTGGTTTTCGAGAAATTTTGGGTACCGATTTAAAAAACGTGGTTTTGAGAAAAACTCGTTTGAAAATTTGGGAATGAATAAATCATGAAATTTGTCAACTTACATGGAATCATCGATACCAGGCCCATAGTGTAGGTCTTCTACGGTCGACGGAATGTTCATAGCTTCTAAATCCTCGACCTCGACCATCTAGGTGTATATCTCTCCTTAAAGTGTAGGAGAAATGTTTTGTTTTCATATGCGCTTACTCCTCAGTAGTGCCACGCAATGAGAGCAGGAAGACTGGTTTTCGTTCGCGACTTGTTCGAACTGTAAGGCAACAGTTGTTTGAAAAAGTTGATCATCTAATGGCATAAACATGAATTCTCAACGAATATTACGTCAAGATTTATATTCAATGGGCAATATTTTATTTCAAATTCTTGGGAATCAATTGCCGTTGAAATCACAAGTTTTGAAAGTTTTATTTTTTCATATGCGGGTTTTAAAATCAAATGCGCGAGAAAATGCGGAAATAACATTGACCGAAGTCAGTGTTTTTTTTTTGGCAAAAAGCTGGTTTGCCTACACAAGCAAAACACCACTGCATAGACAAAATATTAAAGTTATACAGTGAATATTACGCTTTACAAAAAAACAAAGCGAAACCAAGTAATCGCAAAAAAGAGCAGGATTTTGTTTTGTCCTTAAAAAATCTGTTCGATATTGCTCAGGCGAATGTTTTTGACATGACTGATTCAAATCAAAAAGACTTTCTACTGAATTAAAGAAAAGATGGAAGGATTAGATATATTGCCAACATCGAAGTCGACTATGATGAAGAAGGGAAAGAAATCCAAGTTAATCCACTTCCAAGTATGATAACACGTTTTGTTATAATTTGTTCACATCAATTACGGCAGACGAGGGCTTGAAAATTCGTAAAAAAATTTTTAGAAAATATGGAAAATAAAATTAAACGTTTTATAAATAACGCGGTTTCATACTTGTAATATTTTATCACAGACTATTTTTCATTTCATCATCATCAACGTCAATGACAGAAATGATTAATTATGTAACTCAGTTATTGTTAATATCTACGTTTTTCTTATAATATGCCCTGAGTAACATTTGCTTTTTTTCGTTCGACAATAACTCAAAAGCACGGTACAATTTTCATTTTTTTGTGAAAATGAAGCTGGTAAAACGTTGAATGCATATAATATTTCGTCAGATCTTTTTTTTTATCTTGTCTTCCTTATATCGTATAGTTAAACATTTTTGCAGTGCAGTCGACTATTTCAATTTGAAATTGAATTAAAAAATGTTCTTACTTGACGTTTAAGGAGACGTTCATTAGGTGGTTTCAAGTGATGCAAGCGAAGAAATGATTCCTTTGAGTCAAACATTTGAAAAAAGTTTGTCGTTTCATTCCAATTTCTCTGACGAATTGGATTTCAAACAAACGGCAAAAGCTGAACAAGAGGCTGGACCATCGAACCCAAAACGACCACGTGGCCAGAAACAGATCTTGAATGCGGGATTGGTGGCAACATTAGACCGTTGTAAAATAAGTGACAGAAACGCGGTTTATATAATATCTGCTGTTGCTGCAGCTCTCGATTTTGACGTGAGTTCGTTGGTGCTGAATAGATCTTCAATCCGTCGCTATCGTCAACAGATGCGAAAAAATAGAACCGAAAATATGAAGCGGGTTTTTAAAGATATTAAGTGAGAAGCGGGAGTTTTGCGTTGGGACGAGAAATTGCTTCAAAATACGGAAAATCACACAATGACAGAGAGATTAACTGTTGTTATAAGTGATGGTAATATTGAAAAAATATTAGGTGTTCCAGAATTGGATGATGGAAAAGGTTCATCTCAGGCGTCTGCTCTTTTTGAAGTCATTTGTGATTGGGGATTTTCCGATTACATTAAGGCAATCTGTTGTGACACCACGGCATCCAATTTAGGCCGGTCCCGTGGTGCTGCGCCTCTACTGGAACAATTCCTTGAGAAAAATCTGTTGTACCTGCCATGCAGACACCACATACTCAAATTGATTCTGAGAGCTGTTTTTGAAGAAAAAATCCCTTTTACCACAGTTCCCAACGTCCCTCTATTCAAACGTTTTCAAGAAAATTGGTTGAATATTGACAAGAATCAGTTTAAAACTGGCCTTGAAAACGAGTACATTCGTGGTATTATTTCCGGTCACGTCGATGATATCAACGAATTCGTAGAACATCAATTAGAAATCAGTCAACCAAGAGAACTTTTACTCTTGGTCCAAATATTCATCGGAAAAATGTCTCCCGATATGGTTAAATTTAGAAAACCAGGTGCTTTTCACCACGCGCGATGGATGTCAAAGGCTATATATGTGTTGAAAATATTTCTATTCCGTAAGCAGTGCAAGCTGACGCAAAGCGAAGAAAAATCGTTATCGGAAATTTGTATTTTTCTTGTATTAGTTTACATCCAAACGTGGTTCACGTGTACGTTCGCACCTGCAGCTCCAAATAACGATCTGAAGTTGATTCAAAAAACTACACGATCACCAATTAATCGACAAAAAGATTGCTGAGGTCTCGTTGAAAAAAATGAAAAAACATTTGTGGTACTTGAATGCAGAAACAGCTGCGATGGCATTTTTCGACGAAACCTTATCAGCTGATGTACAACGACAAATGGTATCGATGCTCGGTAAAGTTGATCATAATGTTGAATGCCCTAAACGCGTAGAGGTCCGAGATATGAGCGATTTGTACAATTTAAATGTGGATTTGTTCATATCATCGTTATCGTTGGGATTTTTTGAACGATTCGGCATAAATCAAAATTTCTTCAAGAATGATCCGATACTGTGGTCTTATGATAAGGATTATAAAGCAGCTCTCCATCTGGTTAGTAATCTCAAGGTGGTTAACGATACTGCAGAAAGAGCAGTACAATTAATCAAAGAGTACAACAGTATACTCACGACTGACAGTGAGCAAAAACAATTTATTTTTCAAATAGTATCGCAGCGTATTGTCTTTATGTATCGCATTTATATATTGTAATATATGCACTATTTCAAAAATTGTAAAATCCATATTGTTACACAATAAAAAAACATAGCTCCGATTGATAAAAATTTTTTTTTTTTGTAACGGTGGAATTTATTTATTTCCTTTTTCAAGCAGTTCAAACAATATTTGATGTTAGCCAAGCGGTTCGTACAAAACTTGTGTCGCT
Organism: Ophion slaviceki; assembly: GCA_944452715.1. Taxonomy (NCBI): domain Eukaryota; kingdom Metazoa; phylum Arthropoda; class Insecta; order Hymenoptera; family Ichneumonidae; genus Ophion; species Ophion slaviceki. The sequence continues at coordinate 50,840,717 of OX101786.1, forward strand.
AAAAATCTCTTATTTTTTTCTGAAGTACCTATAACTATAATAGAGACACTCAGTAAGTTTCAAATTTTTCGTAGCAATATTAAATCAGACTAACAAAATATACCGCAACTGGTCCATACGCCCATGTTAATTAAATGGAAAAATTCACTCCTTTGGAGGCACCCTTTAAAATTAACTCACAGGCTGCGCCTTTCACGTACTTTTTTTAAAATACATTAGTAACCTTTTTGGGCGGTGCGAGCAGTCAAATTCGATATTACCAAAAATAAGGACCACCCTAATATATATATATATATATATATATATATATATATATATAAAAGACAGAGATAGGCGCGCGGTCGGCGTGCGGGTTTGGCGGTCACTGAAGTTAAGCAGCATTGGAGGCTGCCAATACTTGGAGCGGTGACCGCTTGCCCGTGCACTGGTTTGCGCGTCAACCTCTGAGTGAGAGGCAGTTTGTCTGAGTTTCTGATGGTAATACAACTGAAACTCAGCCAAATATAGCCGCCTGTATCGGCCCAGCTTTTCCGCCGTTTCCCTGGGCCTTCGTGCAAATGCGATACAGTAGTGCATTAGGAAAGAGTGGCTGCGGTCAACACTCTGGGGGGAGGGGGGGGAACTCTGGAAGGATTGTGAATGTTGGAAAGAATGGAAGGAATAACGGAGGGGATGGTAAAAGGGGAAGGACCCCGTACCTCTGAGGGATACATATATAAAAAAATATATACATATACATATATTGAAACGTTTCACCGTTTCAACGCATTTTCTGTCCTCCGTCGAGGATTGATAATGCAGGTTTTCGTGTAGGATGTAATTTTTTTTGTAGAGGGTTCTCGAAGGACTTCTCCGCATGAGATCTGATAAGGCGATGACGCAGGTGGTCGACAGGTATTCTGCAGGCTGGGTTAGGAGGATTCCTTTTGTAGGAGATGCCTCAGCACGCGGGCGTACTGCGTCGTATGACGTCAGCCTCGAATTTTCATCATCGGCATTCTATGATGGTGATATTTAATGCAGAGGGTCGTTAGAACTGTGCTGAGGATAGTTGTTGTCGGTGATTTGAAAAGGTGGTTAGTTAAAAAGGGTTAGGTGGCGGAAAGAGGTCAATTTGTGGGGTTATCGGAGATCGCACGGCGTAGGTAACTAGAATGAGCGAGGAGGTTTTTTTTCTTTGTGGCGTGAGTTATTGTTCGTCGTCGTCTCTCTCTCTTTTCGTAGGCTCGGTTCTTGGTCATCGTCTCGCTCTGTTTCGAACGTGAAACGAGTATACATTCGTTCGCGAATCTTGTGTGGGGCACGAGAGATTGCAGTTACGATGCGAATTGTTCGAATGTCCCATGGGGAAAGTCTTGTTCGTTTAAAGGGATTCGCGGGGCCTGCGCGTGTGCAGGTTGGCTCGTAGGGGGCGATTCCACCGAGCCGAAGTTTGAATGACGAAATTTCGAGGTTCCCGTCAGCGGGTAACCTTTTTTTCATGGCGAAACTCGCCGATGTGGCGAGCTAACTTTCCAGGTGCCAGTCTGGAAGGATCACGGGTAGAGAAGCTAGCGTTCGTGCGTTCATCACGAGGCCTTCCTTAACCGAGGCTATTGTCACCGGCAATATTCCTCGGCGTTCCCTCGTTCGAAAGGAGTGGCAGTGGATAGGCGCCAGAACGGGGCATCCCGAAGGATCGGGATGAGGGTTGCGCGCGTAACGCCGGGGCCTCGTGCCTGGTTACTTCTAGATGAAGTCCCAAAGATGCGTGTTTCCCATGGATCCCAAAAATTTCCGTCCCTTCCTGCCTAATGATTACCTCCTGTGTTCTCTCTCCAAAGTCAGACATCCAGTGCAATACTGGGGCTTCCTAAGCGCAGAGGGTACCTATTCTCGAACTCGAGGAGAAGTTAGGCTGGAGCAGACGCTCTTGGAGGAGAGCTCCGTCAAGGAAGTTCCAATACTTGCGGAGCCTAAGTGGTAATCGAGAGAAAGAAAGACTCTCGAGGTGCTCGCGTAGTCCCTTAAATACCCTATAGGGCGATAGGGGAATTTTCCCTTTCCGGAGCTACCCATGGGTACTCTGGCAGGGGCGGCCTCTGTCAGTGAAATATTCGTGGTGGGATATTCGCGGGAACGGCGACATCAATTTCCACCCATAATTGTTATCAATAATCGGAGGAGACCGGAGTCACTCGCGGATCGAGTATCAGGAGTACATGACTTCGGGGAGGGGGGGGGGGGTATTCCTTCTAGGCGAAGGATGGTCAAGCCTGCCCGGCATGGTCCGCGGAGTAAGCCGGGCTAGTAGCGAGCCGCGGGCGAGGTCCCCTCGGGCGGTCGCTCTAGCGTCTTGGACTACAAGAACCTGCCCTCGCGCGCGAGGCAGTCCTTATATCGCGCGAGCTGCGCCGATGTCCGGCCTCTAACGCGAAGCAATGGCCCGACCTAATTCGGGCGAGGCAATCCTCCTTCGCTTTATGTAATTCTGGGACGATAGCCTCTCGCGGCGTCCCGTTACAATATATATATGTGTATATATATAATTCCTCTCTCTCTCTATTCTCTCTACCCACACACCCCTTTGACAGACGATTAGCTCAATCAAATAGAAAAATGGTCAACGCTGCGAAAATTATATTTAACTAAAGTTAAAAACAAATAAAATCGATCCATTTTGTGGATTCAGCTAAATTGTTTTTTAAACAGATGAAACCGAATCACAGATTCATTTGGATCAAAAAAAATATTTAGTTATTAGACGATATTGAATATATTTTGACTTCAATAAATAAATATATTTCAAATGAATAATTCCAATAATGGAATGCAATAGGAAAAATTTGATTTTCCTATTGCAATTAATTTTTTAATTGCAATCCTATTTTAATTAATTTATTCTAGTTAATTCCAATATTGGAATTAACTAGAAAAATCTAGTTAATTCAAGTGAACAAAAATAAAATACACGCGATTAATTAATATCAATAGAATTTTTCTGTCAGTGACATGAACATGTAATTTTCCAGTATTAGAAGCACACTTCAGTAGATTTATATCTGATTTGAAGAGCATTTTTCAAATTTATTGATTATTATTTCTTATTTATTTGTTCAATTTTCTTCTTTGTTGTCTAGCTTTCAATGAAGAAGGGTGACGGCATATATTTTTTTAAGAATTTAAAAAAATACACATTTTGTCAAAGTCAGGCCCCGAACGTTCTACCGAAGTGTTCACTCGTTTTCTCAATTTCAATATTCAGTATTATTGCTCTCATTGATTTTTGATTAATCCCAGCAATTATCAAAATTGTTTTCACACCGAAATACTACCAACATCGAAACTTAACCTTACTGTAAAATGTCGATGCTACCAACGTTGCGCGCTTCATTGTGCTGTTGAGGCGAAGCTCAAACGGAAATACAAATAATACTGCTGTTTTACGGCCAAGCATCGGCCAAACTCTGGAACTACAAGCGATAGCCAACTACACCCGGGCGACGATTAGCCAGTGTTGTCTGAATCATGGTAGCTACCGTCGGGTGAACTGCAGTGCCTAACGTCGACGCGATAATGGAACGATAGTTTCAACAACTCTGGGCCATAGTCGCGTTCCGATCGTTGGCTGCCGATTCGTCGCCGCCTTACCGCCAAGCGTTGGCTGTACTCTGGGTTTGCATGCGTTGTCCAACTACATCCGGGCAGCGATTAACCAGAGTCGGATGAAACGTGGTAGCCAGCGTTGCGCGAACTACCGAGCCTAACGCGGCGCGATGATCGAACGAGAGTTTCGGCAACTCTGGGCCGTAGTCGCATTCCGATCGTTGGCTGTCGATTCGTCGCCGCTTAGTAGCCGAGCATCGCTCGCACGTTCCACCAACGCTGGGCCGTCATAGACCGTCGAGCCAAGCGTCGGCCGTACTCGGAACGTTGGCTACTCGCACGTGGGGTTCTACAAATTTTCGATTTTCGATCCCTATATATTTCCACCAATTCGCCCCCTCGTAATTGAAGAAGTACGTTTTTCATTAATTGCCATAAGCATTATCCTCAAATTGGTTTCAATCTCTAGCGGTACTTCGGGTTCAGCAGCGTTGTGCATGGCCAATACTCAGATCTGTGACCGTTCAGCCGTGCACCGGCCGGCGCATCAAGCAGTGAGCGGAAGGCCAATACTTCTGAGAACTTGGTGCAGATACTTGAGCAAAAGTCTGTGCATCAGAGAACCGGAAGAATATGGGGCCGTCTATACCGGTACGGGTTTTCTACAGGTTCCCGGTACCCTCGGAAAATGTGGTATAATGTAGCTTAAGACGGCTGTGGACGCAACGAAAGTTAGGTTAGATTGGCGAACTGCGGGTAGAGTGTGGTAGAAAAAGGTTCAATTCGGGAGGGTAACACGTAAAAATCCGCAAGGGTATACGTTGGACCTTAGGAAAATAGGAAAATAAATAAATACCCCTATCTTGATGGGAAATATGCGAAACTGCAAAAGTCACTCTGAGGGTATCTAACTGCGAGGGTGATTTTCACCCCTTAGCAGCGTTTTCCGCAGATCAAAAAAATACGTGTCTCTTAGATTACGATAAAAAATAACATTTAAAAAATGGAACCAAATATGTGAGTAATATAATGTTGCCTATGTTATGGATCACCAAATATTATGTACATACCGTGACTGATTCGGTGAGCTCGCGATAGTATTTCTAGAAAGAGTACCTCCTAATTGTGTGATTAACTAATGTACAAATTAGCAATATACCTTGATTGCTGTCGTAAAAAGACAAGGGTACTCATCTGCCCTCTGCTTCTGGAACGACGGTTATCTATTCGGTGAACACATAATAAAAGCTTGTACAGGATGTCTCAAAATGACCTGACATTTTAATTTATTCATAAAACGTTTTATTTATTTGAAAAGTACGAATATTTTAATTTTAATATAAGGTACAAACATGGAGGTTATGTGTGAAACACAATATCCGATAAATGACCGCCTCGTCCCTGTTTGCAAACGTTCACTCTTTTGACGAAATTTTAAATGACATTTTGGCATAGTTGCGGACTAATTTCATTAATGGTGCGTTCAAATGCTTTGTTGTGCTCCGGAATGATCGGTGGATCATTGGCATACACTTTTCCTGCCAGAAAACCCCAAAGAAAGAAGTTCAATGCCGTCAAATCGCACGATCTTGGTCACCAATTCACATCGCCGTGGCGCGAGATAACAGGACCATGAAACTTCGTCTGCAGTAACTGCATTGTTCCGCGCGCAGTGTGGCAAGTAGCGCCATCTTGTTAGAAGAATATGTCTTCCAAGTCCATGCCGTTTATGCCATTTATCGGATATTGTGTTCCACACATAACCCCCATGCTTGTACTTTACATTAAAATAAAAATATACGTACTTTTCAAATAAATAATACGTTTTATTTAGAAATTAAAATGTCAGGTCCTTTTGAGACACCCTTTAGTTAAAATGAATCTATTGATCCGACCTCATATGAGATGTCATTAGATCTGCGGGTGGCCCGATATATTTCATATAACCGGTCTTCTGCTATACGTCCAAGCTGGCGCCATCAATGAATACGCATTTTCCTTTTCCTCATGCGTCGCACCCTCTTCGTGCTAGATTAAAGTCATGTGATCTCAGTGGGGATTATTTTCGTTCGCAGCCAAGCGGGCATACCTATTATATATATAAATGTGTGTGTGTGTGTGTGTGTGTGTGTGTGTGTGTGTGTGTGTGTGTGCGTGCGTGCGTGCGTGCGTGCGTGCGTGCGTGCGTGCGTGCGTGCGTGCGTGCGTGCGTGCGTGCGTGCGTGCGTGCGTGCGTGCGTGCGTGCGTGCGTGCGTGCGTGCGTGCGTGCGTGCGTGCGTGCGTGCGTGCGTGCGTGCGTGCGTGCGTGCGTGCGTGCGTGCGTGCGTGCGTGCGTGCGTGCGTGCGTGCGTGTGTGTGTGTGTGTGTGTGTGTGTGTGTGTGTGTGTGTGCACTCACATGCACACACGCTTAAGCGTATTTCTCTGCCTATAGTATCTTCATTAGAAAGTCCCTTCGTTCAGTGGGGTCTTTTTTCAGAAAATGAAACAGGGCGCTTTGAGGCGAGCCTGATAACAGAAAGTCGATTGGCCTATGCATTCGATTTTTCAAGGATCGGAGCGATTCATTAGAAATTTCAATTACATTTCTTTACAATCATGTAAAAGATCGATTACTTTGTTTAATGAATACATTCTGCCTCTTGTTTGATTTTCCTTCGATTGTAGCGTCGTCAATATTGTCAATATTGCAAGCAGTAAAAAAAAACGGTTGCTTTCATTTTTGTCGACCCTAAATGTTTATTATTGGGAGTACAAATAAGTCTCCGCCGTTTGACAAAATATGGCCCCACCAGGAGGTTATGGTTGAAATTGTCAGATGTGAAACGTCATTTCGTGAGGTTGGACATCCGGCAAGACCATACTCCCAATAAATAGAAAGATTTTGTTCATTTGAAACAAATACCTAGAATGTTTCGAAAACCTACTGTTGCAGTCATTCTGAAGCATTTATTTTGTTCGAACTAGTTGGAATACGTCAATCAAATTATTTCCATCAGATATTACTACTTTCTCCCAGCTCCTGGGAAAAGCTGTACTTACCTCGAAAGGATACCCTGTCTTTTGACTATCCATTCATTCATCTACAAATATTTGTACTTTCTCGTTATTACAAAAGTGTGCACATCGATTTGAACAAGTAATCAACACTTGCTCCGCGGGTCTCTTTCAATTAAATTATAGTTCAAACGCATCAGCTGCCGTTGATGATATTTGGCAGTGACTGTTTTTTTAGTTTTAAAGAGCTTTGAGATGACATACGCGACATCTGTCCGTGACAAAGTACAGCACCCAGAGACACCTACAGCCGAACGGTGGGTTTCAATGCAACCACCTAAATAAATTTTATATCCGAACCACCGGATCATGTTTTAAACAGAATGCTCTACATTTTTAACAATTGAATGAAGTTTAGTGATCTTTTTGTCCAAGTAACGAAATTGTGCTACGCGGTAGCTCATGCTCGAATTCCAACGACCGGCGCGAGCCATACTCCGTTTTACTCGTTGTTTCATCGACTTATCTGATCCGCATGCGCTGTTTCTTCTTTGCGCTGCGTATTATTCAGTCTTGTTTCATTTCGCACATTTACTTTGCACTCGTGTTTGCTTCTATATTTTAATTAAAGCTCGTGAAGGGAAGAGGACATGCTCTTTTGATAATTATCCATTCGACCGTAAGGCCATGGCGTATATTTGACGAAAGCTCGTGTGAAGCGCGCCCTTCAGTCATTATATTAGCACCGACCAGTTTTCTCAGAAGTTCAATTTCGCATGTCGCGTAGTCTTTGGCAATTCTTATCCATAATGCTCGATTCCACTTTGTTTATATGTTTTTGGCAGATATATTTTTCAAGTATAAAACCTCTTTACCAATTTACAAAAAGGGACGATGTTCGGAGAAAAGCGCTAATTTATACTTAACTTCCACCGAGATTTAACCATTTCTGTTGCATAGTGAGCGTGTAAATAAAAAGCCGTGTATTGCGAAAGGGCCGTCGTATCTTCGGTGATACATGTATTGATCTGACGGATGCGCACGCATTCACAAGCTACAGCGACGTACACACACACGCGCATACGCTAATCGCGCGCGTGTACCCAACTTCCATACACACATACCTTAGAGGGTCTAAACAGCGTTCCAACCCCACGAGCTAATATCGCCAACCATTCACGTAAATTTAATGAGAAAGTTTACGAAGCGTTACGATGTAAAGCCGTAAATGGTCAATTTCTCATCAACTTGATTAACACCTTTGCGCTATCCGATTAGCCATATTGGATTACGAGAGTAGGGGTGAGACCACATGCAGCGACTCGACCAGAAAGGTTGTTCCGGCACCCGGATCACTGATCAGGCAGGTTTCAAGATACGATCCGGAAGACCGTAGAAGTGCCCACCTGATCTGTGCCGGATATCCACTGGATCAGTGGATCCGGAAGACAGATGTAACAAAGACAAACTTATCAGGCCTGAATCAGGCAATCTTGCGACGGCCATGTTATGGTGCCGTTTCAGATTGCCTGACTTGGCATGCACAGATCCCGTGGATATCCGCCGTATGTCAGGCATATACTCCGAAGTGCGTGCCTTATCTGTGCCATATGTCTACCGGATCAGTAGTCCCCAGATACCGATGTGAGAAGGCAGCATGAATTGGGCCTACATCAGGCGACACGTAACGCGACCCTCACATGGCTCTGGTAAGGTTACCTGACCAAGGCCTGATCGTTTTGCCTTCTCAAATCCGTGCTCCGATGTTGGCTAATCTAGTAGACATCCGGCGCAGATCGCAGGCATACACTTCGAACTCCTTGCCGGATCTGCGCCGGATGTCTACCGGATCAACTAACACCCGACCACAGATATGAGTGTACTCTAGGGTGACACAATTTTGAGCTCTATTTTTCCCTTTTTCTCACCAACCAATTATCTTCTTTAAAGAAAAAAAAAATTGTCGCGGAAGTTGCGAACGGTTACAAAATATTTGTAGGTCGCTCAAGCCTCCCAAAAATTCAATTTTTCATCAAATAATCGATGTTTTCCGTCTTTTTTTCACCCATGAATTTTACACTTTGTAATGGTAAAATTAACCTCGCGAAAGATCTAGCCGGCCAATGAATATTTAGTGGTCGCTCAAGGTTTTCGAAATTCAGAACTTCCAGAAAGAAAAAATCTCGCATGCACTGCTATTCCTTGTAGCATAAAAACAAAATAAACAGCGGTGTGTTACATTTTCTGAATAATTGATTATATTAATTTGTAGCAACAATTAGACGATATGTGTTATTATGTATTATTATGTATTATTGTATTATGGCGTCGCTCAATACAGAGTATAGCTACTATTGGTCCGCAGTTTGACTAACGAGACCAACTGAGGGACGCATTACGATGCGCGGAAAACAGCTGCCATTTCAGTTTTACGAATAAAACGACCTATAATTTTGTTTACGGACAAGAGCTTTAAGAATTATTTAATGAGAACAAAGATTATAATTCTTGGATTCGAAGTGTGAGGTAAATCTGAAAAATCTGTTGCTAAAGAAAAAAGGATTAATTGTTTTAAAAATTTTACAGAACGTCAAATTTATTAGTGGGAAGAATAAAACAAAATTTGCCAAAATTGGAAATTTCGAAGTTCTTGAGCAACCACTAAATATTTATTTGCCGGCTTAGCTCTCGCGAGGTTAATTAAAAATTATAAAGCGTAAAATTCATGGGCGCGAAGTGAAAAAAAAAAATCGATTTTTTTAAATGAAAATTTGAAATTTTCCGAGCGTTGAGCGACCAATGAATATTTGTTGACGGTTAGCAGCTTTCGCAACCATATTTTTCTTCCTTTAATTGGGTGGTGACAAAAAGGAAAAAAAATAGAACTTAAAATTTTGCCACCCCAGTGTACACCTAACTTTATTCGGGGCCATCAAAAGAAGTGAGTTGCTGCGTGCATAATTTCGACAAAATTGTACTAAAAAACGAAGAGGAACGAACGAAAAAGAGTCCCGCAAAAAGTGCTTGAGACGCCTTAGCTTAAGAAAATGGCATGCTGTGGGCGAGGGAAAAGGAAACCAGCTGAAAGAAGCATTAGTATGGGCGCGAGAAGGCACCCGGAACAGGCCGAAGTACGATAGCCTATATGCCGTCGTAACACGGCGTCCATGGACGCCGTGGTACGGCACGCTTATTTGTGCCGGATGTCGACCGGATCAGCGGAACCGTAGTTCGCAAATCAAGATTTTGAGGTTAGGTTTCTCTGACGTCTGCGGTATAAACCGCATGAATTGGAACAACCTTCACTCTGCCAGGAGGTAACAAAACATGGACTGATTGTTTACATACAAAAAGCTTCAGTGAGAAAAAACGACTAGCTCGGTGTACAAATTTGTTACGCCCGTACGACACGATTCTTCTGATCCTGTGGATATACGGCACAGATGACGCATGCCCTGCTACGGCATTCCGGACCGCCGCTTGATCTGCTCCGTGTTGAGGCTGTCATATTATTACTATGGTCTTGACGGTATATGCACGGGGTTATTTTGATCAATCTCGAAGTGATCGAACGGTACACCGCCTCTCAAAACATCCAGGGGAAGGAAGTTTTCGCGCAAACACTTTTTGGAAGAGTTATAGTGTGTGTAAATTTTATAAATTTATATCGATATATGCCTACGCTAATGCCCACATAATGAATTATTAACCTTTTTTGTTTTTAATTTAGCCATCCTTATTAGAAAATGTCAGGTAAATAATCGTCGTTAAAATGAAATAATCATCGTTAAATAAAGTTTTTTTAGCACAACTTTTTTAAAAGTTTTTTACAAAATTATTATCGGAAGCTTTTTTTGCAAATTGAGGTCGTAGCACTCTAATGAGAGTATGTAAAAACGTGTGTGTTATTTTCACAGCCTAGATCGGCAAAAAAAAGTTCAGCCGTAAAAAAATTATTGTCGCATTGTTGCAACGATGCAAACTTCAACGTCATGAATAAAATTAAGGACATTCTCGAGAATGGAATTGGAATGATAAAAATAGGTTACGAAAAAATAAAGTTTACACAAGTGTTAGAATGGCTAAATAGGTAGCGAGTATCCCGGCGCCTTTCGAAGCGTTCAGTTCTCTATGCGGTACAATTCAAACTCTTCTGTATGATCGTTCGCTCGTTCGACGCTCATCCAGTCTGCCCTAAACAGTGTTGCATCTACACAACCCACTTAAATTAATAACAACGGGTGTGGAGTACTATCTCAGAGCACAATTAGCCGCAGTTGTGCCCCACGAGGTTCCAACGATGTGGATCTCTTAACACATAACGTGAAAATGGCATCTCCTGAAAGGAAAGCCGATCAACGCCAAACTGCCTCTCCATTCAAAACGCGAAAAAAAATCTCCACGAATACCTCTCAACGCCCAGACGCTGAACCACGAATACGATGAATTCATCAAAGACTATGGACATCTCTCTACCGTGATCAAAAGTAACGCCAGACCTAACTTCAACATTGCTCGTAATCGGCGCATAAACAAAAAGAACGAGGGCTCCGAGCCCGGACTCAGCGACTGGATTTCGCCCAAAAAAACAAGCAGGGCAAGCTTCAGTTCCCCAACATGGACACGGGCAAAACAGACCCGGGTGACACCGTTGGTATAACACCGACCGAACAAGAGTGACATGCAGCGCATCTCACGAGCCCAGAAAGTGCCCTTTAATAGACACAACTGAGAAACAGTTGCTTCGCTATGCCAACTGCAACAACACTGGCCACCCAGCCAACTAGAGAGGATGTCCGTTTTACAAATACGCCTATTTCCGGATTAAAGGTAAAGAAAAACAGCCAACATCATCAGCTCATCAATAAAGCCGAAACGTCACTCGCAAGGAACATCCCTCGGGTATCCGCCTCCGATTTTGTTGAAACTCATATATGCGATAGAGCATCGAAAACGTTGGGACACGTATTTTTTTTAATCTGCGGAAAAACGGATTCAAGGGGGGAAACCGCCCCTCAAAGAAAGGCGTGTCGAGGGGTGATTTTGCAGTTTCATCCAGAAGCAATCCACCGATCTGAATGAAACAAAAACGAAAATTCTTCTAATGAAAAGCGATGAAAAATCCACTATGAAAATGTTAAGAAAAAATTTAATTACGGGGTGAACCACCCCTCAATTTGCCTTTTTTTCACCCCACACTTAAGAGGGTTGTATGCAAATTAATAAAACAGATATCATTTTGAAGGGGAATTAAAATTATAGTTGACGGGTTTTTGCGTTTTGGCGGCATAGCAAATTTAAGGGGATAAACCACCCCTAACATAAATTTATTTATCATGGTCGGTTTTTCTTTGTTTAAAGTGTATCCGCTGATTTTAAATATTTCTATAAGCTACAATTTAATGTTTTATCATATTTCGAAATTATTACATTCGTCTTAAGGGGTAACTACCCCTCTGACGAGAAACATCATTGAAGTATCCGCTTTCGATTTCGTTGAAACTCATATATGTGGTAAAGCATTGCAAACTATTAAACATGTTTTTTTGTATCGGCAGAAAAACGGTGTTAGGGGATGAAACCACCGCTCAAAGTTTCTCCCACAAGCAGTCTACCGATCTGAATGAAACAAAATCGAAAATTCTCCTAATATTAAGCGATGAAAAATCGACTACAAGTGTGTTGATTAGAAATATAATTAAGGGGTAAGCCACCCCTCCATTTGCCGTTTTTCACCCCACGCTTAAAAGGGTTGTATGAAAATTAATAAAACAGGTATCATTTTGAAGGGGAATCAAAATTCAAGTTGACGCGTTTTTGCGTTTCAACGGGACAGCAAATTTAAGGGGGTAAACCACCCCTAACATAAACTTGTTCATGACCGTCGTGTTTTCTGTGTTTAACATGTATCCGCGGATTCAAAATATTAACCCGCGTTTTTTAATTATTACGTTTTTAAATTTTTACATTTTAAGGGTAAACTACCCCCTCTAATTGCTTTTCGTTTGAAGTTTCGCAAAAGGTTTCACGAATTTCGTTAAAACTGCTTTCATTTAATCGGTAATATCAATTTTATGTTTGTGTGTACAGTCATATTCGTTTTGAGCTTTAGAAGCGGTACTTTGGGAGTGGGGACGTGGGGCTACCCCTTACTCATGAGACTCGTATTTTCGTGTCGAGACGCTTCCGATTTTAATATGCACGTCCATTAAGCATCTCCATAGGAATAAACATACACTTCTATTATATCATTAATTATAATAATTTCCAGAATAAGTTATAAGGCTCACTTCGTATATTTCGAAACGATGATGCGCCTGGGTCAAGCGATAATTTAGCCAGCGACGTAGTTTTGTGGAGGAATGTATATTTTTATTATTTTACCGTTTATTTAATTAAACATATTAATGAAATTCAGGGTTTTACAGTAGGTTAACGAACATGTTTTTAGTATATTTTGACATATTTCATTTGGGAATCATATCAGCTGATTTAATTAATAGTACTTGTGAAAAGTATCGCAGTCAATCGCAGTCATATCACATCATGCCATTAAATCGATTTCTTGTGACATATACTTTTTTTCATATGGTAACTATCAACAATCATGGCTCAAAATTCCTGCAATAATGATAGTCGTCAAAAAATGCTTTAAACACCACTTTTTGCACCATGCTCATCTGATAATGGCCAAATTATTGCAACCAGGTATTTCACAATGTGTGTTCGATTCACCAAAACCAAAGGTAACAGGATTTTCAAAATCTTCTGGTTTTTTCGATATATAATTACTTTTATAACATGAATATTTAAAAAGATTAGAGTACCGCGGTGATGAGAGTTGATTGTGTGTAAGTGATTGCAGTTTAATTATATTATTCCTCAAGTGCAAATTCATATCAGATTTTAATAATATTACACTGTCTGAAAAATGTCGGACGAAATTTTTCCACACTCTGAATCCAAATACATCGAGCGGCTGAATCTTTCCAGTTGTACCTTTTGGAATAATCATTGGGATTATCTTCTTATCACGAGGTGTCGCTTCATGAACAACCTTAGGGCAATGTCCACTCCAGGAGTCTATCAATAATACGCTATGTCTCCCGACGGTATGAAAGAAAACCTTTTCCAACCAGGTTTTGAAATACTCTATTAACACAAAACACATTCAATATTTAAACAAAAACCTATGTTGACATCAATTACATTTCATATTTAAAAAAAAATCATTCATTATAATATGTGAGCATACGTACCAGAAGTAAGTTTTCCAGATTTGGATGCTAATACAAAGACGTTTTCTGCTTGAAATAGCGCTTTCTCTACTCGTGGTCCGAATTCACCCTTCGTCTCCTTTAAAACGATGAAAAGTGGGGAAAGTAATTTCCCCTCAGCACTTATAGTAGGCTGAATCGTATAGCTGTGAGTTATTGAAGAAAGTGACTGTACAACGCATTCAACTTTCTTTTCTCCTTCCGTTGCAGGAGTTCGTGCTGAATGAATTTCCACATGAAAACCGCTTTGATCCGAATTGTACACATTTTCCGTTCCATACTTTTTTATCAGTGGTGCAACATCGGCGACAAATTTTTCTGCATTTTTCCGTAGAACTTCTTCTCCCGTAGTTTTGCACGTTACAAATTTATTGATTTTTCTGGATACAATGCGATGCTGTTTTTTTAAATTCCATAGCCAATTATGAGAGGCCTTAAATCGCACATCATCGAAACCTATCTCCTTTTGGGCAGTTTTCCAGCCCATCATCTAGAGCAGTTTTCATATTCTTCAATGTATATTCAGAAATTTGCGCTAGCTTTTCTTTATAAGTACCGCCTTTATTCAGCTGATGTGCCCAGTGCCGCAATTGTCTTTCAGACTTGACAGATCTGTATTTCTGTTGGACGGTTTTGAGGCTATAGTTTTTTGTCTTACCAGACCTCCAGTATTGAACTGCTTTATTTTTGTAATCGTAGTTCACCTCATCATCACTGGAACAGGCGTCAGAATCACTATCACCAGTATCCTTTTGCCATACGGCATCTTCTACAGCATTGGCTTCGTACTGTTTAAATGGTCCTTGAAAAGCGAGCGTTTCTTCCTCTATCATTTCAACTCCATTATAGTCTTGCATGGAACTGATCAAAATTTGTTCAAAACTGTCCGCAAGTTCAATTTCCGCGTTGTTAACCGGCGTTTGTGAAATATCCATAGCTTCAAATGTAGCTAGTGGAAGTTTGATAACGTTTATTGGGTTGACTTTCATGACTGATGAAATTTGTATTTTCCAACACACAGTATACTGTTTGTGGTTCACTTTAACGTGAAATGGAAGAATCCGAATGCTAACTGTATTATAAAGCAAGCGATAAAACTGCAGGCTATTGACAACTTGAACTGCCAGAGGCTAATCACACATTACCCGAAAATGTAAACACATTATCGGGTAATGTATGATTAACGTCCTGCAGTTCAAGATGACAATAGCTTGCAGTTTAATATTTGCGCAGTGAAACAATTCTGCGTAGAATAAAAATTTTGTGCAAATATCGTTATCGCGTCATGACGCGATACGAATATTCGCGCTGGAAGAATTAATTATTGCAGTTAGTCGAGAAAGTTTGATACGTAGGCAAATAAACATCGGTCTGTTCGTTGATTGTATAACTTCATACACAGAGATAAAAGATTTCCGAACGGGAGCATTCTGAATAATGACGCATTTAAGAATCGAAGCGTAAACATTTATCTGCATATGATTTTTTTTACGCGGAATAAAGAAAAATGATCAAACCAAATATATTTATATATACCATTTGAATTTTATTAATAGTATCGTTAATATATTTTTGTTACTGCATTGCATCTTTGCATGGGAGATGCTTTCATCAAAACTTGAATTAGAGAAAGAAATATTTCGGTACGAAAATATAATTATGACAATATGAAAATATGAGTCTTATGAGTAAGGGGTAGCCCCACGTCCCCACTCCCAAAGTACCGCTCCTAAAGCTCAAAACGAATATGCCTGCACACACAAACATAAAATTGATATTACCGATGAAATGAAAGCAGTTTTAACGAAATTCGTGAAACCTTTTGCGAAACTTCAAACGAAAAGCAATTAGAGGGGGTAGTTTACCCTTAAAATGTAAAAATTTAAAAACGTCATAATTAAAAAACGCGGGAGAATATTTTGAATCCGCGGATACATGTTAAACACAGAAAACACGACGGTGATGAACAAATTTATGTTAGGGGTGGTTAACCCCCTAAAATTTGCTGTCCCGCTGAAACGCAAAAACGCGTCAACTTGAATTTTGATTCCCCTTCAAAATGATACCTGTTTTATTATTTTTCATACAACCCTCTTAAGCGTGGGATGAAAAACGGCAAATGGAGGGGTGGTTTACCCCTTAATTATAGTTTTTATCAACACTCTGGTAGTGGATTTTTCATCGCTTAATATTAGAGGAATTTTCGATTTTGTTTCATTCAGATCGGTGAATTGCTTGTGGGAGAAACTTTGAGGGGTAGTTTCATCCCCTAACACCGTTTTTCTGCCGATACAAAAACCATGTTGAATAGTTTGCAATGCTTTACCACATATATGAGTTTCAACGAAATCGAAAGCGGATACTTCAATGATGTTTCTCGTCAGAGGGGTAGTTACCCCTTAAGACGAATGTAGTAATTTTGAAATATGATAAAACATTAAATTGTAGCTTATAGAAACATTTAAAATCAGTGGATACACTTTAAACAAAGAAAAAACGACCATGATAAATAAATTTGTTAGGGGTGGTTTACCCCCTTAAATTTGCTATGCCGCCAAAACGCAAAAACCCGTCAACTATAATTTTAATTCCCCTTCAAAATGATACCTGTTTTATTAATTTGCATACAACCCTCTTAAGTGTGGGGTGAAAAAAAGGCAAATTGAGAGGTGGTTCATCCCCTAATTTAATTTTTTCTTAACATTTTCCTAGTGGATTTTTCATCGCTTTTCATTAGAAGAATTTTCGTTTTTGTTTCATTCAGATCGGTGGATTGCTTCTGGGTGAAACTGCAAAATCACCCCTTGACACGCTTTTCTTTGAGGGGCGGTTTCCCCCCTTAAATCCGTTTTTCCGCAGATAAAAAAAAATACGCGTCCCAAAGTTTTTGATGCTCTATCACATATATGAGTTTCAACAAAATCGGAGGCGGACACCTGAGGGATGCTCTTTGTCAGAAAAATCGTACCCAGCATCTCATACGGACAAGCCACCGCATCTACACCAGCGCCAACGATAGCCACCGACATCAGACCATCTTGCCAGGCAACGCCCCCCCCCCTACAACGTACAATAGACTACATAAAAGTGTCGGTACCGACGCCCACACAAGCATACGCTGACAGCAACTTATGTGCAAATACAAAAAACCATGAAAACAAGAAGAACCCACAAATCTGTGATCCACGGCGTATCATGTTCTTTTAAGCTCCTTAGCGTGGTTTTCTCTTTTCCCACATAGCCCATCTCGCCCGTTTTTTCCACGCCCAACCTAAAAATAATTTTCCAGGTTAGTTAACCTTGCTATAAACTCAAATACATAATATTATATTACACGCTACACATAGTCCATCGTTAAAAAAAACTTAGCGATGCTGAACAAAACCGCCCTAAGTTTTTCCACAGCCCTATCATTTAACTTAAATGATTGGATATCTTTTCTTACCATATAAACACGCATTACGACTTAAGAAATCCTTACCTTAACTTAGCCCTAATATACGAAAAACTCACCCTAGTGAAACCAACTTGTTGTTTTTACTATTTTTTAAGAATTGTTATAAGCGTGGTTGTTTTCATAGCCAATATCATACTTTTCCAGGCAAAACTGTTATATCTGAGAACACTGTTGACTAGATTCAGATACGTTTATCATATTCTATAGACAACTATTATTAAACTTGCAATTAGAGATGCTGAACACAAACCCGCCCAAAGTTTAACATATATACTATGACGGGTATCGCGTGTTAACGTAGGCGGAGGGAGGGGGAAGGAGAAACTTGATGGGTCGACAACTGGAAAAATTCAAATAGTATTTATTTTACATCAATAAAGAAATGAAAGCTCGATACAAAAAGAAAGAAGTTAACTGATTAATTACAAAAAAAAGTTAAGTTCACGCAAGGCTCTATATAATAAATTCACTAAATAATACTCCTATAATTTTGACTCGAATTAACGGGTTACTGGACACGCGAAGTCCCTACTCGATTTCTCGACCCGTTTGAATATTTTTCATGTTACAAATTCTTGGGCGCCAGCCGTTCTCGGGCAACGCGGCCGACCGCGTACGCAAGGTATCAACAACCAAAAAAAAAAACCAAAACAAACGCTAGCTCGCATGAGACTCGCTCTAAACGTTACGGGACATCTCGGGGTATCGGGGACAGACGGGGTTCTACGAACGCAATGGCCTCTTATTTGGACCACGACTATTTTAAACTTTAATTTACATTACGCGATGAATGCCGCGTACCAAGAAAAAAAAGGAGAGCAAAATACGAATTGCTCGATCCAACCTTTCGCAATGTCCTCTCGCGAAAGGTGTTATTCGGTTCGGCCGACGGCCGTGGCTACGCGCCGCCGGGCCGCGGCTACGCGCGCGCGAGAGAAATTCTCTCAAGGGACAACGGGGATCCACCACGGCACCTTTTTACAAATCATACTGATCCTTAATTTTTCCCGACTGGGACAAATTATTCTAAATTACTCGTATTAACTTTTCCGAAATATTACAAAATTTACAATGACTTTTCGCGGCGACGCGCACGGAAGAGGGACGTCGATTTGGGGATACGGGGAGGGGTGAAAGGGAACGATTCTAAAGTCGCCCGAGCGACACATTTTTCCGGACAAATATTACGCGGCTCTCGCTGGCCGCTCTCGCAAAATAAGAAAAGAGGAAAGGACTTACAGGTTGCGCTGAGAACTCTTTCTCAGTCAATTTCAATGAACCCTGTGTCCTCGACTCTACTCGATTCCCTTCTTCCCACGCCGGGGCTTGCGATCCATCGCGTCCATCGCTGACCACGCTCAGAGACTCAATACTCGACCACGCCGGCCGGCTTCCTCGTCTCGCCCAATCCCGTGCTAGATGACGGACCTCCGATTGATTTTCGTGATCGATCGGTGTGGCTCGCTCTTCCGGCCGATATCCTCGATGGCTTTTCTCTCTCCCGAGTCGTTGAGCGCCCCAGTCGGTACGGCGCTCGCCAGCCATACCGCGCGAGAGCTGCAGTCTCTCCTGACGCGCGGTAAGCCGGAGCCTCGGGAGATGGCAGCCGGATGCCCTCGGACAGCCAGTCCACTTTCTGCGTTGTCGAGTTGACAGCCGGGCCGACGTGGCCCCAGTCGACGGTCCGCGTGGTCCTTTTGCGGGTCGTCGTAAAGGGGGTACAGGGGAGGAACGGGAGGGATTTGTCGCAGACTCTATACAAAGAAATCCTTAAAACTACCGTAAAATTAACAAATACATTTTTCTGTAAAGGTGCGTGGTGGAGATTAAGCCCGAGCGCGGTCATGCGGGCTTTTTCTCAAACTTCCTTGTGACGCAACGTCACAATACAAATAGAAGACGCGTTTAGTTTGTAAAGTTTATCTGTACGTAAAAAACCAAATACTGTATGGCAATATATTTTTAATAAAAAAACCTTAATTTAAAAAAATACAAAAAGCTAAATAGGTAGCGCGCTCAGCTCTACAATTGGAAGACGAGGTTCAAATCTCGAGGGTAGGTAAACACTTAACGAGACAGGATACGTTTCAATCCAATAATCATATAGGCAGGAACAAAAGTAGAGCATATGGAAACAAAAAATACTAGCAGATTTTTTCATTCAAAATTTTTGGTTTTTTTTTTCATGATTCATAGATATGGCGGGCGAAGCAGGTCCTGAAAAGGTATACTATTCAAATCTGTAACCAGCATCCGCGTCAGGGCCGAATGTAAAAAAGGATTTCAGGCCCGATAAAGCCCTCTTCGGGCGACCTGAACCGTGCCGTGGTACGGAATACGGCATGCCGGATCTGGCCCTAGTCTTCCCCGTAAAAAGATTTCTAGTGTGGGATATATGCACTGCTGATTGAAAGATAAAACGTGAACGCGTTTTAGAAAAAAAGGTACACACACTGAATGGAAAATATAGAACAAAGAAAATTATATTTTCTCTCTATTTCGGGAGTTAGTCATTTTATTGAGCTTTGCAGGGTGTTTGATTTTGTGTCCTGCTATCCCACCTTAGCTTTTTATCGCGGATAATTGGCATTGTCAACTTATCAAGGTAATAAATATCTGAAGAGTTGACGTGTTTGCATTTGAAAGTTTACCCCTGCGGATAATTGTTGTTAGACAAGGAGATTAAAACGAACGATGATGACTGGCCGAAGATAAACCACTTGTGTAAACGAATACACTATTTTCCTAGTCATCCTAGATCATTCCTCGAGATTCACTCGATATACGTGACGAACGAATCAGGTATAGAGAGCCACGGTGTATATGACATTTTCCATACGTAGATTAATGCAATATATTTAATCGAAACATAGATAAAGTTTGATAGACGACAATTTACCTATCCCAAAAGCGCTTGCGACGTTTCCCCTCCTCATAAGGAGAACACGAGGAACGACCTCTCTCGGGTCTCCAGGGGTGAGATAAACAACTGTCCGTAACCACACCACGTGCTGTCTACATATACGTATGTATGTCTACATTCAAAAGTCCCGGATTCTTTGGCACAATACATATGTACAACAAAGCACCCCCAAATCCACTTTGGCACGGTCCCAAGAACCTCTTTTACTATATTTCCAAGCGCCGGAGTGACATAGCTGACAGGAAGACGTGACGTCGTTTCGCGATATCCCACTCCCTTTAGTTTTCTTCTTGGTGGACGTATCGCACGAACAACTCGTCGTGACTCTGGAACATTGAGGATTCGTGTCAAGGAATGGCTAGAAGCTTGGCGCGATTCCATTGAACGCAAACCGAGCAAAAAATAGAGCCGAAAGGCTCTCGTTCATTCAAATCTTAGCAGTAAGTGTGTATAGGCGAATGATGCTTTTTTTAAAGTCTGAAGGGCCGTTTACGAGTCATTTAGCATGGAATACGATTTCTGATAGGCTCTTGGTCTCCTATGAAGCAGTTTATATGGGTAGTACGAATTTGGTAGTTATACCGCTGGCTTTAAGTCAATATAGGCCCTATTCACTGGACGTAAGCAGAGACTTTACGATATTTTCACTTACAAGGGGTCATTCCCTACTCCCCATCACCGATTTCGCAGAAATTTATAGGACATGCAGGGCTTGGCTAAAAATGAAAGTACCCGAAGTGGGAACTCCAGATGGCCAAGCGTTTAGAAAATAAAAATGTTGACGCGGCTCTCGCACCGTATATTTACGTTAGTATGTTTGCCAAGCAGCGGTTGGCGTAGCGGTAAGAGCTCGGACTAGTAATTCAATGGCCGTGGGTTCGACTGGAGACGACTCCGTGTGGAGACGTTTTTTTTCTTTTTCTATCTTTTTCTCAATTTTCATATTATTCATTTTTCAATTACGCAAAGAGGTGAATAATTTATTTTATTTATTTATACGCAAAAGACATATAGGACGTCATTTTTTAATGAGCGCAAAATCGTAGAAAATTTGGAGTTGTTGATTGACTCGTGGGGAGGACAAACAAATCCGCAATTATACGACGAACTCTTCCAAAATGAAGAAGGATTGCCAACGTGTAGCATCAAAGTAATTCCCCCTAAATGGATTCCACTGGTGCAACCCGGCGATGTATATTTTTATCGTCAGGTTAAAAACATTATTTAAAAAATACAATATTGGTCTTATCTCATCGAGTAAGAAAAAGAAATAACTTTCCGAGAAGACTGCATAAAAATACATTCGATTGTTCATCATCAATTATGCGCGCCAATATTCGGTAACATGTTACGTTACGCGTGGTTCGCTAAACTTTGCGATGAGAGAGAATGCTTTATGAATGTCAATCAAGTATGTTTTTCTATGGAGACGTTGAAACAACGATGTGGTTGTAAAAATGCAGCGTTTATAACGTGTGCTAGAAGATAGATGCAGAAATAATTATTGTTTCCCCTGTTTCTAGGATAAATATCATCCCGACGAATGTAAATCATCGAATGTCAACGAATAATGTTTTGAATTTTCACGTACAAAGTCTTTTCGTATGCGCTTTAATTACAATCCCTTGTTGAAAAGTCCGAAATCCCAATTTTTTACCTTTTCTATGCCTTTTGCGTAAAAATAAATAAATAAAATAAATTATTCACCTCTTTGCTTAATTGGAAAATGAATAATATAAAAATTGAAAAAAAGATAGAAAAAGAAATAAAAAAGTCTCCACACGAGGGGTCGAACCCACCACCATCGAATTACTAGTCCGAGCTCTTACCGCTACGCCAACCGCTGCTTGGCAAACATGCTAACATAAATGGCTTAAGTAGTGATGTACGTCACGGGAGAGACGCCGGTGACGTCACAGGAGTGGCGTAGTGGGTAACGTGCGGTGGCGCGTGGTGGGGGCGTCTGGCGGTCGCGGTTGCGTCGCTGTGACATGTATGGGGAATTAGTGGTGGGGAGTCTGCGGTGTCGGAGGGGGGAGGGGGGGATTGGGCCCTTTTTCGGGAGCTCGTGGCTAAGTGCGGGTGGTTTCGAGCTGATTTTCCGAATAGACCGACTGGTGGTGTCTTCTGCATATATCGAGGACCTGTTTACCGCTAGAGCAAGCGCGGGGGGAGGGCTACACCGCGCGGATCGTACGGGGGAGGAAGGTCTTACACCGTGGGGATGGGGAGCTTCGGGTAAAGAAAAAACGCGATGATTTACGTGTATACATGTATCGAAGTTTTTATTCAACATTTTGTCCGTTCATACATGTGTGTGTGTGTGTGTGTGTGTGTGTGTGTGTGTGTGTGTGTGTGTGTGTGTGTGGGTGTGTGCGTGCGTGCGTGCGTGCGTGCGTGCGTGCGTGCGTGCGTGCGTGCGTGCGTGCATGCGTGCGTGCGTGTGTGTGTGTGTGTGTGTGTGTGTGTTATTAATCAAACTTTCGTACCCCGTGGCAATATGGGAATTCTCGAAGAGGATCGCGTCGTAGGGTTGGTCCACGGGGTACAACACACGATTGTGGAAATAATATTCTACTCCTCCTATGTATATAACGTCCATGCCTGCTTTTTTCACGACGGACAGCCATGACTTCCTAATCATGTTGGGGAGGTTGATCCATTCCGGTGGCACCCAAATATCATCGTGCGCCTCCAAGTACGTGTAGGCGACTTCTTGCCCAGGGCTGAGGTGATCGGCGACACGATTGTATGGAAGAACATCGAGCTCGTAGTAACTGCGTAAAACGGATTTGTCCCCCAAGACCTCCTCGCTATTCTCGAAGAGGATCGCGTCGAAGGGTTGTTGACCCCGCCTAGGTAGAGTACCTCACTGGGTACAGTCTTCACAATCTGTAGCCATGCTTTCTGCACCGTGTTAGGGAGGTTGATCTACTTCGGTAGCACCCAGATGTCATCATGCGCCTCCCAGTATGCGTAGGCTAGGGCCTCGCTCGCCATCAATTGATCCGGGATGTGGTTGTAGGGCAGGACCTCGAGTTGGTAATTTATCATTGTGCTTGACAAAGGAGCTTTCCAAAGAGCGGAAAACTTGTAGTTGAGCCGCGTAAATCGCAACCCAATGAGTACCAGGCCGTGTATGAATATCGGTATTGGCGACTATTGCAGCGGGTCTACACCAGACTTTCGGAATGCGGTCTGCAGGGTAGACCCCTTTCGTGGGTGCTTTTATCATCCGTAGACCATCGAGCACCTCATGTGAGCACCACTGTTCATTGTTGTAATTCTTGCTCAACGAGTAGCGATTCGGTGGGGGATGTAGCGGTGCTGGTGGGGGTGTCGGTAGACGGGGGATAAGCCTCCATGAATCTTTATACTTTAGGTGAACCACCTCTCCTGTGACGAAAGACGCAGATGTATTATTCTTTCTGCTAAGCGATGTCAATGACTCGTTTGTGTTCGTCTCCAAAGTCTCAGGTGTCTCGTGCAATGGTGGACAAACACGTGGAGTTTTACACCGTAAATTGTCGCTCATGAAATTGAGCTGCAATGGTCGGGGTATAGTGGTGTGCTGAATAGCACTGTTTGACACTCCACCCCAACTACTTTTCTCCGACTGCGGGAATACAGTAATTGGTTCCATATAAATTGGACTATCTGATCCGTCTTTTCGTCCACGTAGCCAAGTCCTTATCTTCATCGCGTGGTTCAAGGCACATTTCGGTTCGTTGTGACACGCAAGGGAATGATGCATGCAAAAGACATCGCTAGCATGCATCTTCTTCAGAGTAGGCCCAGCGTAATGCTCCAGGTTGACGATATCTCGAGCGAGGACTCTCCGTAACAATTGTGCTTTCTGCAGACCCCGTACATATATCCGCACTGCGTGGCGTACAAAGGCGCGTAGCGTCGTCCACACGCGTTCCGATTCTGCTTCACCGTCGAACCATTCAAGACCATGGCAAAAGCGTGTATTGCGGTTATTACTAGCGGCGAACTTTGGAGGCAGGTCCAAAAAATCGTGCGGCGGGGTGATGATCCAATGCGAGGATCCGGAGTCTTGGATGCAGACAATTGCCAGCTCTTTCGGCTGAAAGCCGTCGTTTTTATCGTAGAGCGCTTGAATATCTATGACAAAGTCCATGACAATGGAGACGCGATACTGGTGTATCAACCGTGGATGTGTAGCGTTTTTTATATCGTGCACAGGCACGCCCCTCCCCAATTTGTTTGCTCGGTGTACACGTTTTTATTGGTGAACTATGCGCTGTCGTTCACCTGTACATAAGCTTAGGCGCTGAAGTCTGTTATAACTTGTCGTGAGGAATCTATTTCAATTATATTGTCATATTCCGCGTAGACAATACAATTTATTGTGGTGGAGAGTGGCTCGTCAAAACGCACTTCTACACGTACGCTTCCATGTCGCACAAGGTTCCAATGTGTAAAACAATTAGCATCGAGATCCGGCGTTAGGTCGAATGCATAAAGGCCGTGACCCTTACCGTAGTCCCTTCGCGATATACCTAACCCCTCGTTTCGAAAATGCAGACCCGTGCCCGAGAAAAGTGTATGATAGCTTCTACAGAGAGTCTGGTGGTGAAAATTATACGGATTGGATGCTAGGTCACCGTTGAACGCTTTATTTGAGACAAAACCAAGAATAATTCGTTTCGGTAGTTGTTCTAGTATGACATTGTCGAGGGTATCGCCAAGTATACCGCTATGCAACGAAAACGCTTTTACTTCGACACGCGTTATAGGGTATTTCGCTGTTGTTTTAGCGTGTGTTTTTGCGTCCGTTATAAGAACACCTGGCACTATTTTAGCGCGTCGCACAAGAAGAGTTGCTTCGGCGATGTGCACGCGATATGTAACGAGCGGTTGCAAGATGGACGCCATGATGCAAAAAGCGTCCTTTGATCGGACCAGGCGTAGACGCATCTCGACTCTATTGAGTAGAAATTTATCCTGATTGAATACGTCGCAATGAAGGTGACCCAGTAGATCTATGTTCTTTCCATCGAATGTCAGTTTTCGACGTAGGTCCAAACCGTGGTTCTCCATCGGGTTTTTCACTCCGGGGAGTGCGTCCAAAGCACCAGGTGTGTCGGCGTACCATAATCCTGATGTGAGGTGCGAATCTTTCGCTGCAGGACCATCATTTAACAGAGTTTCTATGTAAGCTCTGTAAGGATCCGCGTTATTCGGCGGTGCAACGAGTTTTTGGTTAAAGTACACATCCACTTGATTGAAGATGGAATGGAGGAAATTATTGACAGGTGCAGCTCGCCCCCATGGCCCACCATCGGAAGCCAAAATTTTAACGTTGAGGGCGAGCATCGTATGCGCGAGATCCAGATAGTCTTCCCCGTGCCCCGGTACAACAAACTCGAGCGGTCCATCGTCTGAGAGCGAGGACACGGATTTATAATGCACTCATTGCGAGGCTCCTATAGACGTCTGTGTCGGTGGTATACTGAACAGATCAGGCTCGCTCTTTATGCACTCGTGAGAATGGGAGTGTAGAAACGACATTTTCAAATTCAGTTGAAAATATCTGGTAGGGTGATGCGTTTTTTACTTTTCCTCGCAGCTGTTTTTCTCCCCGTTTTTTTACACTTCATACGTTTACAGGATTTCTTTCTCGACCGTTGCCTTTCCACGGTTTACCACCGGGTCTCTTCTTCGTCACGCGACCCTTAACGGTGCTTCTTTTTTGTACCGCGACACGTCCACTTGCAGGGCCCATTAGCGAATGTATACTCCTTTTTCCGCGCATGGTTCTATATCCCGAACCACTCATAAGTAAATCGATCTTCTCACCAGCTTTGCGTTTCAAGTTTCCACCCGACTCTGCGTGCCGCTCGCATACAGATGCCCCGAACGGTCTCTTGTATCTGCTTACACCTTCGATAACGTTTACACATAGTGCTTCTTTTCCTACGGCGCGTGCTCCCATTTTTAGAAGTGGTAGAGCTCTCCGAAAGAGTTGATACGGGGCTCCTACATAGACGCCGTTCAGACCGCGGGCTCCACCGCCCCCAGCCTGACACTCGTAATATGCATAATAATGGGACATCGTTGTCTTGAAAGTTACCCAATGCGCTTAAGGGACAACACCACTGTGACGGCTTCAAAAAATCGATTTTTTGAAAACCATCTAGAAAAATCTAAAATACATTTAAGATTAAGATGCCGTTGGACCCAGGTCGAAAAAATAATTATTTTCGGACATATTGAATATTTTGTGGAGCGGTACAGCGCTCCGTGACGCTCGGGGTCCCGCGCAGCTGCGCGCCTCAGGGTCGGCAGGTATACCGGGATATATAAATTTGAGCAGAGACGATTTGCTGCAGCGTTGTTTGGGCGGCTTCACGCAAAACAACAACGAAAGCTACAACAAATCAGTTTGGGCAATAGCCCCCAAGTGTCAGTCCGGGGGCAAAAAAATCGTCGATATTGTAGCTGATATCGCGGTATTATTATTCAATGATGGCCTGAGAAGCCTCATGAAAGTTTTGGAGACGTTGAGGATAACAATCGGCCCAAATTGTTTCAATTTTTGCGTTGAAACCGACGCAGCGCGGATCGCGTTGGCGGAGCGCCTGCTCACAGACGCTGCAAAAGAGGCAAAAAGAGCCTTTACAAGTTCGAGAAAATATGCTAGAGACAATGATTTGCTTCTTGAAGGCCAGCTATCTGGTGCCGGCATCGCTGATTAAAGGTAAAAAATTTTTATTCCAATTTATCACATAAATTAACAAACCTAAAACTTTGAACGCGATTTTCTCAAAACCACTTTTTTGAGTGCGGCACGCAGCAGAACTCGAGCAATTTTTATCCGATCGACTTCAAATTTAGACTGCATCAATAAAACTAGATTATCTAAAGAAGTACATAGGATTTTTTCGATATCTCAATAATAAAAAAAGTTATAGCCTATTTTCGACGAGAAATTTTGCTCGAAGATCGTCCTTTAATTTCAAAAGCGTGCCTATTTTTTAAAAATCAATATTTTTTCAAATCCCTATGTACTTCTCTTCAAAATATCATATTATTAACGAAAACACTCGGTATTTTTTTTCAGATCGACTTTGAAGAGAGTTCTGCTGCGTGCCGCGAACCACTGCAGAGGCAACAATACCTGACGCGGGAGCTTCCCCCCATGGGGCGTGAAAAATTTGAAAATTTTTTTTTTATGTATATTCAATAAACAACGAACAAAACAAAAAATATTTTTTCGAATATCTCTTTTTTTCCCATAAAAAAAAATTCTTGAAAAATGGCAAAAAAACAGGCGGTCACAGTGGTGTTGTGCCTTAATGAACCTGAGGGTTTTACAGTAGGTTAACGAACATGTTTTTAATATATTTTGACATATTACATTTGGGACTCATATCAGCTGCTTTTATTAATAGTACTTGTGAAAAGTATCGCAGTCATATGCCGTCAAATCATTTTCTTGTGATATACACTTTTTTTCTAGTCTATCAACTATCAACCATCAACAATCATGGCTCATAATTCCTGCAATAATGATAATCATCAAAAAAATGCTTTAAACACAACGACTTTTTGCACCATGCACATCTGATAATGGCCAAATTATTGCAACCGGGTACTTCACAATGTGTGTTCGATTCACCAAAACCAAAGTTAACAGGATTTTCAAAATCTTCTGGTTTTTTAAATGAATGGAAATGAACAAATTTATGTTAGGGGTGGTTTACTCCCTTAAATTTGCTGTCCCGCTGAAACGCAAAAACGCGTCAACTTGAATTTTTATTCTCCTTCAAAATGATACCTGTTTTATTAATTTTTATACAACCCTCTTAAGCTTATAGAAATATTTAAAATCCCTCGTAGCTTATAAAAATATTTAAAATCAGCGGATATACTTTAACCACAGAAAAAACGACCATGATAAATAAATTTATGTCAGGGGTGGTTTACCCCCTTAAATTTGCTATGCCGCCAAAACGCAAAAACCCGTCAACTTTAATTTTAATTGCCCTTCAAAATGATACCTGTTTTATTAATTTGCATACAACCCTCTTAAGTGTGGGGTGAAAAAAGGCAAATTGAGGGGTGGTTTACTCCCTAATTAAATTTTTTCTTAACATTTTCATAGTGGATTTTTCATCGCTTTTCATTAGAAGAATTTTCGTTTTTGTTTCATTTAGATCGGTGGATTGCTTCTGGGTGAAACTGCAAAATCACCCCTCGACACGTCTTTCTTTGAGGGGCGGTTTCCCCCCTTAAATCCGTTTTTTCGCCGATAAAAAAAATACGTGTCTCAAAGTTTTCGATGCTCCATCACATATATGAGTTTCAACAAAATCGGAGGCCGACACCTGAGGGATGTTCCTTGTCAGTGAAGTTGGTGAAGTTGCTCAAAACGAGCGGCCGTTGAAAATTTGGGTGCAAACGGCATTGGAAAATATGATGAAAAAATTAATGTTTCTACCAATTTGTAAATGAGGTTTTACTGTGCCCCTTAGAAAATGAATTAAAAAAATTGTTGAAGAAAAGTGACAAAACGATCGAGAAAGGCTCAAAGAGAACTTTGAGTCTTTCTCGATCGGAATTTCTTTCAAAACACATTTCACATTGGGGTGGGGGTCAAAACTTTGAAAAGCCAAATACAGAATGACCAAGATTTCGAAATGGCAGAATTATAAACTCAAAATAACGAAATGTAAATTAATCGAAATTGTATCCTTCGACCGATGACGAAATCGAATAACTATCACACTAAAGGATTATTTATTCGAGAGCTCATTTATTCGAGAACGTGTATTCAGATTGTCTGCAGTGTGAGTCATACAAATACTTATTCAAACAATCTTGAACATTTATATCTCCGAAATAGAAAGAAGTGAGTATCTAATATTGGTAATTAAATCTATTGCAAAAAGCCATATATTGAGGATACACAAACTTCGAATGTGTAGATCTTAGGTAGGCAAACGAGCGATGATCCAAAATAGCCAACATCAAAGAAGTGGACGAGTTGCTTCATAATTTTCTGCCGATTTGCGCTAACACGGGCGAGATTTTTTTAAACTCTTTAAGGGGGGATATACATTTACAACGATCAATAAATCAATTTCTTTTCTATGAGGGATAACACCACTCTAGGAATTTGAAAAAATCGGTTTCTTGAGGCTTCAAAAATACTTTGGGGTCATAAAAACAATATGCAATTGGTCCTGCAACGATTTTTTTTTAACGTAGTTCATTGGGTACACGTATGAGCGAAAAGTTTCGGTCGAAGCGTATAATAACATCCAATGCCTATACGATGCTGTTGGTAGTAAATTTTTGACAGAGCTTGTACCCTCTATATGTCTCACACATTTGCACCTCATGCATAGATAGGTCTCATACTTGCATAGAGAGCGGCGCTGTAATCGTGGCAATAGCGCGATTTTCCTGCAGTCACAGCGTTGAGCTTCCTACGATCCGTCTTTCGCCAAATATTTTATATAAATTTAAAAAGCGTGAAAATTTCAACCCAAATTCGCTACAAAGAAAAGTTTACAAGACAACAGGCGCTTGCTAAAAGACTGAAAGCTGTGGCAGCCATGTGTCAAGCAAATGCAGCTAAACGCAATGAGAATAACCATAACCTCAACGATCAGCAACAAAAATTCGCTGTCGAAAGACGTCAGATCGTGGATTTACAACATCTTGACGACACTTTAGATTGTATTCGCTGTAACAAAGACAAGTACATGCATCAATTGAGCAAATTCAATTTGTTTGTAGAATGAATTTATTTTACATCGGTCTTAGAATTACTAGAACTCGGGGAAAAAATACGCTTCGAGTTCCCAGACCACGCGCCGATCACCTAGCTGCACTGTTGCCGATCCGTTACAGATGGTTGGACCCGAGTTCGGTGTGGAATAAAATTACCACTTTTCATAAGTCGATATCTCCGAAACTAAACGGTCAAAGTTTGTCATTTTTTTTAAATCAATCCCACAATAGTACTGCGTACACGTGTGTATTTATTTTGAAATCAAAAGATCCGCTCAGAACCTATATCGAGAAATGTGAGCAAACTGCTATCGGTTTACGTGTTAGGTATAGGGATCACGTACAAAAATACCCATATTCAATTGCAGTTATCTCATGAACTAAACGGTGAATCGAATTGAATTTTTGGGCATTAGTCGATGAAGGTCATATCTACACCATACTTAGATTTCAGCCAATTCCTAATATTGGACCAAAACTGAAGAACTACCTCATAGATTGGATAAGTGTGAATACGTAAGGCAGGTTTGCGGTCCAAGAGCTTCGCGGTTGAGATATCAGAGTGCGGGCTCTGAGTGTAGACGTCGCGGGTTCGATCCCCGGTATCAATGTCTTTTTTTAATATTAAACATATATGAATTAAATATAATCAACAATGCCTGGACAGGCGAAAGTAGCTACAGCAAGAGGAAATTTGAAATTTTGTAAATATAAAATGGAGAAAAAAAATTGATAAAAAATCGATTTACCGGCGATCGAACCCGTCCCACAAGCATCGTTAATCCGTCATGCTGCCAACTCAGCCACGACGCTCATTGAGGATAAAGAAACATTTATTATACACGGTTATCCATAATGTTTACTGTTGAAAAAAAAACGCCGAAACGACCGCGGAAAGGGCTCAAGATTTCTTTTGAACCTTCCACAGTCGTTTCGGCGTTGTATTTTTCAACGCGTTTCGTCGTTGACTTTTGGATAAACTTCCGAAAAACGGGAACCGAATTTCCACCTGAAATTTGCCATACACCTTCCTTTTAATGTTATAAGATATCCCCTAAAAGGATTTTTGGCGACACGCCATAGTTTTCGAGATATCGATTTTTGAAAGTTATTTTTTTCATCGCGCGCCTGCTATATCTATAGCTGACGGGCTCAGCTATCGCTATGGCTTATCGCGCTCTCCGCTTTGGGCGGAGCTTCGTCTGGTGTACCCCCCCCCCCCCCCGCGAAATCCGGCCGCATTGTCGTTTTTGGTGTTATGCTGGTTTTTGGTTTTCATGTTTGATGGAGAATTTATTGGTACCCAAATATTTCGATGAATTTAGAAAAATGTATTGGTATCCAAACTCGGATATGTGGAATCGCGGGGTGCGTAGAACACTCGGGTGGGCGCAGGGCACCTCGGATGGGTGTGTGGAATCGTGGGGTACGTAGAACACTGCGGTGGCCGCAGAGCACGTCTTCCATTTTTTTCTTCACCTTTCGTTTATGGTTTTTGGCTTTTTTATTCGATTTTTTTTTCGTTTAAAAAAAAAATACTTGTTTTCGTTTTTTCATTTTGTGATTTTTCGATTTAAACAATTTTTTTCTCCGATTGTTTTATTTTTTTTGTTGTTATTTTATAATTTTCAATTCGTATCATCCGTATAATAAAGCGAAAATTAGAGTCCCGAGCGCAGGCACCATTACAATGTATCCGTAAAAATGAGAATTCGCTATTCGAGGTTTAACAGCATAAGCGGGCCGGTCGTGGAAACGTTGGAGAGAGGATTTCTCCAAACAAACTTGACGAAGATCCGGACAAAGCGGAAGGAGCGATAAGATATATAGGTATAGCCGTAGCTGAGCCCGTCAGCTATAGATATGGTAGGCGCGCGATGAAAAAAATAACTTTCAAAAATCGATATCTCGAAAACTATGCCGAGTCGACAAAAATCCCTTTATGGGATATCTTGTAATATTGAAAGGACGGTGTATGCCAATTTTCAGGTCGAAGTTCGGTTTCCGCTTTTCGGAAGTGCACCCATTCATTTAATGTATATTCCAATCCGCAGTACGGCCACACATACATGTCGAGCTCGATCGGACGGACAACGTCGCGCTGTTCGCCTGTCGAGTGAGCACGATTGGCGAGGGGCGGAGACTTTTCCCCTACCCAGCTACCCATTCGTATTCACGCTGACTGCGATACCGACTTGAGCGGTGATCACGGACTCGCGTGGCTACAAGGGAATCTGCAACCTCAACAGAGGCGATGATCACGAAATCATATTCTCGAACTCGCCGCCGTGATTTAGCGCCATTTCCGAGGCACGCCGAAAAGGGGAGCGTTGTGCATCTCCCTACTAATCTCTGGTATTCCGACGCCTTAGACGAACCCTGACTCAGTGTTCTCTCTCGCTCTCATGCTCGGACTGACGCTTTCCTCGGCGCTCGCTTGGTACTGGTTGGTGGGGCGGTCGAACAGCACGCTCTCGAACGGCGTGGCGCGGTGAATACCGGTGGCCACGCCGAGCGCCTCCGTAGGGTCAAGCGTCCCGCGGAGGCCCAGACCGTGTGGCGGCGCCGAGTGAGGGGAGTGGCGGTCGGTGTTGGTCTCTCCCAAACGACGGGCGTCGACGATTCTCTATGACCCTGTCGCTGCTGCCTCCGGGCTCCGGCGATGATCTTCTCGAGCGCGGGGTGAGGGAGGTTGAGGGTCCTTTGGGGTAAAGACTGTAGAGACATAACGGAGTGGAATAACTAGGGACGAGGCAGGAAGGGCTGCCACCGGACTCGGGTGGCAGGAGCGATGCGACTCCCATGGTGGATGCTCGACGGCCGGGCTTAATGCTATTTGTACAAGAAAGACGGGCCCCGCAGGGCCTGACATTTGCGCGGCGCTTTTACACTCTAAATGGTACCTGGCCAGAGACGCAGGGATGGTGGAGTGCAGTCCGCGAGGGACCAGTAAAAAGAATAGGAAAAAAGGGCGTAGGGGAGAGAGTTACGTCGGCGTTTCGAGCGAGAAACGATTCTTAGTGACGCCACGTCACATACTATAGAAAAAGGTTATCCTTATCCTAAACTCTTAACGGAGATTCGTTGACGCTGATAAAACAACAAACTCTATCGACGCGTGATAGCTTTAACATTAAGTATCTCATTCATTGACATAATAACTTTAATAAAGAATAGTCGATCATTATTTACGTTTTTCAATGCTTGCTCTGTTCCAGGTGGTGTTGGTCTTCATTCTCAGTATAGCATCGCTCATAATATACTTCATCGATGCCTCCAAGTAAGGGATCTAAAGCGGTTGAAGTCGATATTCATGTTCATTTCTTCGATAATTTCGAATTATGCAATGAGATCGCGTACGCAATTCGCGCAAGCGATTTTGTGCAAACAAAAACGAAATTTCGTTGAACTTAATATGCGATACGCCCAACATGTTTAAAAGAATTGACAGAGTGTCCGTGATTTCGTGTTTCGTTGTGTTGCAGCGAACAGGTCGAGCGTTGCCAGAAGTGGAGCAACAACATTACTCAGCAGATAGACTTAGCTTTCAATATATTTTTTATGGTCTACTTTTTTATACGCGTAAGTATAATACACTTGAATTGTTTGGGCTTGTTTTGTTCGAAACATTTTTTAAACAATTTTTATAACAAAACATGAACTCGTATAAACCCAGTTTTCAAATGGCCCCATTTGAACCATCACCCAATGCCCTCAAACTTCATGTTCAAACCAAGTTTTATATTTGAAATTATGTCGCCCATCAGCTGGACACTTCTGTTTAGTCTATGTTGATGTTTGTCATCGTGGTAGCGCTGATTTTACCGAGAAGACATCTTTGAGCCAATTCAAGAACACCGTTTAATTATGAATCCTAATTCCTATCGAGGTTACCGCTATATTCAGTGAGTTACAAAAAAGGGACCACTTCTAGTTTCCAGCTCCGCAGTCCCAAAAATATAACAAAAAGCATTATTATCTGATGAGTGTTTTTTTTTCGTTAATATGAATCTTTACTGATTCTATGTTATTTTTTAACAAAAAAAATCATTATTTTGTTGTCTTTGTATTCTGGTTTTCCTGATTTTCGTTCGAAAGTCACATTTATGTCTAAGACAACAATAAGAGACCAATTAAGAGTACAAACGGCCGATTTGTAGATTCTATCCTTCCATGGAAGTACAATCTTACTGTGTTTTGTTTACGTTGTTATCCGACTTGGGTTTATTGGGGTTTCTGCCAGTCGATGCCTGTTTCTCATGATAGAATCGCGAGTCTAGATGCCTAGGTAACAAGTTTATACGCAGGTACGAAAGTTGATGATGAAAGATTTAGAAAAAGACTTTTCGCAAAGAGAAGTAGCTTAAATAAAAGTTCGAAGTGCGAAAGAATCAGGTGCGAAAGCTGTGGAAAAATGTGGAGGTATTGGTTGTGTCGCGGAGAGAGTATGGCCAATAAATCGCTCATGTATAGCCGTTCGGGAAAAGGTTCAATTAAATGCGTCGCGTATAACCATTCGGCGAAGACTCAGTGAAGCCGAATTACAAGATAGCGACCGTTCGTTCAGCGACGTAATAAACTCAAACGCCTACAGTTTGCCACATAATACGTGCTGATTGATCTTTGGAAACGCCTCGTTCGGTCGGATAAAAGTAAATTTGAGTAATTCAACCGGTCTTCGAGTGTAGAGAAAATCCGCAGAAGAGCTCCAAAAGAGTCGCTTGCAGTAGACGGTCATGCTCGTATATAGGCGATACCATAATGATTGCATACCAGGACTGCTATTCCTGGCCTGGAGTCGAGCAGTTGGTGAAAATCAGTACATAATATATTGGTGACTGATAAATATATTTAAATCCTCAACGTAAATCCGGAGTCATCAGCGCTCGTAGTTAATAATAATAACAAATAAGTATTTTATATATATTATAAATATATAATATTAATAATAAAAATATCGTCACTTCGAATCGAATTGGTAAACTTTTTGATAGGGAAATTTCGGTCGTTCGACAAGGGCTGCCGAGTGTGTCTCTGTGTAACGGTAGAAGGTTGAGAGGACGATAGGGTTACAACCCATTGTACGTGAAGTGTATTTGAAATATAAATTTGCGACACGAGGGTACGACGAAACGAATACATTAATGCGGGAATGGAGCTACCGGATAGATAGGGTCGACGAATATCGATTCTTCGCCGTCAACCATAGCCCATGCTTATTATTATTTTATCAACGAGCACAAAAATATCGCTAACGCGGCTTCGTGGTATAATTATGCAAAAAGCTAAGGAAAATAAAGTTTACTGTTGAAAATAGTTCTTTCTCTTTTCTTTGCGACTAGAAAATTGCTGGAACGTTTTGCAATCCGCAGTAGAAATGACCGTAACTTGAGAAACAAAACGATTCTCTTTGGCCGCGTGCTGTCATTTTCAAACAGCAAAGCAAAACTAAAAAAAAACTATTTTTTCAGTTTTCCGTGTAAGCCTGATAATAATTTTGGTGGTACGTGAGTTACAAAGGCTGTTACGTTAGAAAGACAGGTTAATTTTGTTTAGAGCTTTGAACATTTAACGATGTCCTGAATTTGGGAGAATCGGAATGAGTAAGACATTTCGTTTCACAACCGTTCGTTAGTTTATCGCCGCCAGTGACAAGCTGTGGTTCATGCTGGAGATGTACTCGTTCGTGGACTACTTTACGATACCACCGTCTTTCGTCTCGATTTATCTCGATCGAACGTGGATCGGGCTGAGATTTCTCCGCGCCCTACGACTGATGACGGTTCCCGACATTCTCCAGTACCTCAACATTCTAAAGACATCGAGCTCCATACGTCTCGCCCAACTCGTCTCCATATTCATCTCCGTTTGGCTCACTGCTGCTGGCATAATTCATTTGGTAAGAAAGAAAATCGAAATCCTGGCACTTCTCCTTTTTAATAGAACAAGTAACCATGATACTCTCTTTTGCAGACTTGTAGTAATGTAGCTCGAGCTATTAAGACTAACGAGGGAACGGCGCGCGGTGTCACCCCTCCGATTTTGATGAAATTTTGCATATGTATAGAGATTTCATGTGGTTACTTTTTAAGGTAGTACGGGCGCGCAATCTTGATTTCTATAGATTTTGTTCAAATTTTAACCAGACATTGTTCATATCATTATGCATGTTTGAGTGAAATTTCAGAACAGTCGACTATTTAGATTGGGAGATGATGGGTTTTAAAATTGCAACTTTTAACACTGCAGGGTCTGCATTGAAATTTAGACAGAATAATTCTCCGTAAAAAATATTTGTCCCCTATAATAAGAAGACATATGGCAACACCGCAGAACAGTATTGTCCAATATTTTGAGGAAAAAATAATGATCGTGTTCCTAAAGTTCAAAATTTTTGTCATATAAAAGATATGCATTATAAATATTAATATTTTATATTGTTTATGTTATCTTCATTCACTAATAAAAGTATTGATTCATT
The DNA here is from genome assembly GCA_944452715.1 of Ophion slaviceki. Lineage (NCBI taxonomy): Eukaryota > Metazoa > Arthropoda > Insecta > Hymenoptera > Ichneumonidae > Ophion > Ophion slaviceki. Next base: position 50,877,205 of record OX101786.1, read on the forward strand.
CATAACTAATTAAAAACTTTGTTCCATTAAAAATTACTTCCAAATAAAAATTTGCGTTGCAGTATTATTTTAAATATGCCTCGCAAACTCACGTCATTGGATACGTGGAACGATGCGGGGTTGCCATATGTCTTCTTACTATGGGGGACAAATATTTTTTATGGAAAATTATTCTGTCTAAATTTCAATGCAGACCCTGCAGTGTTAAAAGTTGCAATTTCAAAACCCGTTATCTCCCAATCTAAATTGTCGACTGTTCTGAAATCAGTGGCGTACCTAGAGTGGGGCAAGTAGGGCACGTTCCCTGGGCGCTATTCGAAGGGGGGCACAGGATTCGCAAATGATCAAACCTAAAAATCAAAATAAACCAACAACATAATTGATATTCAAATAATCTCGTGATTCCTACGCGTGGTGTGCTTTCGCAAACGAGCGCGGGAGGGAATGAGTGGTACAATGACGGCCACCGCGCCGGGCGGCTCAGGCACCCGAAGCGAAACTTCGACACAGCCCCGGCTTGAGTCAGTAGAGCAGAACCGGCGCGAGCTACCGCTACCCACCGGTAGACAATATTGTCGCGCGCCTCCAGAAGGCCTCGACGGGCCTCGAGTGCGAGCAGGGGTCTGGCACCTTTCAGAATTTTTGCTACGCAAAACATCCTCTGTTTGTAGTGTCCTACTCTGCCACCTGCAGCGCTAGTTGTTCTCGAACAATTCTGATGCGCGCGCAGGGGCTATGTGTATATACACACACGCACACATATAATTCGAAGACTTTCCACAGCTTTGAATGCGAGGATCGGCTAGTGTGGTGAAAATGCACCTTTTCAGGATTACGCGGGTACCCTGACGTACAACCGTGCACAACAGACGGCATTAGCGCACGAGTATTAGTAATTTCGGTAGTTTCATCAATTCCGCACCGCGGCTTAAACTCCAAACGTCAAAATAGTCGTATTCGGCGTCTGGGTAGTTAAGTACGCCGCGCGTGCCTCGCGCCTGCGCAATAAGGATACTGTCAGTGAGGTCACTAGCGCCACGGGGAGAGGTGGACCTAAATAAAGCGGTCAAAAAGCGTAGCATTTTTATATACGATAAGGGTTAGGAGGTGCCAGCCGCCTGAGTGCAAGTACGTATACGTACATACATAACACGGGAAATTCGGAGATGAGCGCGTCGCAAGAATTCGCGGGAACTAAACTACACGAATCTCGCACGACATTGTCGATATTTCGCTTCGGGTGCCGTTCTGTCTTAATTCTTTCACTCGCGCAGTTATTGGCTCATATGACTAGCGTGGCGCAGTTGTGTGTTTTGTTTGCATGGGTCGCGAGCTAACGTGAAGCTACTTGATTTGATAAATTGTATTACCGTCAAAGATAGTGCTTTGAACATAAATATTGGACTTATTTTTACGGTAGGTACCTACATACATTAATTTATTGAATTTCTATTATGAGGAATTGCCTACATCGACATGCATAATAGAACCGAAAGTATCCAACACTAATTCAGCACAAGAAAAGGAGGATATCAATTTAGATAATTCTGAGTGTGACGAGATCAAGAGCAGTGAGGCTACGAGTTCTAAGGCTGCTGAAGAATTTGAAGAAAACATTAGTATTTCAGAAGGAGGAAAAGTTTGTGGGGGTGATATGGTGGATGACGTCGAAAACTCAACTACTGTCATACCAGAAGTAATTAAACAGCATGATATTGGACTTCTACCCTTCGATAAGAAAACTGGAAAACTAATCCTGTCAGATGGTTTGAAAACAGAAATAATCAAAATGCGATCAAAAGATTTTCAAAACACTGAGGTTCCTTTCCTACCAACAAATAACCGCTGTATGAACAAAAGTTGGTTTAAGAAGAAACTGGGAAATCGCGGTGAAGAAGTGACTCGCTCATGGCTAGTCTATTCGCCGTCTAAAAAATCTGCTTTTTGCATCTGTTGTCTTATTTTTTCACAATTAGATAATCAATCTTCATTAGAGCACGAAGATGGATTCACCCACTGGAAAGCACCTGAAAGGCTCACTGCACATGAAAATGCGAAGAACCATCGTGAGTGCTTCGCAAAGTGGAAAGAAATGGAAAGAAATTTTGCAGCGAATAAAGGGATTATTGACGCTGAACTTCAAACCCAGATCGAAACAGAAAAACAAAAGTGGCGTAATGTATTAAAGAGAATCCTTCACTGCATCAAATTTCTTGCCACTAAAAATCTTGCATTACCAGGTCACAGGGAGTCACTTACTACATGCGATAGATTCGAATCCAATAATGTTGGTAATTTCCTTGGATTAATAAAGCTCCTGGCCGTATTTGACCCCATCATGAATAACCATCTGACTCAAGTTAAAAATCATCCTGGAACCACCTCTTACTTTTCACTTGGGGTGCAAAATGAGTTCATTCATCTGATGGCGATCACTGTTCGCCAAAGTTTATTGCGAAGCATTCGCAAATAAAAATACCATGGTCTCATGTTTGACTCGACTCCTGATCAGGCACATCGTGAGCAGATGTCAGAAGTAGTGAGATACGTAGAAGTTGATTTTGAGAGGAAATCAGTTCGCGTTAGAGAGTCTTTCCTTGGTTTCATCCAGATAAGTCAAAAGGACACTAGAAGCTTAGTTGATGAAATCCTCAAACAGCTAGAAAAAGACGATATGGATCTACAGGATTGTCGTTCACAACGTTATGATAACGCAGCTGTGATGGCTGGGCACCGGACTGGTGTTCACAAAAGAATAATCTGGCGATATTTGTGAATTGCGATAATCATTCACTCAATTTGGTTGTTGTACATGCAGCCAAGCAGGATACTACAATGGTCACGTTTTTCGGAACTATTGAAGCTCTGTACGTATTTTTTTCTCATTCCACTCAGCGCTGGCAAAAACTCAAGAACTCCGTGCCTGTGGTTGTAAAATCAGAGTCTGAAACAAGATGGAGTGCAAGGGTTGAAGCTGTTAAGCCAGTTAACAGATATCTTGAAGATATCCTGAAACTTCTCCAAGACATGACAGACGATGGCAATCAAACTAGTGAAACAAGAAGTGAGGCAGGGCTTCTATATAATCGCATGTTGTCCTACGATTTTCTGACATTATTAGGATTTTGGAACAATGTACTCGCTTCTATTGACCGTGTTCAAAAGCGGCTCCAGGATCCTAGTATGAATTTTCATAATGCTGCCTTAGATATAAAATCCCTCCGAGACTATTTTTCGAATGAAAGAGAGAAGTTGGTTCATGATGCAATCGAGAAAGGTTTCAATCTTTGTCAGGAATGGGATGTAGTGACTGAAAGGCGTCAAAGGCGAAAAAAGCGGATGGCTGGAGAGAATGCGATGGACGCTGGGTTGACTGCTAAGGAAGAAATAGAACGAGTGATGAAGGGATCGCTGGATCGTATTGTATGTGAAATGAGCGCAAGGTTCACTCGTCTGCAGGAAACCGACGACAAATTTGGATTTCTCCTAGATATTAAAAAACTGTGTTACGGCACCGACGGCGGCGACGACTTAAGAAAAAAATCTGAACAATTTGGAGATTTCTATGGTTGCGATGTCAACGGAGAACAGTTATACGAAGAAATATTGGATGTTCGAATGCTAATATGCACAAGAAAAGAGGTAAACATAATGAGACCTGAAGAACTTCTTGAATTCATTGTTCAGTACGGAACTGAGAGCGTCTTTCCGAATCTGCGCATTTCAATTCAGATTATGCTTACGATTACAATATCCATCGCAAGTTGCGAGCGATCTTTCAGTAAGCTAAAACTAATACTTTCGTACTTAAGGGCTACAATGGGTCAAAAAAGGTTATGCGACCTAGCTTTGCTCAGTGTAGAGCGAGAAGAAACCGAAGAAACAGATTTCGAAAATATTATAAATTTATTTGTGTCGCTGAAGGCAAGAAAGGTGCAATTTTAAGTTTAAGACTATTCTAAGTGCAGTTTGACGGACTTATTCTCGTTCTAAAACAGGAAATAAAAATGTTTTGTAAGATTTATGACTGTGTCATTTAGTGTATCTATTTATTTTATATTTAGATAATTTATGAAGGGGCGCAACTTCGATGCTTGCCCTAGGCGCCATTTCCTATTGGTACGCCCCTGTCTGAAATTTTACTCGAACATGCATAATAATATGAACAATGTCTGGTTAAAATTTAACCAAAATCTATAGAAATCAAGATTGCGCGCTCGTACTACCTTAACGGAACAAGGACAGTGTATTTGAGATGAATATTTAATCGAGTAATCGAACGGGTCAGTGTTGACACGAATTTAGTTGTGTATCGGAAAATATAAGCTGGTTATACGTCGATATTGAGAAAAACCCGAAGGGTGCTTTTAACCCTCCAATTGGAATATATAGCGTAACAACGGAAAACCACGTGACCGCTAAGTTCCAATCCTCTACTTATGGGCAAAGTTACATTCCACTCGGATGAAAATATTCATAGATATGCATCAGTAAAAATGTTATTTATGCAATGAACAGTATGAAATTTGCTGGTATCTGTACCGTTTACATAAGTCGTGTATAGTGCTCTGAAAATGAAACATTGACATCTGAAATTTCTGCGAATTTCGTTCCGTTAAAAAGTTATCGCCGGAAAACGTAACAAAATCGATTCTCAAGGATACGTCTTCCCCCTTGAAAATAGGGTTCCGCTGATATAAAAGAATACGTGTCGACTATTTTGACCCACTCCACAGACACGCCATATATAATCAAAATCGGAAGGGACACTGGGCGCAGTTTCCTTGTAAGTCAACTTTAATATTTTATGTATTTCCGTTAGATTGATAATCCCTATTTGTCTATAATATCAAAGTTACCTGTTCCTATGTCCGTCCGCTATTCCCTCGTGCTCGAACGCGGATACATGTGAATGAAATTTGCCATACTTACACATTAAGAGGGTACACCACTGTAACTGCTCTTTTTCGGCCGTTTTCTTTGGATTTTTTTTAAAGATAGGAACAAAATGCATCGTTAAAAGAACTTTTAGCCTTTATTAGGTATATATTAAAGTATGTAAAAAAAAACAAAATTGTTGGTCAACGCAGTGGAACTGTCGTAAATTTAATTCTAGAGTTAAGAGTGAAATATTTTCGTTAATTATATTAGTTTTAGAAGTCAAGTACGGGGGGAAATTGTAAAATAATGAAAGAAAAAGAATAGAGAAGAGTTTGAAACACAGTTGGTTTTTTCGACCACCATTTTCATATAAAAAGTGATATATTTTTTACCATTTTCAATTAATCGAATAAAACGCTCGTATTTGACTGTTACAACAATCTAAGAAGCTACAGTTAAAATTTCACGTCGATTGGACGAAAATTGTTCGAGTTGTACTGCGTGCCGATTTAAAAAAACATGGTTTTGAGAAAAACGCATTTGAAGTTAACGATCTAATAGACGCCACAACTGATGACATTTTTTTCCGTAATGCAATGCCACCTATGGGTAAGAAATAAAACTATTTTTAGTCAGTAACTTTTTCCCCAAAGATAATACGCTTACAAGAGTCGAGAACTCCGTCTACCGGGTTGGCATCGCTGAAGGCGCTCTTCAGCGCTCTTCGGCGCTCGGAAACTCCCCTCAAAAATAGTTCGAAAGTCACTTTAAAACTTTTTTTTCCGCTATAAACAAATATGCATAATATTTTTGCAGGTACAACGAATTTTTTAAAAGGGTTTCCAAAAAAAACGATTTTTCGAAAATGTTACAGTGGTGTCCTCCCTTAAATCCACTCCGGATTAGGATATAGGGTATTAATATCTGCGGATAATCCGTCCGGTTGCTCAAATACTCGTCGAAATGCAGCTTTCGTTAATTTTTTTGTTACCTCACGTGAATTACTTTGTTAATAATTCAGTGTCTTTTATTATTTTAAGATTCAAGTTACTCGAGGACGCGAAGCTATCTTTCGTTTTATCAGCATCAATTCCTCCCTTGTCAGGTTAATATTGATACGATGCTTTTTTTCACCGTAATTTTGGATTCGAGGGCTCTGGGAAGAAACTTTTGCTTTCCCGGCTTTTACTGGCTCTCAACGATTGAGCAAAATAATATGGCACGCCTGGGACTCAGGAGCACCTGGTACCTGGCACAGTGTACTCGGGTTAACTAACCGAATTGCCCCCCTCCCCATTTATCCTCGATTCCAACATTTAATAGTTTAATTGCAGGAAATAAATATAATTGGGATGCTCACACTTACTCTTTGATATCCTGTAATCGTATTTCGACGTTGTCGCGAACCTATCGATGAATTTGGTCGATGGGTTTTCGCTTTCTTCTTTTCTGCAGCTTGAAAACTCAGGAGACCCTTTTGAGTTCACGAATCCGCAGCCACTTTCGTATTGGACATGCGTTTACTTCCTGATCGTGACGATGTCTACGGTAGGATACGGCGACGTTTACTGCCAGACGGTTCTTGGCCGCACATTCCTAGTATTTTTTCTACTCGTCGGTTTGGTAAGCTCACCCTACTATTTCATTTTCTACATTAGGCCACCGATTAATTAATTTAAAATAACCCCGAAATAAGAATCTGACCGAAGGATGAAACATAGAAAAATAAGTGAATGAGAAGCAAAAAATATAAATGCACACACACACACACACATACACACACACAGACACACACACAGACACACACATGTGTGTGTGACTGTGCGTGTGTGTGTGACTGTGTGTGTGTGTGTGTGCGTGCGTGTGTACATGTATATGCTGTTATATAATTTGCTCTACTACATGTATTTACTACGTATGTCGCTATTAATCCATCTGTCTCTGTCTCTCTACGTCTCGAGAAATCTTTCTATCTCTCGTTTCTCTTCCACCATAAGGCAGTCTCTCTTTCTTTCTTATTCTTTGATGACCTTTTTCGTGAAATGAAGTGAGCGTGGCACGTGTCACGAGCAACCGTGTGCTAACCGACCGTTGCGCGTTAACTTTGTCGAAAGCTTCGAGCGCTAAAAATCAAATCTGTCACGTGCTTATTGATCCTAATTCAAGGCTCAAAAAATGTTCCTCTCTCTCTCTCACTCTTTCAATTTGTTTCAGTAGAGATCGTTTTTTATTTTTATGTTGCAACGAGACCGTACGAGAAGCTTTCTATCGAAGATTCGCGGGCTTGCGAAACGAACTCTTATTTCCTTTCTTTTAGTCGTTTATTCCACTTAAGTCTCGTGTTGCATTCGCATCTCAAAAAAGTAACGTTTATGCGTATTCAGCGAAATATTCTCTCCGCTACGAAACTCAAGAGTGGTCGTAAACGCGCACCAAATAACGCTTTTGGCTTCCGTCGCTCTATACGTATACACATATATGTATGAACATGCATAGTATTTGAATATGTATACTTGTGCTCTTAGTCCTCCCGTTCGTTTCGCATGCCTTGTCTACGCGCAACCGTTGCGCTTTCGTAATCTGTCAGTTTTATTTAAACAAACAAACATTTTTCAATTTTTTGCAGTGCGTATTAATATGCAATGTATTCGGTCCTTCCATCCAATAAATGATTCGACAATTTTTATTTTCTTTATAAAAATTATTTGGTACAATGTAGAACTAGAGGACTCTTACAACTCTTGTCTCTCGGACAAGTAGGATGCACTTGGTACAAGAGACCTTTCCACTTAATTCCTATTCAATCTTTAATGGTTGTTCATAATAATTTTTTAGCGTTTTTAGCTGTATGATTGATTGAATGGTTCATCGAAATGGCGCGGTATAATGAATATTTTTGATGCATCCATTAGTAAGTTATACATTGAACTTTGACAAATGGCGAATTTTTTACGCAACTGCTACGTTAGAGTAACAACCCGAGTTAAGTAAATTCGCGGATACGTAAAAACAAATCAAAATGAGAAAAATATCAATTCTGAGAAGGATCAGCACGTATAAGTACGGTGGCAGTTCAGCGTGGCAGCGCCTGTTTTTTTTTTCCCCATTGTATCGAGGCGCGAGGCCCGTCGTTGTGTGTTCGTCAACTTAACCTTCGAAAAGCCTTTTTTTCTTTCTTCAATTGAGTTATTAATTCAAAATCATTTTCTTTCCGACATGGTGCTTCATTTTGTTATTTTCATTGCCTTTATACATTTGTCATAATCTTATCATTTATAAGAGTGTCAAGGCTGCTGCATAATGTTCCTTTTGTTAAATAAAATAATATGTGTAATAACTAAACGGTTCGACTTACGTGAAATTCGTGTTACGCAAAGGTTTACGGTACGCATTACGTAACTCGGGGTCTGACTGTATTTACATGCATCAAGCCATAAATCCAAAATACTGATTTAGATTTGGAAAACTGGCAAATTACGAACTGTCTCGATAACGAAAGAAATAGTGGAATGTCCTGTGGCAGGCGAGAAATTTGAGTTAACGATTTTTTTCATTACCAGACGAAGTGTCGCATTCGACGGAATTCTTTTCTCCGAGGAGACCTGACAAATAGCCACAGGACACTCGAAGCGACTTATCAAGAGAGGAATGCTTGGTTCGAACGGTGTAATAGCATGGTGCACGCCAACGAACAATAATACATTTCAATATACTCGTATTTATCAATATTCTTTATAAACGGAGGAAAACAATCAGATATTGATTACGATAATTACGATAAAACTGGCGAGCTCGATCATTTCAATGTAATTTTCTTCTTTTGTAAGCTTTGCAAGGTTACGAGTCTTCAAACGAATAGGAATTTTGATATTCAATTGTCCGATGTCACCGTTCGGACGAGAGTGTTTCCGTTCTACCCAACGTTTGTTACAATCGTGTATCTTCCGATTATAACTTCAGTGTGACCTGTGAATTTTTCACAAAACTGCTGTCTTGTGCTAACTTTCTTTGCTTTATTCGTCTCCCTAAATTTTTTGTGTCTCCTTGACAAACGTTGGGTCGAAACTTTAGCGCGACATCGGGAGATGTCCACCCGCTTCGTAATGGATAACTATCACTTTTAAACCTTCAATGCGCATATGTGTGTATATATATATATATATATATATATATATATATATATATATATATATATATATATATATATATATATATATATATACACACGCGCGCGCGCGCGCGTACACATACACACACAAACACACACGAGCAGGTGTGTGTGTGTGTGTGTGTGTCTGAGTGAGTGTACACGTGTACTTATTTATGCGGCATTTTACACGGTGTAACGTCGCCCATTATCTTTTTATTAAAATAACATTGTTTCTTTTTCCTTCCAAATTTACAACTCGAACCGTCATGCTCCATGTATCTATCGTTCGAAAGATTGAAGCTATTTTTCAATACGATCACTCTCTTACTTATGGACCAACCGGTTAATCGAACATGACCTGCACCTCGAGCAGAGCAAGGCAGCACGTTTACTGAACTTTTACATTTAAAAAAGGAAACAAATACAGTCAAACGGAATACGAAGTAACAAAAACGAAACGAAGAAAATACGAAAATATTTTACGGACGAGTCGCGAAAATAACGAAAAAAATGGACGATCACCTCTGTTCCCCTCCGAAAAAATTTTGACAATCACCGGCGAATGATCAATGATCTTCCGTCGACGCTTTGCGTTCCACGGATCAGTCCTTCACGAATTATCTCAACATACCAGTTAAAGAGAAAATGGATGAAAATGAATCCATAAGTGAAGACCCGTCACTCTCAACAGCCCTTCATTAATGGAACATAAATAATTATGCAAATTCCATCTTTACTACTTTTCCGATCCTCTTTCTCTCTCTCTCTCTCTCTCTCTCTCTCTCTCTCGCTCTCGCTCTCGCTCTCTCTGTCTCTCTGTCCTTCACTCCATTTTCTTCTCTTTCCCTTTTTTATTCCGTTCTTATTTTTTTGTCTCTCAATATACATAAATAATTATTGTGTAATTTTTTTGCGCCAGAGTAAAGTAAGTGAAATGCTACAACTTAAGGCGGGATATACATTTACAACGATCAAAAAATCGATTTCTTTTTTTTTCTTTAAACGACAGAACTATATATGTAGAATATTTTCCCAAAGTTTCAAAGCGAAATTCGAAAAACTTGAATCGTTACAGCCTGTCAACGCTGTGCCTCATCGCTCGGATTCGGAGCGGGCGTGAACTTCAAACGCGTTTTTCTCAAAACTGCATTATCGAAATTGGCGTGCAGGATTACTGAAAAACTATTAAGCCGAATGATGGTAGAAACATTGATAATATTGGTACGTTCTACTTGAATTGTTTTTGAACAATTGGAAAAAAAACTACTTTTTTAATCCACATTTTTCGGAAATGTTGCGTGAAATGTTGATTTTTTTTGTAAATGCGTGCCACTTTCTCAAATTTGCATTTTCTTCACTTTAGTTACCGTCACATGGAAACTATACATGTTCTTACTGAAAAAATGTTTCAACTTTTTTGCAAAGCAAAGTCTACGGGAAGCTAGACTACACACCGATTTGCGATTGGGTTATAGCAATTCCCAAGGTGACCTTGCTATAACACTCTACCACAGCTCCGCCATTTTGGTGATGAATTAATGAAAAAAAATTAATTTGTATACTTAAATATACTATTAAAGTATACCTAAAGTTTGATAATTGTAGAATAATTATTTCTTTGCTTAAAAAATCCCTCAATATTGGTTTTTTTATGCCTAAAATGTATATCCCGCCTTAAGTCGAATCTCTCACTAAAACGAAAGCATAAAGTATTATACAGATAAAAAGGGAAGATTCCTTGGGCGAAATGAAAATGCGGCAAATTTGGTAATAATGTGTTTGCAAAGCCTCACTATACATCTATATATATATATATTTACATACACATACATACACACACACGCACCCACCCACCCACACACACACACACACACACACACACACACACACACACACACACACACACACACACACACACACACACACACACACACACACACATATATCCGGGTGTCCGATTTTTATTTTACACCTGATTTATCTCGACATATACTGCTCCGATCAAGTAGAGTATTAACTCTAAAACTTTTACAGTTCAAATGGTGTTCCAACCTTGAAAAAACTGTTATGGATCAAAATAGCGACGTTAAGATGGCCGTTATATTTTTTTAAAATGACAACATGACTTTTTTTACCAAAAAATTGTTCAGGCCTAAACTAACAACCTTTGTACGATTTTTTTTTTATGAAGTCCATAATTTAGAGGTTGGAACACCATTTTTGACTCCTTTAGCGCTATCCAGGATGTAACACGAGGAGGTAAAGCCTTTAATATCCCAAGTGTAAGTGTGCGTGTTGGGTTTGTTTGGGTTATCGAACAAACCCACACGCGCACACTTACACTTGGGATGTTGAAGACTTTACCTCTTCGTGGTATATCTTGTATAGTGCTAAAATAGTTCAAAAAATGGTGTTTTAACCGAAAAATTATGAAGTTTATAAAAAAAAAATCCCACAAAAGTTGTTAGTTTTGACCTAACAAATTTTGTGGTGAAAAAAAAATGGTTTCCATTTTTTTTTAATTTTCGGCCTTATTAACGTCGCCATTTTTAATTTTGGAGGAATTTTTTTTGTACGCCCCCGCTCTGAATCCCAAACGTTTCACTGCACTCCATACTTGATCGGAGCAATATTTTTCGAGATAAATCAGGTGTAACTTAAAAACAGGAGACCCGGTGTATATACATGATTATTCCTGCCTGTACGCTGTGTGGCCATGGCCCGGACTCGCTTGGCACTTGTATTCACGCGATAGAACGATACGTCTACATCACATTGTGACGTTGCTTCGGTCGTTCGCTTAGGTAACAAACAAATATGGCTGAGCAAAGTTACGAAAGAAGGAAAAAAACTGTAAGAAATAGAATAAAATAATATTTATTATTATAATAACAGGACTAGGAACAATAGTAGCCAGAGCCGCGAGTCTTACCGAATTCTTATTAGTCTTATGGGAATTTTCAGACATTTCCTGACAATCGGAGTAACGTTAATAAAGAGAGGTACAAAAAAAATCAATGACAATATATGAGTAGTTCTGGGCAATGGAGCTGCCAAGAAAAAACTTGTCAACAACAATTGCTACGAGAAACGTAGTAGCGAGTACTTTTGAACTTTTGATATATTTAATGTCCACGTAGGAGTAGAGATGAGAAAAAAAACAAATATAGTTATCAACCTGATAAAAGTAGTACTTGCTTTTTTTCTCAACATTTCCAGTAGACTCGGTAGCTGTAAATGTAGTGGTTAGAGATTGCAGGCTTTGGGGATTTGCACCGCGCGAGAAAAGAACGAAGTGAGTTTGATGTATATACAAATGAGTATCAGGATGCAGCATTCTTGGGCTTTCGAAGAAGGTATAGTGAAAGCGCCAAACGAAAGCGCCAAACAACGAGAGCGCAACGTCACTTGCACCTTTGGCTGAATTCCAGCTAGGATGAGAGATGCCGGAGAGTAGATGACGAGTCGACGAGGTGGCCTGGAACAATTGAGCTCGAATCTGCTCTCCCGCGAGCGCGAGCGACGTTTATTTTAAACGACAAAAAAGCGTACAAGTGCAACTTCCGAAAGCCATAGAAAATGAATGTTTATTCAGTTTGCCTATTGGGCCGGTTAGGAGTGTAAGGGAAACGAAATGGAAAAAATCAAAAACATCTACTCATCGGGTCCTAACAATGACTGGTGGAGCAAAAAAAATAATATTCTCACATAGCTTTGTGCTTGATGGTTCGGATCTAACGTGCGATATTATTTGAAGAATATACGATTTTATTTGTACAGTGGAACCTCGATATAACGAAGATTTGTCCATCCCCTTTTGATAGACCCCCGAAACCTTGATACAACAACATAATAATATACATTATGCACTAATTGCTAATTACTTGTAAAAATTGCTCTAATTAGAACCTTTCTTTCTTTAAAAAAATATCCCTATATTTATGGTACAATATATTTTTTTAAAGAACATCTCAAGGAACATGATCTCGATATAACGAACTTCCCTAGATTCCCTAGATTCGTTACGACGAGATTCGACTGTGTATTACTTTGAAAAAGCTTCGCAACTCGTCAAAGGGCTGAGAGTATAAATGTGCAATTTACGCAGAATTTTAGGCCAAAATACTGTAGCGAGAGCCGCGGTGGCGGAATAATAAGCAAACTATTAACGCGGTCCTCTAGTTTCTCGGCTGTTTTTTTTACGGCTTTTTCAATAATTTATTACGGGCAAAGCATCGAAATAATCAATCTCATTGTTTTGCATAATCTTTATTAACATTTAAATAAGCTTTACAAATTTTTTGAAGTCAAAATATATAATAGAATAAACGTTATAGTGGCCGACAGGAAGACATCAAGTAAAAGAGGTGCTTGACGGTGACCAAGATTGCGGCTGTTCTGCTTATCTGAAATAAAAAAACCAAACGGCATTTTAATCTTCATATTTAAGACTAGCGATTGAACTAGAGTGAATTCTAAATTACAAAAATTGACCTTTTTATACACTTTTGAAAATTACATTCTATTTTTTACTCATTTTTTCTTAAGTTTTTCGCTCGTACAATAAAAACTATCGAAGCAATCATGATAATCCTAGTTCAATCGCTGGCTTATAACATATTAAAGATGGTGTATAAATTTGAACAAGATCGGTGCAGTAGTTTCTGAAATATCGTGGTCACCGTTTCGAAAAATGGTGTTTCGAGAAAAACGCGTTTGAAAGTATACCTGCTCCGGATACCTGCTCCGTATACCTGCTCCGTTCCAGGGCCGTAACTTGTGAACCACTTCGAATATCGAAAAATCCTTTGGCACACATTTTCTACACATGTTGTAGATGTGATTTATGAAGAAAAAAAAAATCGATTTTTTCGACCCGAGAAACTAGAGGACCGCCTTAATATTGATTACTGTTAGATTTGAGAGCTACTTCTCCACAGTGAGCCTCGTCGCACGATGAATTTTTAAAATACAATTTGCAAAAAAATGTATCCAAAATCGCCAACGAAGGTTAAAAATAAACAATTGATTGTGCGGTGTGTTTAAAACATTGGGCGTCCCATGCTGTTATTTGAAACCTGGTAACTCCTTTTCGAAAAGTGAGATCCCGTCGTCGAGCCCAAGCCGCCGGTATCGCAAAAGCCTTTTCACTATACGCTCGTTTAGTACAATTTCCGATGTACACTCTGAGCTCGATTTAGCGAATTGTCGAGGCACCTTGTCCCTGGCTTAGACCCGGTACTTCTCCTATCGTGTTCTCATATCAATTCGGGCCTCATAGTGGCCAGCTCTCGTAGGTTATAAATCACGAAATTCTCCAAGTTCTCTAAATCGAGGTGCGCCTAGTGGGACTTTTTGTCTCGACAGTATTCAACATGAACGTGATTTATAAGTACGTCAAAATCAATTGGAAATAATAAAAATAAATAAAAGCTATTCGGAGTACAAATAAGTATCCGCCGTTTGACAAAAGATTGACAAAAGCCCCACGAGGAGGTTATGGTTGAAATTGTCAAATGTAAAACATCACATCGTAAGGTTGAACATCTAGCAAGACCATTACCTTGAAATATTAGCGACATTGTATCAGCATCACATAATTTTTTCGTGCGGAAATGTCGAGTTTTGAACCGAATAAGCGTCATTTACGGCAACTATTGCGTTTGGCACGAATCTCCCTCCAATAATGCTTCCAATTCCGCTTCTTCGTCTCGTCCTTCCGCTTTGTCTTCGACGTCAAACTTACCGTTCCTAAACTTTTGCAACCACTCACGACAACGTTTCTCACTTAAAGCAGCCTCACCATATGCTTCTACAAGCAATCGATGCGCCTCAGCTGCAGATTTCTTCCAATTAAAGAAGTAAATCAAGTTACCGCAAACGACGCTTATTCGGCTTGAAACTCGACATTTTCGCACGAAAAAAAGTATGTAATGCTGATACAAAATCGCTAATATTTCAAGGTTATGGTCTTGCCAGATGTCCAACCTTACGATGTGACGTTTTACATCCGACAATTTCAACCATAACCTCCTAGTGGGGGCCACCTTTTGTCTAACGGCGGATACTTATTTGTACTCCCAATACGTTTATTTAGGAATTTCTCCGCTGGGCAAATCATTGCGCGCAAAACCATCGAAGATTGCTCGCATAAAAAAAAGCAAGAGGCGTTTGAGATAAATGTTTCTTAAAAGAAATGATATCGAAAGTAGTCAAAAATTAAAAAGCACACACACAATTCGATAAGGCCAAGAAAAATGTATTTTTCTTTATTCAAAAAAATTAATTATATTAAGCCGCACAAATCTTCCAAAAGCCTCTTATTTATGCAGACTTGACTATGAAACGTGAGTCCCTCTATCGTGCTGTTGCTATCTCTCTCTCTCTCCCTCTCTCTCTCTCTCTCTCTCTCTCTCTCTCTCTCTCACACACACACACACACACACACACACACACACACACACACACACACGCACACGCACACGCACACGCACACACACTGTCTCTCGGATCCCCTATTGTACACTTCAACATGAGATGAGACACCCCTATAAAAGATGTTTATAATTTTCGTTCGCATATGTCGCGGCAAAGCAATGGAGAGTTTGAAGGCTTCACCTGCGAGCTTCATATTGATAGTTTGTCCTAGTCTGTATACGTCTGTCTGGGTCCTGCGTATGCTCAAACGCTGCTCAAGTAAATAACAAATGCGATACACTCCTAGAAAAGGAAAATCGTTAAGAAAAGAAGAAATCGACTGGTTGCTAATAAAACACGATGCATATATGTACTATCCTAGCATAGATACACTATGTATACATTTTATTCATAAAATCGTTCAAAGTATACGTGCATAATATTCGTATCTTCCCTACTTGGGACACAAGTACCTCAATAGGCTGCTGCCGCAATTTCTGTCGCATAAAAAGCACTTTTGGTTATTTCGAGTTTCGCTCCAATTGAGGTAAAACAACGTTCGTCCGTCACGGCCTTCGTCTAATCTCTCCGATCTTTACTACCTCGAGGGAAATACAATAGTGCACCCATAATGTTATTTCATGAAACCAAGACAAAAAAATTACATTAAAAATAGCGGAAGATAGCCCATGAGTGTTTTAGTCTCAGTTCGGTGATAAATGTGACGGTCGCTTCTCGACAGTGATTCATCACCTCTGGAGCCCTCATCCGAAAGGGAGATATAGTTTGAGACAGTAAACAAAAGTTCAACGCAATGTTCATATTGGATTTCGCAACGATGCTCGAAATAAATAAGATTTGCCCTTTCGGATCGTCGACACGTGTTTTTATTCGAACTGTTCTCTATCGTTCTAAAATAACCAGTTGGTAGATGTTCTTATGAGTTTTGTTTTAAATATCTTACAATTCAAATGGAAGGTATTATCATTTTAGCGATCGATGTATTTTGTCAATTTCTCTTTTCGTTCAAATGATCGGGCCTGCATGGAGAGACATTTTTTTTAAATGTACGGCGCCATATAGCAGCTGCTATCCGCAGCAGCAGCAGTCATATCTTGAGCTTCCTTTTGGGCTGCTCCACAAAGTTGTCGCCCTTGGTTCGATGCTTCCAGTGCACGCTTGTCAGCCGTCTCTCAATGCTCGACTGAGTGCATCGACTTTGTGGCACTTTGTCTAGCCGTTGGGCCCAATTGTCAATCCCATCACTTGCATCATTGGCAAAACGTACCACTACGGTCGGTATAATGTATATAGTCAGGTATAATTTAGATAAGGTTCCGAGCACGAAGGACCGTTACGATCGTACCCCGATCTGATCCGCTACAGCAAAATCGTCACAACTCGGACAATTTCTGGAATTTTAACGAGATTACACCCCGGATTAAAAAATTATGTTAATTTTGAAAAAATCGCATTTTTCAAATATCAAACTTATGCAGATTCCTTAACGTCAAAACAAAAATACTACGACAAAAAGACTCTGCTGGAATCGCACGTGTATACGCAATGCAGCAATTAGACATCGAAGTATCAGTCGAGTATATTATTGTACATGAGAGCGCACATATATTTTCCTGAGATATCGAGACGTTTGTTCCGGGGCAACGAAAATCGATAATGTAATCGTCTCACATGGAGAACCCAAACAAACTTCTTTAAATTGAATAAAGAAAAAACCTTAATGACCGTTGACACAAAAGTATATTATATTTTTGGAAAAAGATTTGGATTTTTTTTGAGCGGTAAAATTTTTCACAAAATGTCCAAGTTGTACGATAAATCATTTGTAACTCTCTATTTACGATATTCGACGACTATTTTCTCTCATTCTCCGTCCGCTCGACTCTCGTACACTTCTTTCGCCATTGCGTATATTGCTTTCAGAGACGAGCCGAATCAAATTTTTCGGTTACAGTTAAAGCCTCGCATTTCAACGCTGCTATCGATCTGTTCTCAAAATAATGACTTTTGAATAAAAACAGCAGGTTTTTCAAATCTCGAAGACTCCGGTTTTGCCCGTCTCGTTACTTTTTTTTCTCTCGCTTATACTTGAAAAATGTCTATGCGTTTCGAATTTGTCGTCCTATTCAATTGAGCTTGCTTGAAGTAACGAAAAAGTAACTATTAATCGATAGAAATTCCTCACGCTGGTCGTAACTCTCGGTAATACTTTTGTTTTTGTTATCCCATGCTTGTGGAGTACAGTTTTAGCATGAAATAAATTTGGAAAAAAAACCCCATGCGGTCAACGAATAATGGATAAATTTGCAAAGTACGGTCGGGGCGGCCTCGTTCACTCAGAATTGTGAAATATCGATCTCGATGGAGCACGCGAATGTGCGTGAGCTAGTGGTATGGTCCTCGGCTCTCCGGCCGATCCTATGAAATCGACTCGCGCTTTCGTTGGCTCCTTAAAAATCAATAACCAAACGAATACTTACTCGCCCAGTAGGGAACATCATTCAAATGGCAACGACCATATTTTGCAAATAAAATCATTTTCAATCAGCACGATGTACGATCCTGCGGGTGTTTATTTTCTTCGAAAATTCACCAAGCTCTCCGCTATCTCAGAAAATACATTGAAGAAAAAGCGAAGAATTTCGTTGGGTCTGGTTTGAATTTATTATCGAGCTGCAAGTACGAAAAATGTAACGAACAAGACGCGAGAAGGAATTAATAATCGGATGAGCTATCGATTGCTTGGTAAATTCCGTAAAACCCATATTAGTTTACAAGCCATTATCACAGCGAGTCTCCACCACTTATTTTTATTTACAGGCGATATTTGCCAGTAGCATACCCGAGATAATAGAGCTCGTAGGCAGTAGATCCAAGTACAACGGGGAATACAAGCGAGAACATGGAAAAAGGTATATTGAAACAAAAATTGAAACAAAAATAAATAACAAACAATTTCTCACAATCGATATATCTTAGGTTATAAATCCCTTATACATGTATGCATATCTCACACAAACTCATACAAACATGAGGGTGGGTGTCGGAAATTCGATCGATCAATATTCAGAAGGACCGCAATTTCGAATTCATTAATGACGAACGTTCCAACATAGATAGATCAATCTTATGATAGTCTGTGAAAAATTGTGAATACAAATATCTCGAAAGTGATTTATAGCGAAAATAAATATAAGATTTAACAAAATAATGAGAGATATAATATCGACTTTCTGGTATAAATACACCGAACAATTTGGGACGACAAATCATCGAATTGTAAATATTATGATGGTTTACAATTTCGAATTTATTAAAGGGAAGGCCCCGAAAGTCTATCAGTTGAAATAGCGATAGGCCGAAAAGGCAAACGGTCCAGATAGCGAAAACTTATGATCGAGCAATACGTTACTTGCGCTTCAGAGTGAAGCCGGCAAATGGCGCTGATGGACAGTCGGGTAAGGCAGTCATCCCATGTTCGCTATTTAGGTATTCGCTATTTTTGACCATCGATCATTTGCGTATCTGGCTTTTTGCTATAGATGGTATTACCAGTATTAGATGCTCACTTTTTTCTATTTCGGAGATATGAATGTTGTAGATTTGTTCGAATCTGTATTTGTAAAACTCAAACTGCAGACTATCTCGATACATGTTCTCGAATAAATAATCCTTTGGTGTAATAGCTATTCGATTTCGTCATCGGTCGAAGGATAAAATTTCGAATAATTTAACCTTCGTTATTTTGAGTTTATAATTCGGTCGTTTCGAAATATTTGTCGTTCTTATTTGGCCATTCCAAGTTTTCATCCTCACCCAAACATAATATAGAAATATTTCAAGTAACACCACACTCGTACAATTCATTCTCGCCATAAATGTTGATAATGTTGACTAAGAGGGTCACGGCCGATCGTCCCTGTCCGTTTCAAACAAATTCATCCTTTTTCTTCCAACAATAATATTTTAAGGCGGCTAAGACGATTGTATTTTGTCGCGCGACACAACGTGCCCGATCAATATTTTTCAAAGATCCCTATCCTCGAGCCTCTTTGAAATCCAAAAGAAATTCTCTTCAATATGACTCTATTTTGCTGACGAAAATCTTTCGGTCTCGGTGTTCATATTTTTCAGACAGCAATACAAATCATTCGATGGGATACATATTCTCATTAGGGATTTTCATGTTTACGTGAATATAGGTGCATGCTTACGAATAAATGCATGCATGTGAAAGACGAGGCGGAACCTCTACACCAACTAATTCGCATATACATACGCGTGTAAGTGAATTTTGTCAATTCCACTAATTGAATTGTTTACAAGTCGATTGTTATTGGCTTATTTATCCACGGGTGATTGGTTGAGAACGAAAAAAGAAATCACCATTAGCAACAACGCCAACTTTCTACAATATTCAATGATGCAAATACGCCAACAGGAATGTCATTACGTTTAACCGATATCGTCGATGTATTTCATAGGTATAAGAATCCGTTGAGGCTATTCGATGAGAATGTCCGTCAACTCTATCTATCTTATCAACATATAAGCAACATTGCAATCAACTTTCCTCGTCTTTTCTTTTTCTCCTAATGTCGCCAACATTTAATCTTGGTCCACCTTTTACGTCACTAACTGACTGTTCCACTGTCAATGGATCGCATCTGACGTTTCTCTATCTTGATTTGTTCTCGTTTGCCCAATCTTTTATCCCCCCCCCCCCTCTCTCTCTCTCTCTCTCTCTCTCTGTCAGACACACTTACAGCATCTTCGACCGTCTTTATTTATTGATCCTAGCCCTCGTTGTTCAATTTGATTTCATCTTAATTGTTTTTTTTCCTTCTCTCGGATATTAAAAGAAAAAAAAAACAAATTCTCCCTCGCATCGTTGAAACTGTCTCAAGCAGGGATCTCTTTGGAGCTATCTTTTGATACAAAACGGCTGTCATTTGCAGCGTCGACGGTATAAAAGGATTCTCGAATGCGCCAGCTTCGTCCTCCGTTCGGTGTGAGGCCTTGTATTTTCGACAAACCATATTAGTCTTGGAATATTTGGGCAACTAGACGAAGGGATTGGGAGGAGATGCGTTGTCTCTGTAACGAGGAAATCGCGCCAGGTGTTTCCACATGATTTTCATGAAGATGGGGATTTTTTTTCATATGTGCAGAAATCTATTTTTTTTCTATTTTAGGCGATAACTTGTAAACTAATCTCTACATACATCAAAATATGCCAAGTATCATAAAAGTCGGAGGGCCCAGCTCGCGCGTCTTTCTCGTAAATATCTTATAGTTGACACGCAACGGTTCGGCAGATCTTCATCAATTAGTTTGCTCACTTATCTTATACGCGAAATGCACGATCAAGAAATAGTTTTAATTTCACCTGAAACATTGTTCGATCTAGGGTCACATGCGCAAAGTCGATTAAAAGAAAAACATATTTTCAATTCGTACTATATTAATTTGTGAATAAAATATGTTTATGCCAAGACGGTTGTCGTGAAAAAAAACGTCAAGATTTATTTATTCACTTAAGGGTGAGATGCAGTCAGAGGATAAAACGGGCATGTTCAATAATTTTTTTTTAATAGTAATTAAGTTTGTTTTGCAAAAGTGGTTACACAGACTTTTTACGTTATATTTCAACTTGATTTGTACAAATTTTCAAAGAAAAATATTGATTATTTATAAAAATATCGCCATCTTTGTCGGACCCCCTGCGGCATGTAGTGCTTTGCGGTGACCATCATAAAATTTTACTGGATCATCGGAAATAAAAAAACCAAAAAAAAATCATTAGGTTAATAATAAATCGAAGCTTTTTTTAAAAAATTAACAAAATGGCTTCTTCGAACAGATAACTTTCGATTTTCGACCAAAAAATCGCTCGTTTTTTTTTTTTAATATACATTTTCAACAAAAATCCTTCTATTAAGGACTAGTTTTTAATGCTATCAATAAGCACACCAAATTTTATCAAAATCCATCGAGTGGTTTTTGAATTATAGTGGTCACCGACTTGAAAAACATAGTTTCGAGAAAAACGCGTTTAAAGTTTTTCAATGTGGATACGGTATTATATGTTCGTAAAATCTTGAGCTCGATGGATGAAGCTAAACTTTTTTTATGTATTCTGATCCGCGAATCCGAATATCACAATTTTTGCCGAAAAATCGAGCATTAAATTGTTGATAACCAATTGTTAAAACAATTTTTAAAAAAATTAAAGTTTTTCAGGATGAATAATTTTTTTTAAACATTTTGGATAATTTTGAACGGAAAGTATTCTTCATAAAATTTTGCTAAATTTCACAGTTTTTGAGTAATACATTTTTGAAAAATTCTGAAAGTTTTCCAATGTTACACTTGATTTATGTATAGAAATACTAATTAAAAAATTACTTACATCGAATCATCAATTCCTGGCCCATACAATAAAGGCTTCTGCCGATGTGGAAGCTTCCAGAATATCAATTTGTTGTTGTCTTCGAAGCATTCTGCCTTCCCGGGTATTATCGTTTGCGCGTTGGTCAGCCGCTACCTGCAATGGGGACCCGACGCCCCTTCGCTAATTGTGGGATATCCCGGAAACTATTCATCGGAATGACTTGAAGATTTCAGGGAATATTTTCGAAACATCATACTTCAAGAAAATGTAAAAAAAATTAGATTTTTTGAAACTTCTGACTGCATCTCACCCCTTAAATGAACGAGTACGAAGCGATACCCTTGGTCAACCGAGTTGATGCGAAATATATACAGCCAACTAATAATTATTTTTAGACAAGAAGCAAGGCATTAATTTTACTACTATGATAATTTATGCGGATCCGACATACACACACACAGACGCGTGCGCACGCGTCTGTGTGTGTGTTTCTCGTACATATTCGATTGGATTTGCCTCACCTTTTCTTCCGAGCTTTCTATCTTCGTCTTCTCACGTTCTTACGGAAACGCGTTGATTGTGGGTGTATAGGCGGTGTTCGCCAGCTGGATCCCAGAGATCACGGAACTCGCCGCGAACCGCTGCAAGTACGGTGGCCGGTACAAGCGCGAGCGTGGACGCAGGTACCCCAGATAACCAAAAACTTCCACCTATGTGGACGGCCTCTCTCTCTCTCTCTCTCTCTCTCTCTCTCTTCCCCTCTCTTTTCTCTTTATACTAATACACGAAAAACACATACACAAAGACACGTATGTTTATGTTCTTACTCTTTTTTTCTGACCATTTTTTAAAGCTCGTTCCTTTAAGTACCGACTTGAAAACTGTAACAATAATGATGCGGAAGTATTTGCTCGATGCGTAGTTAAAGCCACCCTTCTTTACACAGTTTTGTCAAACGAAATTTTAAATATTTTCTAGGAATGGAAATTAAAGCAAAGCGAGCAATGACGCGGCGAGAGGGGCGGGTATTACTCATGGATAGCAACGTCGTTGACAAATATAAATATCGCACATTAAATGTCCATCATTGTTCCTTTTTCTCTTGGATCATGCGCCTGACACTCAGTTTTTATTACTCTCAAAACTCTTCCTGTTTCGTCATTTTTTCACATCAGTGTACAGTCTCGCCGAGGTACGGAACAAAATTACTTTTGCCATCCGCATCATTTTCATTATATTCAATACAGCATCTTTTGTTTAAAAAAGTATTGAACAGATTATAAACTTGATTCTATTTTTAAACTATCTACTCAATGTAGGTTGGTACTCAAAAAGATGTCGTTTTACAGCTGCGATCCACGACTATAAAACCGTCTCGCCCCCCCCCCCCCCCCCTCTCGGATATATACTTACAGATAATAAAATGAATTGATGTTTGCGATAAAATCGCACTCCCAAGATTAATTGGTCACAGTATCCGATCATTGTCACGTATGCCAAGCTTCATATTACGTACTCTCATTAAACTTTTGTTCACACTATATTATTATTATACATTCTCTCTGTCTCTGTGCCCCCCCCTCTCTCTCTCTCTTTATTAAATTTACGACCTACCGGCATTGTTTCACCGCCTTTTCTTGCACACCTATACATATAGTTACAACATTCCCCGAGTCGGAAATGTTTTAAAGAAAAATGTCGCATCCATACTCGTGTTGGCATTGCTTGGAAATTTGATTTATTTGCAACGTTAAAAAGATCTTAATTTCATTAATATTCTTGTTGAATAATATTTCCTTCAGATGACACATATTATGCGAATAATCACGCAGATCACATAAAACCGGGGATTCTTCCAAAATGTAACTGAATCTTGCATCAGTTTGATTTTCCAATTTAAAACAAATATCTATATCTTCATTATTATTTATTGACAGGAATCTTCGTCTTACGTAGACTGTTTTTTTTTCGAGGCCCCTCGAACGATTAACTTCGTATTGCCTCGTTTAAATGCCAAAAAACAATTCACGAGGTTGAGCATGCACAGTCTTCGATTAATTATAATTTTTATTAATTTCCCTTTTGATTGAATTAATGGAACAAACACAATAGCGAGTAAAAATGGCATTGAACACTGATTGGGTACCTTGGCGGCATGCGTAAGTGTTCCCGGTATAGTTTCTCTCTCTCTCTCTCTCTCTCTCTCTCTCTCTCTCTCTTCCTCTCATTCTGTCTATCTTTTTTCCCAGCCCCTCTTTTATTCCTCGAGCAATCGAGTAAATTGACATATCGCAACTTTTGACAGGCGAGAAACTTTCACCCAACACACCTACACGCACACACACGCGCGCCGCACACACACACACATACAAAAGTAAAATGATGTACGTACGTTGGTCTCTCTGTCTGTGTGTGTGTGTCTGTGGGTGTGTGTGTGTACATAGTGTGTGTGTACACACATATACATATTAGAGTGAAAAAATAATATTACAATATAATTGAAAATTTGAAGCGTAATTATTACACGTAGTTGCGGCAGTAGAGAGGCGCGCAGGCATAGGCACAATAAAAGGCTAATGTTACTAGGGGTTTTTAGATAAAACCGCACGACTTGGACGTAATGATATTAAATCACTGTAATATTGTGATATTGAAGCTGTAAAAAGAAACAAATACATTCATGAGAGTGGAGCGGCGGTCGGGAAAAAGGCTCCAAACGGTAAAGCGCCAGTTTGGTGGTAAAACAAACAAGTTCGACAAGTTCGCCCAGCCGATACCGAGCCGCCTTTTATACCGTTCAATGTGAAACCCTCGACGGTACACTCACTCTCAGCTGAAGCACTCTCTAGTCTAGTCCCTAGTCCACATTGATTTTATTTCGGCCTACACGTATACATATGTACATATCTATGTATCTATACACATATTATTTAATAACACGTTTTCACGATATTGCCATTGTACGCACGTGTAAAACGAAAATCCACTCATCGAGGATAATCGGCAAATAGGTAAAAAAAAAACGAACATAAAACAGTCTTAATATCATAAATGTTTGTACATGATCGAAAAACGACATTGAAGTTTACATCGTTGGAGGGCATCGATTGTTTGTTGCAATTTTTCATCTCTTTATCGTTTATGTTACAAAAAACGTTTATTTTTTGCGAATTGCGGCGGTAAATCTCTAATAAGAATAAGCAAAAGTATTCCAATGATTTTCGTAGGCTGAATCGGCCAAAAAGAAATGTTATTAGTCGAAAAGAGTTAATTTCCGTTACGTTCCAACGATGCAAACTTCAAGATCATGTGAAAAGTGAATGGCGGACAAAAGATATCGGGTTGGAAATACTTGGAGACACATGTACCGCGCCCCACTCATCACGCACGTTCCAATACGTACGTGACGTAACGTAAAAAAATAGACTGCCAGTAGGGCATTGGCTCGTCTCTCAAGAAAGAATGGTGGGTTTTTTTTCGAAAAGTGAAACAAAATCATTGAATAATGTTAAAAATGCCATTAAAAACCAAAGTTACAGTTACAAAATGTCGTTTATTAAATTTCCATTAACAAACACCCGTCCATAGCAAGTTTTCGCGTTACTTTGTGCAAAACATTCTAGTATAGTTATATGGCTATAACTATCATTATTTTTTGTCTCGACTACATTCCGCCTAAGCTACACGATCCTCTTGGAATGATGTTTGCGCAAATTTATCGATGGAGAGCTTTTAATTTCCGTTATAAAGGGAATATATATATTTTTTTATTACGAGAAGAAAAAGCCTCAAGAGAGAGTACGGCTTCAAAAAATATAATAGCTCGAAAATTAATCACGATAAGAACATCGCGTCCGTTTTATTTGGTTTTTCCCCCTTCAATTCCGGGTGTAGCGGCACACCAAAGATAAACATTTGTCAATTCAGCGCCACATTATGATACGAAACAACTGATTTTCATTCGTACATATGTACACTGTTTTTACGTACGTAAACTATACATTTTGGTTGTTCCAAAATCGGTGGCTGACAAATTGGATAGTCAACATTTTGTTATCTTCGTTTCAATCGGTATATCATCGTGACAGTCGCCTACTCGATATTGCGACAATTTGTGCACGCCCCTTACCGTCCAAAATATTAAAACTTGGCGGCTATTTTTTTCTTCTCTCTCTACAATCGAGTTCCGATGGGATTGCGAGAGAGCGGACCAGTCGAACGCGATTTTTCGCCATTTTGCTTGTTTGTTCAATTTCTTAGCTATTATGGTGCTTTTCTCAATGCGTCCTTGATAACCATTCGAGAATGGCCATTTGTTGCCAGATCGTCGTCGATACATGTTTATCCAAGGGACAGAACGTGAAAGCGCGGCCGAAGATTAAGCAAAATGAAAATTACAGTTTCACAGAAATCGATTAATATTATTTGTATCAAACGATTATTATTCACATTCCGCGAAACTTTTGAAAATTGCAAGAAGGCAATAATAAATGTCCATTTGAATTTGGAAAATAATCCGACTTCCGATCAAGATAGGTAAACTCTGTACACAGAGGTCAAAGCATTTACGTTGTCTCGTTCGATCGGTGCGTATGCAGAATTTACCAACAAGGGGAGGACGCCAATCGGGACCCACCAATTTCGCCCAAACTGCGTGGGTAGACGGAGGTGGGTCTCCACTTAACGTTCCTAAAATATTTCGCCTGAGTGGACCATAGGAAAGGGCAAAGCGCTCTTCAAAGATTTCCGAGTAGAGCTTGAGGGATATTTTTTCAACCATTTCCAAGTCAGCGGTGTAGCGCAGTGGTCAAGTGCATTGCC
The DNA here is from genome assembly GCA_944452715.1 of Ophion slaviceki. Lineage (NCBI taxonomy): Eukaryota > Metazoa > Arthropoda > Insecta > Hymenoptera > Ichneumonidae > Ophion > Ophion slaviceki. The sequence goes on from OX101786.1 coordinate 50,903,889, forward strand.
TGCCACCCCGCTGGCTTGGGTGCAATTCTCGCTGCTGCTGTTAAATTTGTTTTTTTTTCTCGCAATCTTCAACTATTTATTTTAGAATTTAAATATATTCAAGCATTTAATTTATACAAGTACGTGAAGTTTTTAATGAAAATAAAAGTTCCGAAATTTCTTGCAATTAATTATGTATTCATTATTAGAAATAATTTTACAATTTTCAAGGTAATATTCATCGTATAAACATTTGAAACATACATATTTTTCACAACAGGCACATTTCATAAAAGCATTGTTTGAGCAGTTACATTCTTCCAAAATATGCTTCATTGGAATGCATACTTCATGCAAGTTTTTACCCGCTTGAATACATTTAAATTCTACAATAAATAGTTGAACATTGCGAGAAGTTAAAGAAAAAACGGTAGCAGCGAGAATCGAAGCCAAGCCAGCGGGGTGATTAAATGCTTGAATATATTTAAATTCTAAAATAAATAGTTGAAGATTGCGAGAAAAAAAAACAAATTTAACAGCAGCAGCGAGAATCGAAGCCAAGCCAGCGGGGTGACACGCAATGCGCTTGACCACTGCGCTACGCCGCTGACTTGGAAATGGTTGAAAGAATATCCCTCAAGCTCTACTGGGAAATCTTTGGAGAGTGTTTTATCCTTTCCTATGGCCCACTCAGGCGAAATATTTTAGCAACGTTAAGTGGCGACCCACCTCCTTCTACCCACGCAGTTTGGGCAATATCGGTGCGTCCCGATTGGCGTCCTTCCCTTGTAAGGCAACACAGCGGTATGCAAAAACACTTTTTGTTGCTACGATAAGATAAAGGCATTTATTTTTCAACAAAGACGCACAACTGCTTTTCCATATCTTGAACATTGCGAAGCAGTCTTGACAGAGTGACAATCTATTCAGTTAAACAGCACAAATTTCACAAATATCATTACGTATGCGTTTGTACAATGGTGACCCTAGACATTTTACGATGCGACAAGAAACCTCCGTGAAAGTGTCTACGTGAATCATTCGTAAGAAAAGAGCAATTCAAATCGAGAGTAGATACGATCGATGAGTCCGCTCCAGGCAAACCCATTTGGAGTGGCAGCAGTTTCTGAGCACACGAAAGACTATGATGACGGATACGACGAACGCTACCCCCCCCCTGCCCCATCTCCGTATCTTCTCTCTTCTTCACGATTCTCTGTCTCAACTTGTTCTGTCTTGCTTTTCCAAAAAGATACCCTGACATACTCGAGTAATGTTGTCGTATTCAATTTGTCGTTCGAGGCGTAAGAAAAAAGCCTGACGCTAAAAAAAAACACCTGATGGGATTTTTTTCGCTTCAAAATACAAAGAACATGAGCATTTTTTGAGAGAGGGACAGCAACAGCCCCACGCGAATGTATCTCTATTCAAATGTCATGTATACCTGGCTTAAAAATGCAAACGGAAAAAAGCAAACTAAATCATATTCATTTGAACAAAAAGGTAGACGTGTCGGCACGCGTAGTTATGGTAGGTCGAGGCCACAGTTGTGTAGGTCCTAGTTGTGTAGGTAGTGTGCTCCCCCCCTCTCCTTCAGAATCAGATGTGTATACATCAAAGCTATAATGTACATCCAGGATGAGTCACATAAAGTGTTACAGAGCAATAGCACTCAAACTATTGATCATATCCAAAAATCTTTCAGACAAAAGTTTCAGTGTTCGAGAAGGCCGTCATACTGGGCCACCCTGTTTTTTTATCGGTGGAGGCGCTGAAGCTACGTTAAGGTCAACTCCACTTTTTCAAATGGAATGGTACATTTTTGGAGCACCTCAAGCCGCATAAAAACATTAGGGGCTCAAAGTCGTTCAAGGTCAAGGTGACCTATTAAAATGAAATACAAAACTAAATATCTCGGATCACTACCAAATATTTGCCAGTGATCCGAGATATTTAGATTTGTATCATCGATACTGACCTTGAATGACCTTGAACGACCTTGAACGACTTTGACCCCCTAATGTTTTTTATTCGGCTTAAGGTGCTCCACAAGATGGTTGAAGAAAAACGTACCATTCCATTTAAAAAAGTGGAGTTGACCTTGACGTAGCTTAAGCGCCTCGACTGATGAAAAAAATAGGGTGGTCCAGTATGACGGCATTGTCGAACACTGAAACTTTTGTCTGAAACATTTTTGGATATGATCAATAGTTTGAGTGCTATTGCTCTGTAACACTTGATGTGCCTCACCCTGTATATACCCATCGTTGATATTTAGTACGTATATTGACATCATACTTATATGCATATACACGCACATACATTTGTATATATGTATGTACGTATTTGTATATGTGTGTGTGTATGTGTGTGTGTGTGTGTGTGTGTGTGTGTATGTATCCATTGGTTGTTTTTGAAACTGGAAAGAGTATGCAGTTGGGCCGTGGCGCGCAGAGCAGGACAGCACTATCAATCGTGTCTCTAAGAGTTGGCCCGCGGTCCGGTAGCTAATCAACTTTTTCTGTCCGTTCGGTATGCAAAAAAGAACGTCACCTCTCCACACCAGGCCCTTGTCCGTATCGGTTCCTACAAACCCGCTTTCTCATACTTCCGCTTTTCCCGCACATTTGACTATGACGTACCCGAAAATGTGTGACGTGGATAAAAGTACGCGAAAAAAAAACTGAACGGTAAAATAACAATCGACTGTGAGACGTGTACTATGTATCATTGACGTTACGAATTATTATGATGATTATTGTTGTTGTTGTTGTTTTTATTATGATTATTATTATTAGAACTGACGATACAATTCTTTGATCGATTAACGGATGAGAAAAGAGGAGGAAAAAAACGAATGGCAACGCGAAACCAACGAATACCAACAAATCAAAATCCATTCAAATGTATTCATGCGAGTGTTGTGTTCTGTTCTATCGTGTGGTGTAGGCCATATTCGCCAGTTGTATCCCCGAGATAATTGACCTGATCGGAACGCGAAACAAGTATGGCGGCACTTTGAAGAACGAGCGAGGTCGCAGGTGAGACACAAACAAACGAAAAAAAAAAACAAACAAAAATAGCTATCTATAAAAATGTTCACCAAATAGAAAAAAAAGAGTGAAAAAAAAACATCCGACCAAAGGCCTCTCCGACTTTTTCCCTATACTGTGCTGATTACTCTATCTCCTCCTCCGCCTCCGCCCCACTTTGTTGTGTACATGTTACTCTCGTGTGTGTATTTTACTCGACTATTAACCCTTCGAAGGCACTAACACCTCTGTAGCGACTGTTCGAGTTCTTCGGCTTGGAATATGTGGAAAATCATAGTAGAAAAAGTGGGCGAAAAAAATGTCGGTGCAAAAACGAAGCCATGTGCCGCGCCCTCCAAGGGTTAAAATTCTTCCGATTCCTTCTCTGTTCTGTTTTCTCCAACTAGTTGATGTATGTACTCCGTCGAAAATTTAGATTAAAATATCACCATATGTTATATGAAACTAATATTGAAAACCCGGATATACAACGTACTCAAATATACGCAACACGTACGATGTATCGCTGCATCTTCCTCGCCAAAATAACTTTTAACACTATTCCTAATCTGCAAGTGTTGCGTAGACAAGAGAGATAAACCGGCTGAATCTTCTCATTTTCAACTAGATATTATTCCGATTGCGAGAGCTGGGATAGTCGTGCGACGGCGCGTTTTTATTTCTCGGCCTCTCGCTATTTTCTTAGCTTCCGGCGTTAGTTCCGCCGACAATTTGGCTGCTACCACGCGATCCGAAAACTCATTTACCACTCAATTTTGCCAGAGCAATTTGCTCTTTCCCTCTTTCCGTCTGTCTGTCCCACCCTCCCTCGCGCGTGCGCGCTCACACAAACGCACACACACACACACACACACACACATATACACACACACGCACACACGCACACACACACACACACACACACACGCACACACGCACGCATACACACACAAAGGAACGCAGGCATACCCGGTCTCTATTCCCTATTCTATGCTGTTCTCTGTTTCCCTCGAGCCTTTGCGACTGCCTGAATAAGCATTTTCAAAGTACCCAGGCACCATCGCGAGTCTTGCTACCAATGGGGCAGCACTGACCGTTATACCACTTGCACAGATTGACCACACGCCACCAACTGCTCTTAGCTTGTCCCTTCACACTGACAACGCACTTTGGACTACAAATACGGCTTTCTTCCTTCAGCCTCTTGACCATCGAAGCGACAAACCGACACTCTCTATCATAATCCTTATTTCCGAGGCAAATGTACAAGTTTACAACTTTTACGCTTTATCCCGCAGCGTCTTTTCATCAACCAATCGCGTTCTGATCTTCCTAACGCCCCCCCCTTTCTTGCTTTATATTTCTCATTCCAGTAGAGCGTTGTTTCCGTCGGAATAAGAACTATTTAAAAATTTAAAAGCGTTTGCGACCTACGGACTTTTTGTCAAGGCCTTCAGAGCTTTCAAAGTAAGCGTAATTTTTTAACAAATTACTGAGCAGCCGGTGTTTTTTTTGCTCGCAAATTGGTGATTTCTTCGACATTCGCGGCGCCACACATTATCGGAGAATATCAGCGCGTCTGAGACAATCAAATGTTTAAACAAAATTTCGATATAATTCGTGCATTGAATTATCGTTGTTTTCGGTATTTTTTTGTCTTAATGAGTATTTTATTTTTATTTTTAATAACAATTCAAGTATCGGACCAATGATCCGTAATAAATTGCAACATCAGACTGGAAACATTCTTCGCGCGCGTATCAAGGTGACATAAAAAGAGAGGCTTTTTTATGAACGTTTCTTTCCGATTATTTGAGTTTTTTTGCAGCTAATCGTGAAAGAAAGAGGAAAAAAAAGACGCGCCGCGGTTGTCCACACTTTAAAAAGGTTTTCCGTGACCTCTTCAACGACGCGATCCTTTTCAATTTTCGCGAGAAGAACAGTCGCAGCTCTTTGAAAGCAGCAAAAAAAAAAAGAAAAAGAACAAAGTTGCTTAGTTTAAAATAGCGTCCCATTGTAAATTCAAGACTCGTTTTGGACGCTTCCGTCATCTGTATTTATCTCAGAGTGCAAAGAATCACATTGTCCAGCATGCGGCCCTGCTTACAGTGTTACGTAACCAGCATCGAGTGCATATTTTTTATAATCCCCGCTGTTGTAATACACACGCACACGCACGCACAGAAACACACACACACACACACACACACACACACACACACACACACACACACACACACACACACACACACACACACACACACACACACACACACACACACACACACACACACACACACACACACAGACAGACACACATGTATACAAATCATACGATACGATATAACCTAGGTGTCTTGGAAAACATTTGACAATCATTTCGCATATATTTGAATAACTCGACGAAAGTAAGGAAAAAGAGGAAAAACAACGGTATTTAATGGTTTAGGTAGTTTTTCGCATACTAACCGCATTTGAGCTTGATCCGATCAGGCAATACATCGATATTAATTTGAAGTAGAAAGAACATAACGGGTGTATGCTTGCCAGAAATCCACCACAGCGAGACTACTCGCTAACGCAAAATAATATTTCCTCCTTATTTTTCGTACAATTTCTCCATAATCACCGAAATGAGAACAAACAAACAACAGTTGATCAACATTTCGAGTGGCGCGTTAAAAATTCGAGCTTTTAAAAGAGGAATGTGCAAAGCATCGTGCCAGGTTCCCGTGTCGTAAAGATGTGACGGGCTTGAAGTTTCCATCGTTGAAATGCACCCATAATTTTTTTTCTCCCATCTCGTAATCTCCCCATTCTTAATATTATTAAAAATCATGTTTTCGAGACGTAAATTTTGGATCTCGAAATAAGGATGGTAAAAAGAACGTTTCAGTCATTTCCGAAGCTGCGTTATGAAAATTGGTGCAATTGAAGAACAGTCATTTTTATTGGGCTCCAGCGATTGAAACTTTAACCCGTACTTTTTTTACTTACGAGAAGGATTGTGCTATGCCATACATGCGCACATATACAATACATAATCCTACGGATGCGGCACACCTCTTGGTCGGTGGCCGTCTAATAGCTGTCTTTTATTTTATTCGCAACATTGTACCGTGCTATCTTGTCGCGCATCGACCTCGTATCGAATCAAATAATATTTTGTTAGATCTTGGTGGATTTGTAAGTCGTAGCTTTTTCTTATGAAAATCGATAGCCAATCTATGTCGGGCTGCCTGCCGTCTCTTTTCTTCATTTCTCGTCGGGGTGATTTTTTATTTTCATCAAATGATTCACGCATATTTACTTAAGGCTGATGTTTTTTCAAGACATTGGAGTTGCACTATCCGCGTAGCAGTCATTGTCCTCGTACTCGACATTACACACAAGAGGCAGTGTCACGAAAATGACCTTCGCACCGATATAAGCATATTTCTGTCAAGGCCATTTCGGGCCGACTTTATGTTCCCAAAAAGGTTTTCATTTCTCAATCGCACAGACCGCCTGATGAAAGATGCACGGATGCACAACGGGTTCGAGGGATATCCGTTCCTCGTGTATAGCCTGATTGACAACGATTAGCTAGAGAAGCGCGAATATCTCGACCAATGAGAAAACAAGGAGCCACCCTGTACCCTCGCCTAAGGAAAGCCTCGTACTTGTCAATCAGCCTGTATCAACGTAAACGCGTTCCTCGCGCGTTTTTGTTACTACACTATCGAGTAACAAATAATATACATACACAGATGCGGGCTAATAGACGCGCTTTGGGGGACGAGCGATACTTTCGCTATATTAGTCTTCAATTAATCATCTCCACCTCATCGTGAATTTCACTTGACATTTATTTCCGTCAAATTCACAATGAGCAGTTTTTTTCCGTATTCGGGTGGTCCTCAACAGAGACGCGCGTAACGTTCTCATGACGCCGAGACTGCTGCTGCATGGAATACCGATGCGATAAACATTGCCCCTTTTTTGTGTCTGATATGTCGAGAAAAAAAAAAACTAAAAAAAAGAAGAAGAAAAAACGTCGTGCATTGGTGACGGGGCGCGCGAACATACGCACACTGATATACACCTCTAAACACGAGCACCTGTTTATTTCATTTCGTATACTCACCGACACCACCATGTATAGTCGAAGTATTAACCGATACGAATGACTTCGATGCAAACACGCACAACCGTAGATTTAGATTAACCACCATTGTGATTATGGAAAAAAAATATGTATTTAAGTTGTTATTTTGAATTAACATTGTTTCGTTTGTTGGTGCTTGACCGTTTGTTACAATAATTAACACGGAAGAGCCTGGTCAATTTGTTACCTGGAATAATATCACTCGATTATAACGATCGATCGTTCATATGCCGCCGTCGCCGCCGCCGCCGTCGCCGCCGCCGCCGCAGCCGGTTCGGCTAGATTTTTTTTTTTCACTTGTGATCAAACTGTCATATTTGCTTATATTACGATTGTAATCGTATAGTCGGCTTGTATAACTCATTCCTATCGAATCCTGGTAAGTTTTGGCCACGTTATTCACATTATATTCCCGCATCGTTCAAGTTGTACCAATCGAATCAATATTTACAAACGGATTATTCAATTGACTCGTATTCTTATGGCGAATTTGCCAACATTACTCTACATTTCCAATAGATATTGATCGGTTATTGTCTTTTCAAATATCTGTTCACACATTGAAATAAATAGAAGCCAACAGTATTATTCACCGACTATCGTTTCGATTGGTGAAAATCGACCTTCGGCAAAGTCGGCGAGGGCTCAAAAAACGTTTCATTTGTCAGCGATTAAAAATTGGTATTTTTTTTTCAATTTTTTTTTTCAATTTTTTTCCATTCCTTCTACAGAACTGTAAACGTTCGCTAAATTTCACTGGAGGAAAAAATCTTTTATTCATGAGTAACGATTCGTATGCTCGGACATTTTTGACAATATAGTTGAACCTTTGAAACAATATGACTGCCAATTCAACACAGAGAGAGAGAGAGAGAGAGAGAGAGAGAGAGAGAGAGAGAGAGAGAGAGAGAGAGAGAGAGAGAGAGAGAGAGAGAGAGAGAGAAAGAATATTATCGATGTTTTAGTTATTCCACCGTTACGCAGTCTTATCGCAGGTGGACTCTCACAAAACCCTATGATATTTGGTGAATAAATCTTGGTAGTTTCTATTTATTTCCAGCCGTGAGCAAATATTCGGGCGCCAGTAGACGCGCCGTTTCTAAAACCACATTTAAATATTTCAAACATTTGTCAAGTCGTATAATTTTTACTTTCCGAAAGCCGAAGTATGAAAACACGATGATTGAGGGAATTCGACGATATAGCCGTAGCCAAAGTAGATATTCGATGTGTAGTATACGTGGTGTAGAATTTTTGCTTTCACTATTATTTAAATAAATAAAAATTCATGATTTTCCACGAGTCTGATAATCGAGCGGCTGGTTGAATTATCGATTATCGCATGTCTAACGTTTGTTCTGTGTTTGGCAGACACATTGTTGTGTGCGGCCACATCACCTACGAGTCTGTCTCGCACTTCCTCAAGGATTTCTTGCACGAGGATCGAGAGGATGTTGACGTCGAAGTCGTTTTCTTACACAGGTGCGTGCTCGACAACTTGTTTTCCGTTAATCTTTTCTCTTTATTTGATTTTCAGTGCAAAATTCAACGGACGAAAGTACAGTGTGATTTACACCTATCAGGCTTACCCTTCTAAGCATAGAGTGTGTGTCCTTGTGTAAACAACTATTGTGGCATTGTTTACTTTCAGAGTCGAACTTTGCTCACCAAACAAATTCTGATAGTCGTCAATCATCCTGCATTTCTCGCTATTCTTCCGTTATTTCATCTTCAATTAAAAAATCATTACCTTTTGTATTTCGACGTTATTTTCGAGGTTTATTTTCAATAATTAAGCTTGAAAAACGGTACACCGGGTGTCGCACATCCAGGCCTTTTTTCCGTCGCGTAGTTCTCTGAGCAGGTAGGCTGTAAGGCTTTAGTAACCCCCAGCACGTAAATTCGCTTTGAGGTCTCCCCTCAAGCGTTCAATAGGTCTCGGCCGCGGCAGGGCGACGCTTAGTACGATGCACTAAAATTCCTACTGGGTGGCTCACGCCCATGTACCAGGTGTGTAAGTATGAAACCGGAATTTTTGTACACAAAAAACACGTTTATTGTAATGATATGATACAAATAACTGGAGATGGCTTCTCGGGTCACCTTTAACTGATCCGCCAGTTGTTGTTGTGTTTGAGCGTCGTCTTCGTCCAACAAAGCTTGCAGGTCAGCGTCTTCAAACTTTTTCGGTGGTCTTCCTCGTTCTTCGTTCCTCACGTCAAAATCGCCACTTTTGAACCGTTTGAACCACTCGAAACACTGTGTTTTACCGAGAGCATGCTCACCAAACGCCTCCACAAGCATTCGATGCGATTCGGCTGCGGTTTTCTTCAGATGAAAACAGAAAAGTAGTGCTGTCGGCAAATCGTAATTTGTTGGCACAAAACTCGACATGTTTATCTCTAATAAACTAATGCTACTGAATGAAACTCGTGTTATTGTGAGTTGGAAATCTTTGTCGGATATCAATACAATAACAAGACACCGCTGACGTGATGTGTCGGTAACTGCATCGACATCTAGCGCCACCTATGGGCAAATTCCGGTTTCATACTTACACACCTGGTATACCGTTTACGCGACATTTTCAACGGCATAAGTTTTGTCTCTCTCGCTCTACCTCCCTTTTGACGTTAACGTGTGTCTATATCCCTGAGTAACAGAATGGGCTCGGGTATACTCTCCGAAGCCGCGAGATTTAGTTATTGAAAGAACCCTCCTTTCACGCTGTCCGCTAGTTATTTATTTTTCATTGTAGACAATGTTTTTTTTCTTTCAAATACTGGCACCCCGCCTATTCGTAATCCCACCAAAAACAATTTTTAAAAAATACCACAAATTTAAAAAGTTTAGAGTTTTACAACGAAAGACTTGCATTTTGCTGATATAAAAAAGCCTTACTTCCAAATAATTGTACTTTTTAGCGTGGACTGTAGTGTAAACTTCTTTATCAAAAGTGTTAATTTTCTTCTTTAAAATGACGCCAAACAAATTTGTAAATCTTTTCGAATTTGCTGTTGCACGAGTTATGCATTTTCGACGGCAAGCGTGCATTTACTTATAACAAATTGTTGCAAATTCAGGCTTTCTCTCTCTCTCTCTCTCTCTCTCTCTCTCTCTCTCTCTCTCTCTCTCTCTCTCTCTCTCTCGAATTTTCAAACCTTCAACGAAAATGCTGCGTTGGTTTAGTGAAACACCGTTTCCTGAAGTTAGTCGGGTGGCAAACACCCAGTGTACCGTTAGTGATATCGAATGCCGAAGTGTACCATTCTAGGGTTCAATTCATTTTCATTCAGCTGCAATTAAATTCATATATGAACGTAAACATCTGCGTTTCTATGTACATGGATTATCGGAACATTCATTCTTCTGATCTGTTTTGTTTATATTTGGGCTGTGTGTGTGTGTGTGTGTGTGCGCGCGTGTGTGTATGCGTAACGAACACGATTGATCGGTGAGTATATTTTTCTATAGGTAACAGAAAAGTAATTGCAATTTTAGCTACCCGCTATAGCTGGGGTGCTCGAGTAGGGCATCGAGCTAGTCTTCGTCGCGTGGCCGAATCTGCTTCGTTAATTTTCTTACATAGGACCACAAAAAATAAAGATTATTCGATTTGTGCGAAAAATCGATTACGGTTGGGTCGCTCTTTCGTAAGGCGTGGCCTGTGATTGCAGGAAAGAGCCCGATCTCGAGCTGGAGGGTCTCCTGAAGAGGCATTACACGACCGTGGAGTTTTTTCAGGGAACCATGATGAATGCCGTGGATCTAGAACGTGTTAAGGTATCACCTATGAAACGTAGCGAAAAAAACTTCACGACAATTCGCCTCATATATCAAATGACACACGCCTTCTATTGTTGGGAACAGATGAAAAAAAAACGAATTTTTTTCATAGGTATTTTGCAAAATTCTTTTGAATATTGCGTGCAACGTCTTGATGGATCGATCCTCCCATGATCGATCGTCGATTAATGCCCATTTTTTCAGACCCCCCCTCCCCGCCATACATAGATGCTGCAATATTTGGACTGCATATGTTATACCCATTTTTATCATTACTACTATAATTATGGACTTGCGCTATTCTTTTACACATGAGGTAGTTTAAAGTGTTAGGTTTTCGAATATTTTTTCCACATACACTGCGTAGGTAATTCGTGCATGGGCGATAATCGATTTTTGAAAAATGATTGTATCAATTGCTTTCGAATATTTGTAGTTGCGATTTTTCCGAAAATTTTCTGTAAAATTTTTCTTAGAATAATCCGTTTCGCTTTAATGAAAAGAATTTCGTACTTATTTTTCTTCTTATTTATCCATAATGTACGGTTCCTCGCTCAATTATCTAGATATTTTCGCAATGCCTTTTTTGCGAGCGTAAGAGCTATCTCTCGTCGTGACTTAAGGTTCTCAATACAAACTATGAGGCAAGACCAGTTGGGTGTTTTTTTCTTTCTCACTCAAGGTGTAAAAAATATATACACACTAGGCACAAAATTAAAGGATCAAGAAAAAACCGAATCTTTTTAGTGCTTTTCAGCATGATGAAAAATAGTCGTAGAATAATGAAAAAAGAGCCAATTAAAGCTTGAAGTCTCTAGTTTTAAGTCCTGGCATTCAAAATGCTCAATAGCGAACAGTTTTTGATAAATTATAAGAGAACCAGGAGAAAAAAAATGTCCAAATTTTTGCTTCATTTTTTGAAACTTCACGAACCTAAATAATTTTTTCTTCTGACAATTTTAAATAAACAATTTTTTCGGAGGTCCACTGACCTAAATCATTTTTTTCTGGCTAAGCAGGCAACATCTCCAAGCTTTTTGGGGTTAATTGACCCCTTTAATCTGAGGGATTTAATCTTTAATCTTAATTCTGCTGAAAAAAAAAAATTCATCCCCCAAAAACGAATACAAAAAAACCTTTTTGTATTCGATCCTTTAATTGTTTTTTTTTTACAAAAGTGACCATTTCAACCGTTTGGGTCACAGTGAAAGAACAGTCGCAGCCGTTTGAACTCTCGAGCGTTTACTCGGTATACTTTGAGGTTAAAAAAACCGAAAATATCCTGTCTATCGATTATCTACAACGTAATCATAAGTTATTTAAGAAATCGTCAAAATGCAATTTTTCACCATTTTTTAAATCGAGTTTCTCACAGCGGAAAAAAGTTTTCATCAAAAAACAATGCAAAAAACGTATAGAGGGTACTTTGAAGTTTCCAGAATCACGCTTTAATTTTCGGTACGATCATTAATACACGAGTTATGAGTCATCAATGTAAAAAGTATCGTTTTGGCTTTGACAACTTGGAGATAATCATCGTACAGAGGGCAGCAATAACTCAAATTAAAGGGGAAATATCAAATTCAAAAAGCTTCTAGATGGAATGGCCAAAAAGTAGACTTAGATCCGTGGACATTTCGAAAGTCAAGCAAAAATTTTGACATTTTTTTTCCCTTCGATTTTCTTATCATTTCTCAAAAACTGTTCACCACTCAGTTTTTTTTTTCATGTTAGGATTAAAAACTAGAAACTTCAAGTTTCAATTTTCCGTTTTTAAATTATTCTGCAACCATTTTTCGCCATTTTTCTTGATCCTTTAGTTTTTGCACCTAGTATACATACATATACATACATATATACATATAATCGTATGTACGCGTGTGTGTAATACACGCTCGATGGTCGCTGGTTCGAAAATCCGGCAAGCCCCATAATCCGCTGTCTTTTACATTTCTCGAAATAGACAAATTTTCTGCAATTTCGATGTACACAGGATTGATTTCGACAATTTGAAACTTTCTAGGTGGTCGATTATAGAGCTTGTACTATGTACCGTATATGCGTGCGCTTACATATATATAGATTTCTAACAAGTATATAAATCGTACGCGGGACCCTCCTCGCGACCATTACAAAAGGATTTAAAAAACATTGACTGATAATGAGACATAATGCAGTTTTTCTGCAGACGAGGGATAGCGAATATAGGTAGTTAAGGGGTCTGCATAAGCTTGAGGCCCAAGAAACAGCTCGATCTACCGTGTTTTTTTCCTGATGGTAGTATTGGGATGATGAGGTCGGAATTTTACACATCATTAATACGTTACTCAACAAAATCAAAGAATAAGAAAACTCCCCGAAATTTTTCAGCGAACTTCAATAGACTGTAACTTATTTTCAGTGAAAAATAGTCGTAAGACAATGAAAAAAAGCATTTTGAAGTTTCTTGTCTACGGTTTTTTAATTCAAAAGAATGTATGATGGCCGTCACCGAAAAATGTATAAGAAAAACAGCAAAAGGAAAACTTTGGGTTTTTTCCAATTGCAGAAAATGTACGGGCGTGGATATATTTGTCTACCGATTTCTCGTTCAGAAACCTTTAGGTTCATCCTTTCTTTTCAATTTGACCGATGGGACAGCTCCATGCGTTGAATCGTCGTCGAGTTATCAGCTGCGAAAGCAAAAATGGGACTTTTGACTGTGGGCTGATTACTCATGAACCAATGACCGTACAGGGGATGGACGGACGGTTTTCAGAACTTCAAAGTGTTCAAAGCTATTCGTAACTGTGTAACTTGATTTAAAAAAAAACGAATAATTAACATTTACTGTATGCATACAAAAATACCCAAAAGAAAGAAAACAGATTCTGAAAGAAAACAGATTCTTGTCGCACCGATTATTTGCAAAGACACTACGATTTTAGTTTAAAAAATAAAAATTACGGGGGTTATACAATATTGTAGCTTTTTCGGAATTCATTGGACATAATGAAAAAATTGTCGGAGTACAATAAAATCATCATATAGAGAATACCTTCAAGTTTTCAAAACCTTTTTCGTTTTCTCATGATTTTTCAGTAACGGCCGATAAAAAAATGTAATTAAAAAACCGTAAAGTAGAAACTTGAAGCTTTAGCCCTTTGCGGTCAGGCGGGGTCCTGGGGACCCCTCGCGCGACTTTCAGCTAGAATTTCTATAAGTAGTAGACGGCTAAGGGAGCTGGCCTGCCTTGTAAGGGTGCTTCGAAGCGTCCTTTGTAAGTACCGATTAGGGTCAGACGATTCGCGACAGCAATCTCGTCGTCGTAGTCGATACAAAAAAAATTTACCGGGTACTGGAGTCATTTGTACCCCTCCCGTGTGACCTGCACGTATATTTTTTTCGAAAAAAAGTGTTTTCTTCGTGGGATCACTCTTCGTAATGTAAGTATGAAGTCTACGTCATTTAAAACTCATTACAATACTACCTAGAGAATCATAAAACCTTGAAAAACTTGATTTATTTACGATTTTTTTAGTACTTTGTAATTTTTAAAATATCTTTCATATACAGTGGGGTGCAAAAGTATCGGACCAACCTTTTTTTCTCAGTTATTCGATAAAATATTTAATGCCTGAACCTTTCCATCCTTTCAAATATTTGAGGGAGCTATAATATGCATAACAGCGTGGTATATTTTTTTGTTTGTATAGTGTATGGTTTGTGTACAGCGTCGAACGCGTTCGGTCAGTGTGCAAAAATATTCGGCCGCTGTCTCACCTTCTCCAGCATCACGGTTTGTTTACGTTTTCTTCCGTGTTTTCTTTCGCGTTAGTTCGAAACATACAGAACCACGAAAAAATCAGTTCTATTTCTGTCGCAATGACGAAACACACAAAAATTGAGGCCCGCGAAGTTGTGTTAAAACTATTTGAAAAAGGATAGAATTCTCGTGATATTGCAAATACTCTATCTATTGCGAAAAGCACAGTAAACCGTATTATTGCGAAATATAAATCAACAAATTCGTTGTGTGATAAAAGTCGAAGCGGTAGACCACGAAAAACTTCAAAACGCGTGGGCAAAATCATTAAAAGAAAGTGCGTCATAGATCGGCAAAAAACTGCAGCAATAATTTCGCGAGAATTACGCAGTGAACGTCTTGCTGATATCAGTCGGAGTACGGTATCCGGACGTCTGAAGACTGTGGGATTGATAGGGCGCGTCGGTGTAAAGAAACCACTCATTAGCACAAAGAATAAGAAGGTTAGATTGAATTTTGCCAAAAAATATCAACATTGGACATTATCGAATTGGAGGAAAGTTCTTTTTTCCGACGAATCCAAATTTTAATTATTCGGAAATGATGGTCGCAAGTACGTAAGACGTCCAGCAAGTACCAGATACGATGTACGATATCAAATTCCAACTGTAAAATACGGTGGTGGGAATGTTAAAGTTTGGGGAGCATTTTCTGATAACGGTATTGGTCCGCTAATAGAAATCCAAGGTAATATGGATGCTATAATGTATCGAAATATATTATAAGACCAGATGCTCCCATTTGCAAAGAAAAATATACCGAATGGGTGGATATTTCAACACGACAATGATCCCAAACATGCTTCGCGTCTTGTGAAGAATTTCCTTGAAAGCATAAAAGTCCGCCTTCTCGACTGGCCATTGCAGTCACCGGATTTAAATCCGATTGAACATTTGTGGCAAGAGCTCAAGGTTCGCGTTGGAACGAAGAATCACTGCAACAAGACGGAATTATGGGATCATTTGCAATATGAGTGGGGATTTGCAATAAGGGCATGGCAACGCAGTACTGACTCTACAGAGAAAACTAAACCATGTTTTGTTATTTTTATAATGTTTTGTTTTTTTTTTCATACGTAATAGTATGTGGCCCAATACTTGTGTACAGTAATTAAATAAAAACTGTTGGATAATCAATTGTTGAAGAATGATATTACGGTTTATACCACATTTTTTAAATATCAAGCATCTCGACGCCAATTATGAGTGTTATCACTCGTTTGTATTTCCCGTACCATCGTATTTCTATACAATATCCACGAAAAATAGGGTGGCCCGAAACTTTTGCAAGCTACTGTATATATTGTGTTGACACTATGATCTCACAATTGTTCGGATCTCTGTTGCGAATAAATTACTCATTTTTCACGATTATCGTTTTTTTAAACTGTGAAATGGGCCCTCTTCAAAAGTCCAAATAAATACCTTTTTTGAAACGCCCACTATGAAGCTATTTTTTCCCTTAAACTTCCATATCTCAAGTGTATCGACCTAAATTTTTTGTTTAATAGAAAATTGCGAGAGTTCTGATATTTTAGATATAAAAATGGCTTTTTCACGCATTGATCCCTTCCTGATTTGTTTCCGCGTTTTAAAATGTCGATTACAATATGATACTAAGAATGCCACATTCTAGAAGGTTCAAACTAACACCCTGAATTTTTATAAGCCATTCGGAACAATAGAATCAACGTGGTAATCGTTTAAACGTGGCTGGGGTCACTCGGCCCCCTTGTAACCAACGAAGTTGCTGGCCGAGGGTGTGACCTCGAAGGGTTGAAATACTTTTCCTTCCATCACGCTTGTTCGAATCCCAGTCTTGTAGTCTCGGAGAAAAATAAATACGGGCGTGACGTAGCTCCATTTTACACGGATGTCACGCACACGGGCTAGTACGTGTGTGTGTGTGTATTTTTTTAAAGAGGTTTAGCGGGAAAATGCCTCCACACCGTAGCAAATAATTGCCGTGTGTCGGGCTTGCACCGACTAAAAACCCCCGTTCCTCTGCGGCCTTACAAATTCTCTCGCGGGACAACCGCTAGGTATTACATCGCGGGAGAGACCTTAGCCGTAGCTCTTCCTGCAGTGTTGTCAGACGACCTTACATCCCCCGTTCCAGTCGAAATGGTATGAGTGGTTTAGGGGTTCGTGTCGCCGATTTCATCTATGACTGCCTGGTCTTCCGGCGTCGTCTTCTTCCTCGCGCGTTCTGCACGTCGCAACTCCTTCATTACTGCGGCAGCATAAGCCGATACCGATGTCCATGCGTCTGCTGACTATACCATCAAATCCACCAAGTTTTCGGGGGTGATGCGTGTCTCCAGCTGATCCTCGACTATCGCGCGGGAGGCACTAAAACGTGGGCATTGGAACAATGCATGTTCAGCGATCTCCTCGACTGCTACACATGCTGGGAAGTCCGGGGAATCTTCATAATTAAACTTATAGACATAAGCCCGGAAACAGCCGTGTCCTCAGATCACTTGAGTGAGATAATAGTTGAGCTCCCCGTGTGGACGGTTCACCAATATTTCCACCTTCGCGATTAGTCGGTGTGTCCACCTTCCCTTGGTAGAGGCATCCCACATCGTCTGCCACTGGTTGAAACTGGTTGCTCTCGCTTCTGTCCTTGCATAACTGGGGTTTCTAGCTCCCTTCTGCTGGTACATCGATCGACGCTCCTCGGCGAGCACCTCAATGGGCAGCATTCCCGCGATAACGTTGATAGCGTCCTCGGAGACAGTGCGAAATGCACAGGCTACCCCCAAGGCGCTGACGCGATACGTTGCAGCAGTCTTCCTGCGGTACTCCTGGATTTTCAGTGCACCAGCCCATATGGGTATGCCATTGGTGAGCACTGAGGTTGTCACTGATGACAGCAGTTTCCTCCTCTTCTGTCTGGGGCCGCCGACATTAGGCATGAGTCGCGCCAGTGTGGAAGCCACCCCAGCGGCCTTTCTGCTGATCTGTTCGGTTTGCTCTTTAAAGTTCAGTCTCGCGTCTAGAATCACACCCAGGTACCGAATGAACGGTTGGGATATGATTTCGGCGTTTCCAACCCTGAGCGTCACCGTTTCCATCACCTTCCTGCTGGATACGAGGAGTACTTCTGTTTTGTGGGCTGCAAGCTGCAGTCCAACAGAAGACATCCATTCCTTTATCTTGGCGAAAGCTTCGCCGAAGAGTGCGGTGATTTGCTCCAGGAATTTGGCGATGACAATCAGCGCCGCGTCATCTGCGAACGCTACGATGGAAACTCTTTTCGGCAATTGTAATAGCAGCAGATCATTGTACATGATGATTCACAGAATCGGTCCAAGTACAGAACCCTGAGGAACTCCTCCAGACACCCTATACGTCTTCGGTCCATCCTCTGGGTCGTACATAAGCCGCCTATTACATAGGTAACTCGTCACTATTCTCCGTAGGTACCATCGTACACCTAATGTTTTTAGGGCATCCATGATACACTTCCATATCGCCGAGTTGAAAGCGTTTTTGACGTTGAGAGCGACAACTGCGCAATACTTCTTGGACTCTCTTGTCCATCGTTTCCCCACAGTCGACTCCTGCGCCTGCTTCACCACTGTGTTAATGGCATCCAGAGTAGAGCGCTCCTTTCTGAAGCCAAACTGGCCTTCCCCCAGTGGAGGGTCCACGATCTTCTCAATCCTGTTATGGATGATGCGCTCGAAGATCTTTCCGGCGGTATCCAGCATACAGAGCGGACGATAGGATGAAGGTTCGTCCGGTGGCTTCTTCCCTTTTGGGAGGAGGACTAGCTTCTGCCACTTCCACTTGTCCGGGAAGATTCCTTCCTTGAGACACGCATTGTACATGCCCAGGAATATTGCCGGTGCCAACTTGATCGCTGCCTTGAATGCGATGTTTCGTATCCCATCCATGCCGGGGGCTTTATTGTTGCCCACCCTGGCAATCGCCGTAAGCAGCTCTTCTTCAGTAATGGCTTGGATGTCCTCATCGACGTCCTCCTCGAGCTGGTAGTTCTCCTCGGGTTGCTCAGGGAACAGATGTGTAACAATCTTTTCCAGCAGGACTGCGTCCACAGGCGATGGCATTGGCTGGCTTTTCAGCCGAATCATCACTACTTTGTACGGCCTGCCCCAGGGAGCATCTTCCACCTCGCTGAGCAGTTCGCCCCAGCTTTCAGCTTTACTCTGCTTGATAGCCTTTTTAAGCTTCAAGCGCGCCTTCCTATGCTGTTCTTCCAAATCGGGGAACGAGCGTTTGCCTCGAGCTCGATGCGCTAGGCGGCGAGTTTGAAGACACTCCCTTTGGAGGCCGGCAATTTGTTCGCTCCACCAGTGTACCACCGGTCGGATATCGACATCACGTTTCCGTGGCATTGTGGTATCGCATGCTTCGGTGACCCTCTGCATGACCACCTCGGCCTTCTCGGTTGCACTTTCCGCTGCGAGAGGGCTGGTGTCAAAAGTTTCACGAAATAAGTCCGCGTCAAACATTTTCGCTTTCCAGCCCTTCCCGTTTGTCTTCGGTGCCTTCGCTGTTCTGCTGAAGTCTCCGCGAATCTCCCAGAGAATCGCTTGATGATCACTGTAAGTGTAGATATCACTGACTACCCAGTGGCACTGGTTTCCTCTGGGCAGGCTACTACTCACAACAGTGAGGTCCACTATAGAGGAGGCTTCACCTTTAACAAAAGTGGGCTTTGTACCTGCAGTACTCAAACCCAAACGAACTCATCAGTCGTAAGGCTAGGCGGCGCGTAACAACTGTAGAAATTAACTCCTTTGGCTTTTATTCTCACAAAACCAGTTTCCATCCGACTGGCAAGATCCTGAAATGGAAGCTTTTCGCAGGACCAAATTGCGGCCTTCCTACTTGCGTCAGATTCCCAGGGTTGCGCGTCTAGATGTCTATATGGTTTCGAGAGTATCGCCAAGTCAGGCTTCAGCTCGCGCACAGCCTGCATGAGCAGGTCCTGTGCGGCTTCACAATGGTTAAGGTTGAGCTGGAGTACTCTCATTTGCATCGTTTTGGAGTGCCTGGAGAGCCTGGAGAGCCCGCGTATACGCTGGACATCGGCTGCTACCTGCGATGTGGGCTGTGGGTGTCCCATCTCCCGCTTCTGCAGATATGACACACTTTGCACTTGCTGTGCATTCGGCAACTTTGTGGCCAGTGTTACCGCGCTTGATGCAGTCTTTAGCCCGGTCGACGTTGCTCTTGCAGTTTCGTGATAAGTGTCCAAATTTCCAGCACTTGAAACACTTTAGTGGTCTCACCACCTCTTGGATTCTGCAAATACACCAGCCGACTCGGATGATTCCTGTATCCAGAAGTTTCCGGGCAGCAGGCACCATGAGTCGTATTACCGCGGTCTGAGTCCTGCCATATGCTTTACGCAGAGACTTAAGAGAGTGTTCCGTGGCTGGATAGTCCGGTCCCAAGACTCTCTGCAGGGCCGCCGATATCTCCTCCTTCGTCGCGTCCTCTTCCAGGTCCTTGATCTCCAGACCAACTTCCTGGACTGTACTCTGCACCGTTGCTGATTCGCTAAGAACACCTTCGAATTGGTTTCGCAATTCCGGTGCTTTGGCTGAGCTCTCCTAATTCAGAACGATCAGCAGATCTGCCGCGTTCGTTCTGCGTACCTTTTGGACGCATTCACCTGCATCCTTGAGCGCCGGATCCTTCTTTATACGAAGGATCCGGCATATATAGAAATATCATGGTATAGATATTTCTATACCATGTCTATATTTATATACGGGGGCCTCCCCCTATCCGCCACCTGGGGACGCGCCACGTAGAGGTTTCAGACTCCCCATGTCGTACTGTGTGTGCGTGTGTGCACACACACACACCAGTTGTACACCTAATATATAAAGGCTATACCAATACCGGCCAATCATGGCAGTTTACCCATGACAGAAATGTCATGGTCAATGCGATACAGAGGGGGAAGTCGGCTGCGGCCGCAAGGTGGGGATGACGAGTGGAATATGGCGGGGAATGTAATAAAGGGGAGGACCCCGTACAATGGAATCTACGAATAAAAATAAAATAAAGAATATACTTTTCCTTCTATTGACTCGCGACCATCTTTCACTGAGATTGAGTTACAGCCCTATGAAAATCACTAAGGACTGGCGGAAATTTTTTTTGCCAAATGATTATTATTTAAACAAAGTTGCGCCGTTGCTGTATGACCAGTCGCTGTATGTGGTTTCGGCTACTAGGCTTATCCGAAAAAAAAAGAAAAAAAAATGTATTTTTAGTATGATAATAAAACTTTCGTACGGCCGGATACTTTTTTTGTTGGAATTTTGAAAGTGACAAATTTCGGAAAGCATTGAAAAAAATTCAATTTTCGACCAAAACGGCTTATACATTTGTTATCAACAAATGGATAAAGACATAAAAAAATCATTCGGTCTGGTACTCCGTATCCCAGCGGGACGGTTTGACAATCTGACCCGTCACAAAAATCTACCTAACTCGATCAATTTGTTGAATTGTTACAAAATCTTCGTCGCAAATTAAACTAAACACCTTAGGCTATAAAACTATATAATAAATATAAAATGGTTTCTGAAATGTCAAGCTTATGCAGGGTCCTTGAAGCAACCGCCTTGCGAATGCATGGTATGTTGTTTTAAGCTTTGGGAGCGGAGTGCAGTAGTTGAGAAACGTTTTTATTCTAGGTAATATTTATTATGTTCGTACTATGTTTGTATGTATATAAAAATAATTAATATCTATGAAATTTCGGTTCGCACGATGACGCGAGGCGTAATAATCTCATGTATGGGTATACGTAAACAACTTTAGAAAACTCTCAACGTAAATAGTAAACGCCGATAAACGGATATGAAAGTGCACCCAAGCACTCGAGTCCTTCTTCAACGGTGCTAATACAGGGTGTCCCGCTTTATAATTTATTTTTCACGCGAATCGTTACCGTACTATGCGTTGTGTGAAAAAAACTACTTGTCACGAAACTTATACTTTTTCGGCGGAGACATCTGGTGGTGAATACCGGTACCAGATCCGTATAGAGAGACCTGTAAAATTTCAAGATTATCTCGGCTGTATGTATGAAATTGAAAGTATACCTGGTTCTTTTTAGCTAAGTTTATAGCACATTCCGAAGCGAATTAAGGAGCCAGTCCACTTTGGAGTCACGAAAAAAGGCTATTTTCACGATTTTTTTGAGGTTTTCATAAAATATCTGAATGTAAAAGTTGTTGGGCTTGATGAAGTCTTGAAATGCATTAAAAAAAAATTTAATCCATTTTTATTCATTTTTAAGTACAAAAACTATAGTATAACGTAACGCCTCAATCACAACTTGGCAACGGCTTGTCCGAAACAAAAAAATCACAGTCCATTAGATTCAGTATGACACCAGCTACATGATCCTCGGATATAAAGTTTTATCAAAAAATAAAAAAATGGCAAATGAAAAAAGTTAAAAAACGCGTATTTTTTCGCAGTTTTTCGCAAAAAAAAGAGTAAAAATCAAAATTTTAAAACCATCGAGGGTCATCTTGTTGCGAATCATGTTTACAATATGTGGTTCAAATTTTAAGAGAATCGGTTTATTAGTTTTAGAGATACGATGGAGCTAGATGTTGAAAACGTTGTTTCGAGAAAAACGCGTTTTAAGTTTATACTATGAAAAACTCTTACCTAAACTCAATCGGCAATTCCTGCACCGTACGAAATCCCTTCTGATTGCTCTTCATCGTCGATTTCTTCGAGTCTTGCTTGCTTTCCATTTTTTTTAATTTTCAAAGTAGACTGGTCCCTTAATTTACCTATAATACGGTGGTCTTTCATTCAACCTCGCTTATCACCGTTATAACCCTGCGCGGTCGCACTGTAATTTCGCTGCTTCCGCGGTCGCACTGAGACGAAAATGTCCACGCACAGTTTACAACGTGGTAAATCGCTTTAACGGGGGAGATACATTCAAGACACCCATAAAAAGCCTGATTTTTGCGATTTCTTTTCTCACCCAAAACAGAACATTTCCTCATAAAACTTTTACGGCTGTTTCATCGACTGTTGAATAAAACAAAAATTATTTCTTCGTTACAAAATTATTAATTTATGAATCGAGTATTCATATACGGTTAGGAAGCTGTGCCGTTGCTGTGTAAAAAGTACAACGTAGCAATTTTCACGGAAAGAAAATTATTTCTTCATGATAAATGTATAGATCAATTGAAATTTTAAAAATAATATTTATAGTATATCGGCGATGGTTTGTTATTATCTAATTAAAATCCCTCGAAATGAGTCAATTAATCGAATAAAACTTTTTAAATCGTGTACACAAATTTCAAAGCGTACTTTCGAGAAAATGGCGTTGAATGCTTTCGGTACGGAAAAGTTATAGTACCCGTCCTCTTTCTTGTGAAACTCATTTTGCGCGAATTTGACTGTGAGTCTACGAGCTGTTCGAGTCTCCTACGTTGACGTGCTTCGGCTGCGCTGATCATGTCTCATAACACGCTGCTAGTCATTATGGTCGGCGATACATTAAAACTGTTGTCCAATAGTTGAACTGATTCATTACTTTGAAAATAGATGAGTATCTTTTATTGAATACACTCGCGGGAACAAAGGCAGCAATATCTACTATTTTCAGCCTCGCATTCAATTGTTTCGAAGCAAGTACGTTATTCCTCATATCTCCTCGGGCCGTGAAAACATTTATTTTACGGAGTCAACTCCCATTTTTCCCTCGGAGCCCATATTATTTGCGCAACACTTTTCTTCGTTTGGCAAATACCACTCTCGATATACTCCTCAGTACCTTTATTGTCATTCGAAAACATACAAGCTTGAGAGTAGGCACTTTTTACTGCAAGATCTATTACTTTGCCGAAATAATATCCGATGAGCATCGTCACGCCCTATTGTGAGGTTAAACCACGCTATTTTCATGAACCATCGCCTGATAATCGAAGCTTTCATGCGTTTCTTCGATTTTCAAAGTTTTGGAAATTTTTCTTCTTGGCACGCACCATCAAACACTGTACTCGCCGTTGTGTATATATATATATATATATGTGTGTGTGTCGCGCGATCAGATAGTACAAAGTCAATGTTATACCTCGGCCGAAGTCCATAAGCCCACTCAATTCTCATTGGCACATTCTCACGTCAAACACGATTCGCCTATTTACTTCGTATTAGTTTCTAGCATTCAGTATCGAGCAGCCAGTACACCAGTATCAAAAATCACCACCGAATGAATTTCTCTCCGGCCACAGGCACAGCAGCGCAGTTTAAAGCCGGAGGCGCTGTGCCCGGATTCTTCAAATTTAATATCTTCCTTGCAATTTCTGTAAATAAGTATTTTTACGAGCGCTCCAAACACAGTTGGATAATTCCACGATTCTATAATAACGTAACGAATGAAAAACTACATTCTTACACATCGAACTATTCAGTTTTTTGCACAGTGACACATTGCTCCGAATCATCCTCGCTGTCTTTTTTTTCGTCAACTTATTACCGCAAAACATTCTTCGTAACGGTCTTGTCGAACCTTTGCTTTCTCCGTTTTTTCGTTCTGCATACATTTTATCGCTTAGAACCGTGTTGACTTGTCGATATACGGAGTTGGACTGACAATAACAGCCTCGAAAATAGCACTGCTCGAATATTCTATTGTAATTTTAACCAAGCGTCCTAACTATACACACTTGCACGGCTCAATTGGTATAAAGCGTAAATATACCTAGTCATAAACAGAATCTTATACACTCAGCCAGCCCCGAATGTATTTACGATTTTTCCGAGCCGGGGCAAAAACTTGACATTGGCGCCCCTCCCCTCTAGCATTTGGGATTAAGGCGGGAAATCTCTTTAGACGCCCGAAAATGAGTCATTTTTCATACATTTTTTTAAAGGTGATGAAATGATAGCATCATTTTAAAATTTTGACATCATCTTATTACAACTTTCAAGTGTTCATTTTTATTTATTTTTTTAAACAAAACAAAATGGCGGCGTTATAAGGTATTCCTTTAGGCGTCTTTTGAAAAACTGCTCATATTATAGCTCAAGAAGTTATTGATCGATCTGGCTGCAATTTTGGGAGGTTTTTCAGTATAACATTATTGGAAGGATATACCTATAAAAATATTTTAAAAAGTATAAAATTAAAAATGAAGTAGGCTTTGTAATCGAATTTTCATATTTTTTACCATTTTCTCGACAATTTTTACCCCAAAAAAGTAATTTATTTTCGCGATAACCTTAAAACTTTAAGTATATCCTTCCAGTAATTTTAACGTGAGAGACCTGCCAAAATTTCAGTCAGATCGATCGACACTCGTTGAGCTATAACATGAGCAGTTTTTCGAAATACGCCTAAAGGAATACCTCATGAAAGTTCGTCTCATAGGCATTTTTGTTTTCGATGGCTACTAGCCGCTTCAGTGGAACAAGCTTTTTTCAAACACAAGAATTTGGCGCCTCCTGGAATTGCCGCCCGGGGCAGGTACCCCGGTTTGCCCCCCCCCCCCCTTAGATCCGTGGCTGCACTCAGCAAACAAATTGAAGGAGCAGAACAATTTCAATTTCTTAAAGTGATTTTTGAAAGGTCGTACCTTCGTGAAAAATGGTCGTATCGGGGAAAGAAAAGCATTTTGAAGCTTCAAATCGAAATATAGCGCGAGTAAAAAAATTTCCATCTTTTTTTCCACAACCGTTTGTAGGTTTAAAAACAAAATTCCTGACTGAAGCAATACTGGGGGGGGGGGGGGGGAGGTCTTTCAACTCATTCTTTAGCTTCAATTTGGTATTTTTTTGCTCTCTGTACGACTATTTGTCACTGAGATATCGCCGATTGAATGAAAAGTCAGCTTTTTTCTTTGATCATCGATATCTCATGAATCGTACAGCGAACGGAAGGCGGGTTTCGGAAACTTGAATAAATCCTCTATAAGTTCCTTTTGGTATTTCAGAGGTTTTTTTTCAAAGCTCAATATTGATTTGAAAAAAAGTGCAAAAATGACTTTTTCTGCCGTTTTGGAAAATCCACAACTTTGCAAATATTGCAAAAATGACCAATGTTTCCAGTTTTTCTTGAGCTCAATACATGCCCAAAGACCCTGTACATTTTTTAATCTAGTGGTTAAACCGTTTTTTTAACCGAATCGTCAAAGTTTTATCAAAAATTAAAGGGTGAGATGCAGTCAGAGGCGTGAAATAACGAGCATTTTCACTACATTTTTTTATAGTAATTAAGTTTGTTTTACAAAAGTGGTTACACAGACTTTTTATGTTATATTTCAACTTGACTTGTGCAAATTTTCAAAGAAAAATATTGATTATTTATAAAAATATCGGCATCTTTGCCGGACCCCCTTCGGCTTTGCGGTGACCATCATAAATTTTACTGGATCATCAGAAATCAAAAAACAAAAAAAAATCATTAGTTTAATAATAAATCTAGTCCTTGATCGAAGCATTTTTTTTTTGTTTAAAAAATTAACAAAATGGCGGCTTCCGACAGATAACTTTCGATTTTCGACCAAAAAAACGCTTGGTTATTGTTAAAAAAAATATACATTTTCAACAAAAATGAAAATCCTTCCATTAAGGATTATTTTTTAATGCTATCAATAAACACACCAAATTTCATCAAAATCCATCGAGTGGTTTTTGAATTATAGTGGTCACCGACTTGAAAAACATAGTTTCGAGAAAAACGCGTTTAAAGTTTTTCGATGTGGATACGGTATTATATGTTCGTAAAATTTTGAGCTCCATGGATGAAGCTAAACTTTTTTAATGTATTTTGATCCGCTGAATCCGAATATCACAATTTTTTGCCGAAAAGTCGGGCATTCAATTGTTTATAGCCAATTGCTAAACAATTTTTCAAAAAAGTAAAGTTTTTCGCGATGAATTATTATTTTTTAAATATTTTGGGTAATTTTAAAACGAAAGTATTCTTTATAAAATTTTGCTAAAGGTCATAGTTTTTGAGTAATACATTTTTTGAAAATTTCTGAAAGAGTTTTCCAATTTTACACTTGATTTACGTATAGAAATACTAATTAAAAAATTACATCGAATCATCAATTCCTGGCCCATACAATAGGGCTTCTGCCGATCTGGGAGCTTCCAAAATATCAATTTGTTGTTGTCTTCGAAGCATTCTGCCTTCCCGGGTATTATCGTTTGCGCGTTTGCCACTACCTGCCGGAGGGGGGGGGCACGCCCCTTCACTAATTGTGGGATATCCCGGAAACTATTCATCGGATTGACGTTAAATTTTCAGGGAATATTTTCGAAACATTATACTTCAAGAAAATGTAATTAAAAAAAACGATTTTTTGAAAATTCTGACGGCATCTCACCCCATAAAGGAGCACTTTTATTGCTCCTTTAAACGACAATTGATGGTGATTAAGATGAAAAAAAAATTTCGTTACTTTTCTCACAATTTTGCATCAACTACTCATCAGATCTGGAAAAAAAGAAATACAAATTTTGAAAGCAAAAAAGGTTTTTTGAAAAAAAAATCCGCTGTTTTTCTTGCAATTTCTCATTAACTATTCATCAAATGTCAAAAAAAAAATCTAAATTTTGAACAAAATTTTTCTTTTCATCTCAAAATTTGTATAAAATTTAATGATATCATAATCTGTTGAGCGTTGATGCGATTTTCTTGTTTGCATTCCATAATTTACCGAATTGAAATTAATTGCATTAAATTAAGTTCATACCCCCAAGCGAATCTTCATACACTTTTTGACACGCATTGCTATACAATTTTTCAATTACTCTTCCGAAAGCTCTCAAGCATTTAAAATAAAGTTTTTTTCAAAACTATCAAATTTTGTCATAAAATACAACAGTTTTTTTTTCAAAACAACGCATTTTCCTGTTGAAAAAAGCACTCTAACTCTTCCAATTTTTTTCTCTAGATTTGATGAGTCGTTAATGCAAAATTGTGACAAAGATAACGATTTTTTCTTCATTTTGTGCGTCAAAGTGCTCCTTAAATTTTTTAGAAAACCTTGACGTTTCGGCTGAAGAAAACGGTTTGAACGATCGATTAAAAAATGTACAGGGTCTTTGGGCATATATTGAGCTAAAAAAACGTGGAAACATTGGTCATTTTCGCAATATTTGCAAAATTGTGGTGGATTTTCCAAACCGGCAGAAAAACTCATTTTGTTGTACTTTTTTAAACCAATATTGAGCATTGAAGAAAAAAATTCTTCTAAAATACCGAAAGGAACATATAGACGATTTATTAAAGTTTCCGAAACCCACCTTCCGTTCGCTGTACGATCATTAGTTCATGGGATATCGATGATCAATGAAAAAAGCTGACTTTTAGTCAGCTTTCAGTTTAGAAAGCAAAAAATACTAAATTAAAGCTAAAGAATCAGGCTAAAAGACCCCAGGATTGATTTAGCCAGGATTTTTTTTTGAGTCTATGGACGATTTTAAAGAAAAAATTATACATTTTTTTACTCGTGCGATTTCTTATGACAGCGAAAACAAAAATTCTCCGCGAGATTCTTAAACTAGAGATTTCAAGCTTCAAAATGCTTTTGTTCCCCGATACGACCATTTTTCACGAAATTACGGCCTTAAAAAATCACTGAAAAACGTTTCAAATTCATTCTGCTCCTTCAATTTTTTTGCTGAGTGTAGTTGGTACAGGAAACATCTGCCGAGGCCGATTTACAAGGTAAACAAGGGGCCAGAAAGACGCGCGGCGCTGCGGTCCTACCGCGCGCCGAATACCTGCATGACACGCTGTCATTTCCTAAGTTATTACTACTAAAATACTTTGAATAGAGCTATGAATCTTTAGGAATATATTCTTCAAGGGTTCTACTACTTATAGGCGACAAAAAATCGAAAACATCGACCTCTTGAATAGATGTCTGTGCTGAAAAAATCTCATGAAAAACCACGTATACTCTTGAATCCTTCTAGAACGTGAATCCATGATTGTTGAAGTTTTGTCAGGGAGGAAAGCCGCCTCGTCCTGCCCTTTGTCGATTTGCCAGAAACGTCTAACTGATGAAATGTCGCTTGGGACGAAATCGTTCCAGCGCGACGACGCAGCGTTAAATCTCTCTAAAGCGACGAACTTTATCGCGAATGCCTGCTGACAAACTGTACAAATATGCTACGCATCTAGCTGACGAGAAATATATAGTTCCATAAAAATCAAAACCCAAGGTCACTTTGAAGTCTAGAAGACGCACTCATTTGGCAAATACTTGCATGCACCATCAGTCGGCCTCCTCGAAACGATACAAGTTTTACAAGTTTGAAATACACCTTTATATATTTTCATCGACAACCACAGTAATTTAAACCGTGAAAGATTTCGTAAGAATTCCTCAAACGGCTGTTAAATATTGAAATTAAACGTGGAGTTGTCGCAAATTCAAAATTATGGCAACAAAATAACTTTTCGTTATTATACCTCCAGATATTTGTAAGTAAAAAATGAAGTTATCGTTCATCAATCGTTGTATGGACCGGTTGCTGATTGGGTCGCGGAGGAAGCTTTAAAAATATAAATAAACAATCGGATTAATATTTTCCGGGGATGTTATTCGTTCGGGTTATTGCCGAAGCGTTTTGCAAAACATTGCTGTGACACGTTTATATATCGCTTGAAACGGGTTTGGACTGACAGGAAGCCACCTGATCTTGAGTTGGAGGGACTGTTCAAGCGGCACTTCACCACTGTGGAGTTCTTTCAGGGAACCATCATGAATCCCATTGATCTGCAACGGGTAAAGGTGAGTCAGTGACGAGAAACAAAAAACAAATAAAGCATATCGATTGACTGATAAATGACAATTGGTCATTTCCTCCTATAAATGAGTTTAGCATCTAGCCAACGTACCTCGTTCGACCTAATAATCTCTCCGCTATCCGCAATAAAAACTATCCTCGGTGTGGCTCGCCAATATTCTTCTCTTCTGGTTTTTCTCCATCTTGATTTCTCATCTAATTGAACGAAAACTCATGCTTGCATCTGAAATGAGGCATATACTATGAGGTTCTCCATTGGTCCAAAAATTGAGGGTGCGCGCGCGTGTGTGTGTGTGTGTGACAGACCATAGGGTAAATTTTTTCAAGGACCGCGATCAATACTCCCTATTAATACTCTTTTACAACTTTCTACGAAATATGTATTTTCTTTTTTCATCGAATATTTTATGCTTTTCGCTGCAATGAGCTTGACAATAAACGGAAAAGTGCTGCAAAAAAATTCATAACATATTTGAGTATTTTTCAATAATTATTTTATGTCGACAACTTTGTCGCGTAAGGATACGTAAGAGTGGTTCGCAAGTGCCATTCACACGTCAAGTCTTGATAAATATTTAAAACGTCAGAAGTTATGTCTGCCGACTATATGTAAATAGTATATTTGAGAGTCATTAATAAATCGACACGAGTTACACAAAAAGCCAAAAAAGAAACGATTTTCTTCTTCATTTTTATAAGGCTGCCAAATTCGTACCTGCGTCAATGCTATGCGGGAAACGTTTTGTTTATTTGTCCTTCCAAATCACGTTCTCTAGTCGAAAGGAACATTGTATAGCAATAAGAGTCAATAAAACGAATATATACTTCTTTCGTCGTTGATCATTTCGATCGACTTGAATAAAACGATATAACTATGCAGAGGAAAACTTGAATATACCTTACGTTGAAAGTGAATCGACCAGTCCTCGTGATAAATGAGCCCTCGCGACTTCTTGCCTCTCTGTTTCGTTACTGTGTTTCTGTATATCCGGGGTCATGGTTGTTGCCTGCTCTATGTTCGACTCCTACGAACCTCCCAAATACCCGATCCTCATTATCGAATGTGTTGTAAAAAGTGGCTTGCCCTCGAAACTTGTTGTCCTCTATTTTCGCAAAAAAAATCAACGATTAAACCATGTTTGCTGTGAGTGAGTTTCTATCTTGATTATATATGTGAAGCCCCTTCTGGAAGATTATTCCTACAACTTACTTATTTACCATACGGTCCGGTATCTGTTGAGAGAAAAAAAACTTATCCCTTTCGATCAATGCAGGTAAAGTTATTTTGCCTTCTTGACTATTTGCCAATCGCATTGACAATAAAAACAGTGTCTTGGTCAATAACTCAAGTCGACAAGTCCGCGAGAAAATGGTATTATAGCAATGATATTGAAGGATTATCGATGCTTCAACATGATTGTTCAATCTCGATTGTAATGACAGACCAATGAGGTTGCATATTGACGCAAGAGGTGTTCCTCTCAGCTTCATTGAGCCAAACTTGTGGAATGTCGTTGAATTTATTTGATGGTTTTCTCTCCAATCGTATCCTATTTGAATTACGAGTATCATCTTGTGCAGGATACGGTTTTGCGTAGCACTTTTGAACAAATTTCACCTGACACTGATATAGGCTATCAGGTTGTATTTATTGATGTCCGGTATCCGGTCTGACAAAAGTACTTCTGAATAATTATAAGTTGGAACATTACAGTACGTAAATGCACCACTTACCTTCTCAATAACCGTACGAGTCTCGATTTTTCGAATCTCCACAACGAAATTCTTCAAGTCTTTTCCTGTCGATAGAAACATCTCAAACGTATATGTGTATCGTCCAGTTATTATTATTATTATTATTATTATTATTATTATTATTATTTGTTTATCTCTTATAACCAAAAACGAAAATGTGCCGCACCAAATCTCCTAAGAATCGCATCGATCAATTTCACGAAGAAACAAAGCTGTCGAGCTTTGTTGGCGCTGGGGTATCGGTCGGTGCTCTGACACCGTTCCAGCTCAACGTCTTTTCTCCGTGCACCCTTCTTTAATAAACATAATGTTATACTTGTACGAATAGACCCATGCCTGCTGTCGACCCAGGAGGGTAAGTGCTCTTATTTTTCACGGAGCCTGGTATTAATGAGTCTTTATTGGTAACTCAGTAGAGAGATTTTGGAACTAGTAGATAAACGTCTCGTCGTGAAAAAGGCTGATCGAACAAATAAAAACAATTTTACATCTATACACTTAGGCAAATCCGCTTACAACCCGAGGCAGAAAAGCGATATATCTATTGTATCATCATGTTGTTTTAACACTTTTAATATTTATGCAGAAGTGTATATGTACTAACTACTACATGTGTATCTACTAATATCACCAGCTACCCTCTGTTGCTGTGTATATTGCTGTTTATGGTATCCGTTCGTCGATGATAATTAGCTAATCGTGAATCTCCTAGCGAGCATGCTTTATGAACAAGGCTTTTAATGCACGTATTCATTTACCTTTACGTTTACATATATATAGATATACGCACGCGTATATGAAGTAATGTGTAGGAACCCGGGCGTATGATAAGCTACGTACAGCTAATGGGCACTAAATGTTTGGGGGGAGGGAGGGGGGGGGGCTATCGTGCCAACTCGAATTACAAGCGACAGTTACTCTTTGGAGTTCTGCTTCCACGCTCTAATTTGGTATTGCAAATTCAGTCAAAAAATGTTTGCGGTATAATTGTGAGTTTTTTTAAATCGCAATTAGTTGCTTTACGGGAAAAATTTTAAGTATCAAATTCACTATTCAATATATCCCTCGCTACAGTTGAGTATGCGTCGATGAAAAATCTTCATTCTTTGCGATACAGAGAAGTGCTCCTGAAAATCTTCAAACGAGCCATTTTCAGATCTTTACGAAATGGAAAAAAATGGTGACGCTTCTTCTTTCTGCCTACTTGAATGTTGACGGACTGAATTCGGAAGAGTAATAGTCGAACGAATGCTCGTGGAATGCCTCACGAATGTACAAAATACATACAAAATTTCAACGCCCGATAGCAAATACTAACTGTTTTTTCGTACACTACTCTCGAACAGTACATTGACTTTTGTGCTGGTAATTTTAAAAGCGACAGACCGTGCCGTATTTCTTTTCTAAAATACTCGAAACGACTTACATTTGAAAAGCTTTTGTTATGTGAATGATAAATACGTTTGGATTTTTCCCCCGTTATGGACGTTTCGTTAAAAAGGTTAATTCATTGTTTGGAAATGAAAATGAAAATTAGGCGTGTATTTGCTTGATGGAAATGTTCGTACGCGAAGCTTTGACTCCAAGCTCCATTTTTCACAGTCCTAATCCCCGATAAATGGTAAGGTTTTAATTAGCGAGCATCGATTCATCGAGTACGATTTATACTTGCAATCTCGACTCTTGATTTTTTCATCTACCACAAAAGCAAAAACAAATTCGTGTTTCATCCTCTGAAGCGTTCCGATAACGAGCGTGGAAGATGCTAGTAGAGAGAAACGAAGGAGGAAAAAAAATGCTTTTTTGAAGCGTGTTGTCGATGATTTTTAGGTTCACGAGGCTGACGCTTGCCTGGTCCTGGCTAACAAATACTGCCAGGATCCCGATGCCGAAGACGCGGCCAACATTATGCGAGTCATCTCAATTAAGAATTACTCGGATGATATTCGCGTTATTATTCAACTTATGCAGTACCACAACAAGGTAATACTGCCGAAAAAATTCACTTGCTCAGAAGCCTTATATTTCCATTTATTTCGACATTTATTCGTCCTCTGTCGTGCAAAACATTGTGCGTTCAATTGTGTTAAACACGTTCACCGATCTATCAAAATGATCGCAAACAAGTTGACTTTAGCAGGAAACTCAAATGCCTATTGCAATCTGGCCTTACTTTATATACAGTTTCAACTTTTACTTAGCCTACATCGAGTGGCAACAAAGAGTGGAGAACAAATGAATTTCCCATTCGTGAATAAACAAAATTGTCAAATATGTTAAATTACGTCGAAAAATGAATATCTTTCTTTCTTCGCATTCAGGCCTATTTATTGAACATTCCATCCTGGGACTGGAAGCAGGGCGACGATGTCATCTGCCTTGCCGAGCTCAAGTTGGGCTTCATAGCGCAATCCTGTCTAGCGCCGGGCTTCAGCACGATGATGGCCAATCTCTTCGCTATGCGATCATTCAAGACGGTCAGTAATATCGTCCTCCGGCCGCCTTGGTTCATCTATGCATGTTTGAATCGTCTTTTGTCATTTTGGCCGTATATCGAAGCGCGATTAAAAAACAAACCCAAACAAAATGTCCAACTATTTCACAGTGAAAGTGCGGGTGTCCCGAATAAAAGAAAAGATTAAAGAAAAAAAACTACGTCACTGCGAATCCCATTTTCCATCAAACGGCATTATCTTTTTGCTCGAAACATTTGCTTTTGAACAAATTTGTTTTCCTCCTCTTTTCTCAATACCCGAGTGACATTGACTTGATTTTTTTTCACGAATAAATGAAATGAATCGGGGTTGAGGATGAAATAAAAATAAATTTCGTCTCACCGGGGACGACTGACACATGCATAGGCGCGTACGCGGTAACGTTAAAAATGTGAGATTAGAAAAATGGTTGGTTGATTGGAACCAGTCGCCCGATATATGCAGGCTTGGCAGAATGACTACTTGCGCGGAACCGGAATGGAGATGTACACCGAGACACTGAGCCCTACCTTCATTGGAATGCCCTTTGCGAAAGCCACCGAGTAAGTCGCTTCGTCACCAAAAGAAAAAAGAAACGCCATCCAGCAAAAACGAAATATCTGATTCAAGAGACTCAACTTAATATTCGGCTTGTTTGCCACCCTTATTTTCCTATTATTTTAATCCTCTTGTCGACTGTGGTGTATCTCTTGCCTTTTGCGATATTA